>JAWRVZ010000388.1:0-345815 GCA_037043235.1 Rhodeus uyekii | reverse complement strand
GCATTGCATTCAATCTGTTGTGCATTGAGAAAAAGCATGAACTAGTTTGATGCATTGCAATTCTTATTTTGTGCACATCACTAATTCTCATGTGCATATGCATTATTGCTTTGCATTGTTCCAGGTAAACAATCAGTTGTGCATTGAGAAAATGCATGAACTAGTTTGTTGCATTGCAATACATATTTTGTGCACATCACTAATTCTCATGTGCATATGCATTATTGCATTGCAAATAATCTGTTGTGCATTGAGAAAAAGCATGAACTAGTTTGTTGCATTGCAACACTTTGTGCACATCACTAAATCTCCTGTGCTTTTGCATTATTGCATTGCATTCAATCTGTTGTGCATTGAGAAAAAGCATGAACTAGTTTGATGCATTGCAATACTTTGTGCACATCACTAAATCTCCTGTGCTTTTGCATTATTGCATTGCATTCAATCTGTTGTGCATTGAGAAAAAGCTTGAACTAGTTTGTTGCATTGCAATTCTTATTTTGTGCACATCACTAATTCTCATGTGCATATGCATTATTGCTTTGAATTGTTCCAGGTAAACAATCAGTTGTGCATTGAGAAAATGCATGAACTAGTTTGTTGCATTGCAATACATATTTTGTGCACATCACTTATTCTCCTGTGCATTTGCATTAGTGCATTGCATTCAATCTGTAATGCATTGAGAAAAAGCATGAACTAGTTTGTTGCATTGCAATTCTTATTTTGTGCACATCATTAATTCTCCTGTGCATTTGCATTATTGCATTGCATTCAATCTGTTGTGCATTGAGAAAAAAGCATGAACTTGTTTGTTGCATTGCAAAGCTTATTTTGTGCACATCACTAATTCTCATGTGCATATGCATTATTGCTTTGCATTGTTCCAGGTAAACAATCAGTTGTGCATTGAGAAAATGCATGAACTAGTTTGTTGCATTGCAATACATATTTTGTGCACATCACTAAATCTCCTGTGCTTTTGCATTATTGCATTGCATTCAATCTGTTGTGCATTGAGAAAAAGCTTGAACTAGTTTGTTGCATTGCAATTCTTATTTTGTGCACATCACTAATTCTCATGTGCATATGCATTATTGCTTTGCATTGTTCCAGGTAAACAATCAGTTGTGCATTGAGAAAATGCATGAACTAGTTTGTTGCGTTGCAATACATATTTTGTGCACATCACTAATTCTCATGTGCATATGCATTATTGCATTGCAAATAATCTGTTGTGCATTGAGAAAAAGCATGAACTAGTTTGTTGCATTGCAATACTTTGTGCACATCACTAAATCTCCTGTGCTTTTGCATTATTGCATTGCATTCAATCTGTTGTGCATTGAGAAAAAGCATGAACTAGTTTGTTGCATTGCAATTCTTATTTTGTGCACATCACTAATTCTCATGTGCATATGCATTATTGCTTTGCATTGTTCCAGGTAAACAATCAGTTGTGCATTGAGAAAATGCATGAACTAATTTGTTGCATTGCCATTCTTATTTTGTGCACATCACTAATTCTCCTGTGCATTTGCATTACTGCATTGCATTGTTCCAGGTAAACAATCAGTTGTGCATTGAGAAAATGCATGAACTAGTTTGTTGCATTGCAATACATATTTTGTGCACATCACTTATTCTCCTGTGCATTTGCATTAGTGCATTGCATTCAATCTGTAATGCATTGAGAAAAAGCATGAACTAGTTTGTTGCATTGCAATTCTTATTTTGTGCACATCACTAATTCTCCTGTGCATTTGCATTATTGCATTGCATTCAATCAGTTGTGCATTGAGAAAATGCATGAACTAGTTTGTTGCATTGCAATGCTTATTTTGTGCACATCACTAATTCTCATGTGCATATGCATTATTGCATTGCATTTAATCTGTTGTGCATTGAGAAAAAGCATGAACTAGTTTGTTGCATTGCAATTCTATTTTGTGCACATCACTAATTCTCATGTGCATATGCATTATTGCTTTGCATTGTTCCAGGTAAACAATCAGTTGTGCATTGAGAAAATGCATGAACTAGTTTGTTGCATTGCAATACATATTTTGTGCACATCACTAATTCTCCTGTGCATTTGCATTATTGCATTGCATTCAATCCGTTGTGCATTGAGAAAAAAACATGAACTTGTTTGTTGCATTGCAATACTTTGTGCACATCACTAAATCTCCTGTGCTTTTGCATTATTGCATTGCATTGTTCCAGGTGAACAATCGGTTGTGCATGGAGAAAATGCATGAACTAGTTTGTTGCATTGCAATTCTTATTTTGTGCACATCACTAATTCTCCAGTGCATTTGCATTATTGCATTGCATTCAATCAGTTGTGCATTGAGAAAATGCATGAACTAGTTTGTTGCATTGCAATACATATTTTTTGCACATCACTAATTCTCATGTGCATATGCATTATTGCATTGCAAATAATCTTTTGTGCATTGAGAAAAAGCATGAACTAGTTTGTTGCATTGCAATGCTTATTCTGTGCACATCACTAATTCTCCTGTGCATTTGCATTACTGCATTGCATTGTTCCAGGTAAACAATCAGTTGTGCATTGAGAAAATGCATGAACTAATTTGTTGCATTGCAATTCTTATTTTGTGCACATCACTAATTCTCCTGTGCATTTGCATTACTGCATTGCATTGTTCCAGGTAAACAATCAGTTGTGCATTGAGAAAATGCATGAACTAGTTTGTTGCATTGCAATATATATTTTGTGCACATCACTTATTCTCCTGTGCATTTGCATTAGTGCATTGCATTCAATCTGTAATGCATTGAGAAAAAGCATGAACTAGTTTGTTGCATTGCAATTCTTATTTTGTGCACATCACTAATTCTCCTGTGCATTTGCATTATTGCATTGCATTCAATCAGTTGTGCATTGAGAAAATGCATGAACTAGTTTGTTGCATTGCAATGCTTATTTTGTGCACATCACTAATTCTCATGTGCATATGCATTATTGCATTGCATTTAATCTGTTGTGCATTGAGAAAAAGCATGAACTAGTTTGTTGCATTGCAATACTTTGTGCACATCACTAAATCTCCTGTGCTTTTGCATTATTGCATTGCATTCAATCTGTTGTGCATTGAGAAAAAGCATGAACTAGTTTGATGCATTGCAATTCTTATTTTGTGCACATCACTAATTCTCATGTGCATATGCATTATTGCTTTGCATTGTTCCAGGTAAACAATCAGTTGTGCATTGAGAAAATGCATGAACTAGTTTGTTGCATTGCAATACATATTTTGTGCACATCACTAATTCTCATGTGCATATGCATTATTGCATTGCAAATAATCTGTTGTGCATTGAGAAAAAGCATGAACTAGTTTGTTGCATTGCAACACTTTGTGCACATCACTAAATCTCCTGTGCTTTTGCATTATTGCATTGCATTCAATCTGTTGTGCATTGAGAAAAAGCATGAACTAGTTTGATGCATTGCAATTCTTATTTTGTGCACATCACTAATTCTCATGTGCATATGCATTATTGCTTTGCATTGTTCCAGGTAAACAATCAGTTGTGCATTGAGAAAATGCATGAACTAGTTTGTTGCGTTGCAATACATATTTTGTGCACATCACTAATTCTCATGTGCATATGCATTATTGCATTGCAAATAATCTGTTGTGCATTGAGAAAAAGCATGAACTAGTTTGTTGCATTGCAATACTTTGTGCACATCACTAAATCTCCTGTGCTTTTGCATTATTGCATTGCATTCAATCTGTTGTGCATTGAGAAAAAGCATGAACTAGTTTGTTGCATTGCAATTCTTATTTTGTGCACATCACTAATTCTCATGTGCATATGCATTATTGCTTTGCATTGTTCCAGGTAAACAATCAGTTGTGCATTGAGAAAATGCATGAACTAATTTGTTGCATTGCAATTCTTATTTTGTGCACATCACTAATTCTCCTGTGCATTTGCATTACTGCATTGCATTGTTCCAGGTAAACAATCAGTTGTGCATTGAGAAAATGCATGAACTAGTTTGTTGCATTGCAATACATATTTTGTGCACATCACTTATTCTCCTGTGCATTTGCATTAGTGCATTGCATTCAATCTGTAATGCATTGAGAAAAAGCATGAACTAGTTTGTTGCATTGCAATTCTTATTTTGTGCACATCACTAATTCTCCTGTGCATTTGCATTATTGCATTGCATTCAATCAGTTGTGCATTGAGAAAATGCATGAACTAGTTTGTTGCATTGCAATGCTTATTTTGTGCACATCACTAATTCTCATGTGCATAGCATTATTGCATTGCATTTAATCTGTTGTGCATTGAGAAAAAGCATGAACTAGTTTGTTGCATTGCAATTCTTATTTTGTGCACATCACTAATTCTCATGTGCATATGCATTATTGCTTTGCATTGTTCCAGGTAAACAATCAGTTGTGCATTGAGAAAATGCATGAACTAGTTTGTTGCATTGCAATACATATTTTGTGCACATCACTAATTCTCCTGTGCATTTGCATTATTGCATTGCATTCAATCCGTTGTGCATTGAGAAAAAAACATGAACTTGTTTGTTGCATTGCAATACTTTGTGCACATCACTAAATCTCCTGTGCTTTTGCATTATTGCATTGCATTGTTCCAGGTGAACAATCGGTTGTGCATGGAGAAAATGCATGAACTAGTTTGTTGCATTGCAATTCTTATTTTGTGCACATCACTAATTCTCCAGTGCATTTGCATTATTGCATTGCATTCAATCAGTTGTGCATTGAGAAAAAGCATGAACTAGTTTGTTGCATTGCAATACTTTGTGCACATCACTAAATCTCCTGTGCTTTTGCATTATTGCATTGCATTCAATCTGTTGTGCATTGAGAAAAAGCATGTACTAGTTTGTTGCATTGGAATGCTTATTTTGTGCACATCACTAATTCTCATGTGCATATGCATTATTGCATTGCAAATAATCTGTTGTGCATTGAGAAAAAGCATGTACTAGTTTGTTGCATTGCAATGCTTATTTTGTGCACATCACTAATTCTCATGTGCATATGCATTATTGCTATGCATTGTTCCAGGTAAACAATCAGTTGTGCATTGAGAAAATGCATGAACTAGTTTGTTGCATTGCAATACATATTTTGTGCACATCACTAATTCTCCTGTGCACTGCATTCAATCTGTAATGCATTGAGAAAAAGCATGAACTAGTTTGTTGCATTGCAATGCTTATTTTGTGCACATCACTAATTCTCCTGTGCATATGCATTATTGCATTGCATTCAATCTGTTGTGCATTGAGAAAAAGTATGAAATAGTTTGTTGCATTGCAATACTTACGTTGTGCACATCACTAAATCTCCTGTGTTTTTGCATTATTGCATTGCATTCAATCTGTTGTGCATTGAGAAAAAGCATGTACTAGTTTGTTGCATTGCAATGCTTATTTTGTGCACATCACTAATTCTCATGTGCATATGCATTATTGCTTTGCATTGTTCCAGGTAAACAATCGGTTGTGCATGGAGAAAATGCATGAACTAGTTTGTTGCATTGCAATACTTATTTTGTGCACATCACTAATTCTCATGTGCATATGCATTATTGCATTGCATTCAATCTGTTGTGCATTGAGAAAAAGCATGAACTAGTTTGTTGCATTGCAATACTTTGTGCACATCACTAAATCTCCTGTGCTTTTGCATTATTGCATTGCATTCAATCTGTTGTGCATTGAGAAAAAGCATGAACTAGTTTGTTGCATTGCAATTCTTATTTTGTGCACATCACTAATTCTCATGTGCATATGCATTATTGCTTTGCATTGTTCCAGGTAAACAATCAGTTGTGCATTGAGAAAATGCATGAACTAATTTGTTGCATTGCAATTCTTATTTTGTGCACATCACTAATTCTCCTGTGCATTTGCATTACTGCATTGCATTGTTCCAGGTAAACAATCAGTTGTGCATTGAGAAAATGCATGAACTAGTTTGTTGCATTGCAATACATATTTTGTGCACATCACTTATTCTCCTGTGCATTTGCATTAGTGCATTGCATTCAATCTGTAATGCATTGAGAAAAAGCATGAACTAGTTTGTTGCATTGCAATTCTTATTTTGTGCACATCACTAATTCTCCTGTGCATTTGCATTATTGCATTGCATTCAATCAGTTGTGCATTGAGAAAATGCATGAACTAGTTTGTTGCATTGCAATGCTTATTTTGTGCACATCACTAATTCTCATGTGCATAGCATTATTGCATTGCATTTAATCTGTTGTGCATTGAGAAAAAGCATGAACTAGTTTGTTGCATTGCAATTCTTATTTTGTGCACATCACTAATTCTCATGTGCATATGCATTATTGCTTTGCATTGTTCCAGGTAAACAATCAGTTGTGCATTGAGAAAATGCATGAACTAGTTTGTTGCATTGCAATACATATTTTGTGCACATCACTAATTCTCCTGTGCATTTGCATTATTGCATTGCATTCAATCCGTTGTGCATTGAGAAAAAAACATGAACTTGTTTGTTGCATTGCAATACTTTGTGCACATCACTAAATCTCCTGTGCTTTTGCATTATTGCATTGCATTGTTCCAGGTGAACAATCGGTTGTGCATGGAGAAAATGCATGAACTAGTTTGTTGCATTGCAATTCTTATTTTGTGCACATCACTAATTCTCCAGTGCATTTGCATTATTGCATTGCATTCAATCAGTTGTGCATTGAGAAAAAGCATGAACTAGTTTGTTGCATTGCAATACTTTGTGCACATCACTAAATCTCCTGTGCTTTTGCATTATTGCATTGCATTCAATCTGTTGTGCATTGAGAAAAAGCATGTACTAGTTTGTTGCATTGGAATGCTTATTTTGTGCACATCACTAATTCTCATGTGCATATGCATTATTGCATTGCAAATAATCTGTTGTGCATTGAGAAAAAGCATGTACTAGTTTGTTGCATTGCAATGCTTATTTTGTGCACATCACTAATTCTCATGTGCATATGCATTATTGCTATGCATTGTTCCAGGTAAACAATCAGTTGTGCATTGAGAAAATGCATGAACTAGTTTGTTGCATTGCAATACATATTTTGTGCACATCACTAATTCTCCTGTGCACTGCATTCAATCTGTAATGCATTGAGAAAAAGCATGAACTAGTTTGTTGCATTGCAATGCTTATTTTGTGCACATCACTAATTCTCCTGTGCATATGCATTATTGCATTGCATTCAATCTGTTGTGCATTGAGAAAAAGTATGAAATAGTTTGTTGCATTGCAATACTTACGTTGTGCACATCACTAAATCTCCTGTGTTTTTGCATTATTGCAATGCATTCAATCTATTGTGCATTGAGAAAAAGCATGAACTATTTTGTTGCATTGCAATACATATTTTGGGCACATCACTAATTCTCATGTGTATATGCATTATTGCTTTGCATTGTTCCAGGTAAACAATCGGTTGTGCATTGAGAAAAAGCATGAACTAGTTTGTTGCATTGCAATTCTTATTTTGTGCACATCATTAATTCTCCTGTGCATTTGCATTACTGCATTGCATTGTTCTAGGTAAACAATCAGTTGTGCATTGAGAAAATGCATGAACTAGTTTGTTGCATTGCAATACATATTTTGTGCACATCACTAATTCTCCTGTGCATTGCATTCAATCTGTAATGCATTGAGAAAAAGCATGAACTAGTTTGTTGCATTGCAATGCTTATTTTGTGCACATCACTAATTCTCATGTGCATTTGCATTACTGCATTGCATTGTTCCAGGTAAGCAATCAGTTGTGCATTGAGAAAAAGCAAGAACTAGTTTGTTGCATTGCAATGCTTATTTTGTGCACATCACTAATTCTCATGTGCATATGCATTATTGCATTGCAAATAATCTGTTGTGAATTGAGAAAAAGCATGAACTAGTTTGTTGCATTGCAATGCTTATTTTGTGCACATCACTAATTCTCATGTGCATATGCATTATTGCTTTGCATTGTTCCAGGTAAACAATCAGTTGTGCATTGAGAAAATGCATGAACTAGTTTGTTGCATTGCAATACATATTTTGTGCACATCACTAATTCTCCTGTGCATTTGCATTATTGCATTGCATTCAATCTGTTGTGCATTGAGAAAAAAGCATGAACTTGTTTGTTTCATTGCAATACTTTGTGCACATCACTAAATCTCCTGTGCTTTTGCATTATTGCATTGCATTGTTCCAGGTGAACAATCGGTTGTGCATGGAGAAAATGCATGAACTAGTTTGTTGCATTGCAATTCTTATTTTGTGCACATCACTAATTCTCCTGTGCATTTGCATTATTGCATTGCATTCAATCTGTTGTGCATTGAGAAAAAGCATGTACTAGTTTGTTGCATTGCAATGCTTATTTTGTGCACATCACTAATTCTCATGTGCATATGCATTATTGCTTTGCATTGTTCCAGGTAAACAATCAGTTGTGCATTGAGAAAATGCATGAACTAGTTTGTTGCATTGCAATACATATTTTGTGCACATCACTAATTCTCCTGTGCACTGCATTCAATCTGTAATGCATTGAGAAAAAGCATGAACTAGTTTGTTGCATTGCAATGCTTATTTTGTGCACATCACTAATTCTCCTGTGCATATGCATTATTGCATTGCATTCAATCTGTTGTGCATTGAGAAAAAGTATGAAATAGTTTGTTGCATTGCAATACTTACGTTGTGCACATCACTAAATCTCCTGTGTTTTTGCATTATTGCAATGCATTCAATCTATTGCGCATTGAGAAAAAGCATGAACTATTTTGTTGCATTGCAATACATATTTTGGGCACATCACTAATTCTCATGTGCATATGCATTATTGCTTTGCATTGTTCCAGGTAAACAATCGGTTGTGCATGGAGAAAATGCATGAACTAGTTTGTTGCATTGCAATACTTATTTTGTGCACATCACTAATTCTCATGTGCATATGCATTATTGCATTGCATTCAATCTGTTGTGCATTGAGAAAAAGCATGAACTAGTTTGTTGCATTGCAATTCTTATTTTGTGCACATCATAAATTCTCCTGTGCATTTGCATTACTGCATTGCATTGTTCTAGGTAAACAATCAGTTGTGCATTGAGAAAATGCATGAACTAGTTTGTTGCATTGCAATACATATTTTGTGCATATCACTAATTCTCCTGTGCATTGCATTCAATCTGTAATGCATTGAGAAAAAGCATGAACTAGTTTGTTGCATTGCAATGCTTATTTTGTGCACATCACTAATTCTCATGTGCATTTGCATTACTGCATTGCATTGTTCCAGGTAAGCAATCAGTTGTGCATTGAGAAAAAGCAAGAACTAGTTTGTTGCATTGCAATGCTTATTTTGTGCACATCACTAATTCTCATGTGCATATGCATTATTGCATTGCATTTAATCTGTTGTGCATCGAGAAAAAGCATGAACTAGTTTGTTGCATTGCAATTCTTATTTTGTGCACATCACTAATTGTCATGTGCATATGCATTATTGCTTTGCATTGTTCCAGGTAAACAATCAGTTGTGCATTGAGAAAATGCATGAACTAGTTTGTTGCATTGCAATACATATTTTGTGCACATCACTAATTCTCCTGTGCATTTGCATTATTGCATTGCATTCAATCTGTTGTGCATTGAGAAAAAAGCATGAACTTGTTTGTTTCATTGCAATACTTTGTGCACATCACTAAATCTCCTGTGCTTTTGCATTATTGCATTGCATTGTTCCAGGTGAACAATCGGTTGTGCATGGAGAAAATGCATGAACTAGTTTGTTGCATTGCAATTCTTATTTTGTGCACATCACTAATTCTCCTGTGCATTTGCATTATTGCATTGCATTCAATCTGTTGTGCATTGAGAAAAAGCATGTACTAGTTTGTTGCATTGCAATGCTTATTTTGTGCACATCACTAATTCTCATGTGCATATGCATTATTGCTTTGCATTGTTCCAGGTAAACAATCAGTTGTGCATTGAGAAAATGCATGAACTAGTTTGTTGCATTGCAATACATATTTTGTGCACATCACTAATTCTCCTGTGCACTGCATTCAATCTGTAATGCATTGAGAAAAAGCATGAACTAGTTTGTTGCATTGCAATGCTTATTTTGTGCACATCACTAATTCTCCTGTGCATATGCATTATTGCATTGCATTCAATCTGTTGTGCATTGAGAAAAAGTATGAAATAGTTTGTTGCATTGCAATACTTACGTTGTGCACATCACTAAATCTCCTGTGTTTTTGCATTATTGCAATGCATTCAATCTATTGTGCATTGAGAAAAAGCATGAACTATTTTGTTGCATTGCAATACATATTTTGGGCACATCACTAATTCTCATGTGCATATGCATTATTGCTTTGCATTGTTCCAGGTAAACAATCGGTTGTGCATGGAGAAAATGCATGAACTAGTTTGTTGCATTGCAATACTTATTTTGTGCACATCACTAATTCTCATGTGCATATGCATTATTGCATTGCATTCAATCTGTTGTGCATTGAGAAAAAGCATGAACTAGTTTGTTGCATTGCAATTCTTATTTTGTGCACATCATAAATTCTCCTGTGCATTTGCATTACTGCATTGCATTGTTCTAGGTAAACAATCAGTTGTGCATTGAGAAAATGCATGAACTAGTTTGTTGCATTGCAATACATATTTTGTGCATATCACTAATTCTCCTGTGCATTGCATTCAATCTGTAATGCATTGAGAAAAAGCATGAACTAGTTTGTTGCATTGCAATGCTTATTTTGTGCACATCACTAATTCTCATGTGCATTTGCATTACTGCATTGCATTGTTCCAGGTAAGCAATCAGTTGTGCATTGAGAAAAAGCAAGAACTAGTTTGTTGCATTGCAATGCTTATTTTGTGCACATCACTAATTCTCATGTGCATATGCATTATTGCATTGCATTTAATCTGTTGTGCATTGAGAAAAAGCATGAACTAGTTTGTTGCATTGCAATTCTTATTTTGTGCACATCACTAATTGTCATGTGCATATGCATTATTGCTTTGCATTGTTCCAGGTAAACAATCAGTTGTGCATTGAGAAAATGCATGAACTAGTTTGTCGCATTGCAATACATATTTTGTGCACATCACTAATTCTCCTGTGCATTTGCATCGCATTCAATCTGTTGTGCATTGAGAAAAAGCATGTACTAGTTTGTTGCATTGCAATGCTTAATTTGTGCACATCACTAATTCTCCTGTGCATTTGCATAATTGCATTGCATTCAGTCTGTTGTGCATTGAGAAAATACATGAACTAGTTTGTGGCATTGCAATGCTTACTTTCTGCATAATGCATATGCACATGAGAATTAGGTATGTGCACAAATTAAGCAATGCAATACCACAATTTAGTTCATGTTATTTCTCAATTCATAACATATTGTTTTGCTCAATGTAATGTAAAATCACAGTGCACAATAACAGTAGTTCTATGTGTAGCAGATTGGCTAATTAAGCAGATTAGCTACTATGTGCGGGCCGTTTGCCTGGTACCATCTATAAAAGGCATGCATCTGTATGCATTTAGGCAGGTGTCACTTCCTGCATTGATGTCATCTCCATTGACATGGCCTAACATGCACGCTGGATTTGGTCAGGTGAGTTAATGCGGGATTTAACATCATCGTTTGATCTGTGTTTTGAGTAGCACTGCTAATCTGCATTTTGTGACCGTTTGTCCAATCTTAGCGTTCAAGAGAGTGTGGCGTCCTACTATCTTGTGCGCGCAGTTTTAATCTGTTTGTGCAGTGTTTGGAGTGGTGAATGAGCGAACGGTATGTTTCTTCTCCCCCAGGTATGTAGTGAGTTTTATGTAAATTATCTCTCAGCTGTGGAAGCACTGTGAGCCACATTTTATGTATTTTAGTGTGTAGTATAGTTAGTAGTATAGTAGTATAGTTCACAGTTCATTCAGGTTTCCAGTTCCCGTGGCCATCTGGTGAGTAGACGATCAGTTATTGTCTTCACGGATGATCATAAGCTAATTCTATGTCTCTTGCATAGGATTGGAGGGTGAACAACATCAGTGCAGTGGCGACACTGCTGTCTTGCTCCTAAACAATTTTCACTGGACTCACACAGCTCCGGTTACGTTGGTTAAGGAGCTGTGTTTCTCTACTTTAATTATTTAAACACAAAATAATAAGACACAAATCAATGTCAACGTGTAGCGTTGACATTTTTGGCCAACCATGGTGAAGGGATTAAGTTCAAGATGCCTGGGTTTTAGAGGAACAATCTGGAGAATTGTCTTCACCATCGGATTGTGAAGTTGTATCACAAGGTGAAGTGAAGTGGTTTCATCTCTACCAGAATCTGACTCAAATGTTGGAGACAAAGTAAATATTTTTAGCTCAGGAGCTAACAAGCAGGATATGCTTTTTATATTAGATCTCAGTCTAATTTTGGCTTGACACTAGGGATGGGCGATACCTGACTTTTTAAATTCGATACGATATCGATACTTTTGGGTATAATTTTACCGATATCGATACCGATACCCCTTATTTCTTAAATGTGTATGTGATAAAAAAAACAAAAAAGTAAATTTTTAAAAAATATATATATATATATATATAAGACATATTGGCCATTAAAAAAATTATTACAAAAGTAAAATTGAAAAACAAATAAATAAAAATGTTTAAAATAATACAGTATTTTACAAAAAAAAATGGATTAAATAAAATACATCATAACATAAAGATTAATATAATAAAAAATACTAACAACAAAAATTGTGCATATTTGCACTGTATGAAATATTTCTTATTTTTAAACAGGCCATTTTTTTTCTTTATTTTCAACTTTGTACATATTTTTCCAATTTAGCAATGTTCAGAAAGACATTTCCTAATCTTTAAGCTTCAGATTTGTGTTTAGGAAAAGCAACATGTAAACATTTTTGGGTTTAAGACGATTTCGCCTCTGACTAATTGTTTCTCCTGCCTTGGAGAACAACCTCTCTGCTGGAACAGAGGTTGTGACAACTCCAAGGTATTTTTCATCACTTTTTTTCTACGCTTTTTTCTACGCTTTCTTTCTGCCATTCTGTTTATGCGCGGACAATATTGCGTGACGCGTGCCTAGAAAGTGACGTGTACGTGTGGGCAGGGCACGTTGCTCGCGTTTCCCACAGTCATCACGTGACATGGGTGAGCTAAATGTCAGAGGGGGATTTCAGTTTTAGCACAAACATTAAACAGAAGTAACGAAAACACTTTTTGCAGAAATTGATGCAGAAATTATTAATTTAATTTTAGTATCGATATTTTTGTGGAGATATCGATACCAAGTGAGTAGCTTGTGAGTATCGATATATCGATACTGCAGTATCGATATGCCCATCCCTACTTGACACGTGTGCCACAACACAGAAGACTAGCTGGATACCAGCACATATATGGTCATTTGTTTTTGTAATGTTTAGTTCTGATTTGATTTACATGTTTTTAGTTTATGAGTGCTTGCTGTATGTAGTGACTGCATTATTAATTCATTACATTCATGGCTAGAGGTCTTGACCAAACGTGAAAGACATTGAGGACCACACTTCCAGAAAGGAAGAAGCACAGTAAAGCATTTAGTAAAGTTTATCAATACTATTGGTCAGGTGTAGTGTTTCAATGCATTTTATTGTACAATGTTTGATCAGAGAAATGTACTTTGACGCCAAAGCTTAGAGTTTAAAGTGTATGATAGTTCTTAGAAAAATGTCTCTTGCAAGATGGCTCTTAATTTATCTTAATTCAGTGTTTCAGTTCACAGTAACAAGCTGTTCCACACAAACTCCATCACGAATGTGCTGAATGTGATTTTAGAACAGCTAAATGGCGTTGTCCAATGCCTCAGCATTTCTGAAATCAGTGTAAATGACATTTTCACAGGGCTTATTGTTTTCATTAAATGGTTACTAGAGTTGAGCAGGATACTCGGCTGAAACGAGTATCCGTTACCGATAATGCATTTTTGCAGAGTGCTCGGATTGAATAAAAATCCTCATTGGGTAGCTGACTGTGTCTGCGTTCTGTGATAGGCTAGACACAGCGCGCCTCCCCCACACGTGCAGATTTGCTGTCCCAAGGCTCCGCCCTGCTAATTCACGCGCAGAACGCTGAGAACAGGTGTCTTTCTCTCTCAGTCACTAAGGTTTGCGGGTCTTTTCCATTAAAGTTTAGGGTTTCTTTAGCTTCAGGTTTGCTTTTTATTTCGAAGTGTTTGTAGTACTTATTAACCAGTAGAGTTCTGGTAAACATGGGGTTTGTTCAGACGTGGTGCTTGATAGAATGCGACTAGCAGGGATTTTTTTTTTTTTTACCGTCTGCTGGCTATATTCAGTTTTTTAACTGAATGTCTGAGTGTCTGACACTTTCTTGTAGAACACACATCAGTAGAACACACAGTCCCCCCCCCCCCCCCCCTCTCTCTCTCTCTCACACTCACTCACACAGACACATTCCTCGTGTGGAAATTATTATTATTTTAAGTTAACAAAAGAAAGTTATGTTTAAATGAATAATGAACAAGAGTTAATTTTTCTTCATACTTGCAACCGCATGAGTTGTATTCATTGTTGCAAAAGTTGTTCTGTATATAGTTCGTTTGTTATCGTGATTAAAACCATTGATCTGAAGCTCAATGTGGATGCTGTCATAAAAATAGTTTTCTAATCAGCAATAAATATAACAATTTCTGATCACCCCTTATCAGTTTCATGATTAAAAATAACACACTGGTTAAATTCCCGCCCACTTCCGGGTTAAATCCCGCCCAGTCCGAGTACAGATACAGGTACAGATAATTCATATAGTTAACAGATACAGATAATGCTGTACTCGGTCATCCGTAATGGTTACTACATATGCAGCTACACACTGATGCATTTTTATGTAGTGTTCATGTAACTCACTCTAGGTAATTAAAGGCTGGATTCAAAATTTTCATTTTATATATATATTTAGTTTACCTATTACATAAAAAAAAAAATTCAGACATTAATTTGATTTCACAAATGTGGGTTAAGGTGAGCTCGTCCATTTCAATTGACGTGAGCTCGTCCATTTCAATTGACGTCATATGTGCGCCAATTCAGAGCAGAAGAGACACGAGCCGCATGTGCTGCAAGCTGCTAGTCGCCTTCGTTTCATTCTGCCGAAAAGACTGTCTGAATTGTTTTGTTTGTAATAGGAGCAACATTGGATGTCTGGTTGTTCACGCCATCCATTGGATTCCGATTACCAGGACCGAGTTTTTGTGCCGTTTATTCCCGCCTGTCATCTGCAGTTAACCACACATACACACACACTATTGAACTGAACCGATTCAATTTCAGCGAATCGATTCACAATTTGAACGGAGTCAATTCACATCAAACTGATTCATTGCAACGGACTGATTCATTTTATTTTCACCATTCTATTGTGATTCTGTTGTCTTTTATTTCTTTTCAAATTATTATATTGTGTTTTCTTTTAATTAATGTTTTGTTAAACAGCTTGGAGAATATATTCATTTTGGTTAATTGAGTTCAAACTTGTTACTGACTTCATTTCCATTATATATATATATATGTTGACATTCCTTTCTCATTTTCTTTTAATTGTCTTAGTTAGTCATTAATACATATACGTATATTTTAATCTAACTATTTGGTGAGTTCAGACCCAGTGGATAATTTTCGTCCATTCTTGTGCCGTTCGTAAAGTTGATTCATTTTATTACAAATGTTCCCTTTCAAATCTTCAGACCTTTGTGCCTCAAGCTATTAAGACTGCATCACAGACAACATTCTAGTTAAACCCCTGCATGTCTGAACAGTTTTTCATTACATTTCATGTGCAAGTTACTACTTCTGCAACACCAACCCCTCTACCAGTCACTTTCAGGTGAGACCTGCGCTCGCTCTCTCCTTCCCATTTTTTCTCTGTCGTTTCATCCTCTCTTCCTTCTCCCAAACAGTTCTCATCTCTGGATGTGAATACTGCAACAGACACTTTATGTTCCACTCTAACGTCTTGTCTAGACAAGATCTGTCCGCTCTCTTCCAGGTCACCGCGTACTACTCCCTCTAACCCCTGGCTAACGGATGTTCTTCGTTAACCAAATTAAAGGCAGCTGAGAGACAATGGCACAAATCAAAGGACCCGTCTGACCTGAGTTTGTATAAATCTCTGCTCTCTACCTTTTCTACTGATGTCCATACTGCTAAATATTTGCATTTTCTCACCAAGATCAATAGCACTTCTAACATGCATGCACTTTTCAAAACATTCAGCTCTCTCCTCTGTCCCCCTCTACTTCTTTAACTGCCAATGACTTTGCCCATTTCTTTATTAACAAAACTGCAACTATCAGCAGCCAGTTCTCAGCTCCACACACACATGAAAATAGACCGACCTCTGATGTAACCAGAAACCTTTTTTCAACCACCTCTCTGCTCACAGAGGTAGATGCATCTAAACTTCTCCTTACCGGCACTCACTCACATCATCAACACATCTCTTCACACGGGAACCTTCCCTAGCGCATTCAGGCTCGGGTAGCCCCACTGCTCAAAAAACCCACATTAAACACAGCACTCGTTGATAATTACAGACCTGTCTCTCTCCTACCGTTCATATCAAAAACTCTTGAACATGCTGTTTTTAACCAGGTATCTTGTCTCTCTCAGAATGGCCCGTTGGACATCAACCAGTCTTCAAGAAGGTGAAGGTGACTTCAACCCAGTCTGGCTTCAACAGAGACTGCACTACTATCCGTTGCTGAAGCTCTTAGGAGTGCAAAAGCTGATACAGAATTGTCAGTTCTCATTCTCTTAGATCTATCTGCTGCCTTTGACACTGTTAATCATCATATCCTTCTATCTACCCTCTCGTCACTAAGCAGTGGTTTGAATCCTATCTCACGGATGGGCCCTTCAGGGTTCTATGGTGCGGGGAGGTCTCCAAAGAATGTCAACTGGTCACCGGTGTTCAGGGTTGGGTAGGTTACTTTTAAAATGTATTTCACTACAGATTACAAAATACATGCTTTAAAAAGTAATTTGTAACGTATTTGGTTACATTACTCAAGTTTAGTAACGTAATCTAAATACTTTGGAATACTTTGAAATACTTAACACAAAAGACCATACCAACTTGACGTCCTGTTATCATCTTTATAGCAGAAGCACATCTAATAGAGGCACATTTGGGAAGAAAATACGACAAAAGTCATTTTGTGTCATTTTAACTATCCCTAGTATAAATATCAGTAAGTGTGGTCTTAACAATAAATGAAAGCAAGATAAAAACAGCTTGTACAATTCTGGGGGGGGGGGGGGGGGGGGGGGTATAGGTAATTTTTGAAGCACAACTCCTCACCGCCTAAGCTACTGCAGCTAGCTCACGGACCATTTCATCCACGGACCGGGGGTTGGGGACCACTGCTTTATAAAACATTATTTAACGCATGATTAATTGGATGTAAATTCTATGTTGTATAAGACCAAATTCTTATAAATATTAAACGTAGGCTTATTATGATAACCATACAAGGCTCAACGTATGAGTAAATGGGAAAATAAGGAATAAATAAAGAAAATTATTTTCAGACCAAGAACAACTTACTTCAAGATGCTTTTTCTGATTAGATGTTGAATCCTTTGAAGCCGATAGAAGATTTGTTGCAGGTAGACATAGCTTGCATTGCACTGTGATGTTACGTTTTTTTTCTTGTTTATAAGTAAAACTGTCTTTGAATTTCCACAAAAGAAATGCATTACGCACTGTTTTCCCGTCCATTTTTTTTATGCGATTGCAGGTCTACACTCTCCAGCTCGCCAACTGAACAGGCTGCGCACGTTTTTTTTTTAAAGAGACGGAGAGACGGAGTCGGAGAATCATCAGACAGCTTATGTTAATATTAATAAATAAATGACATTAAAATTCAAAGTAATCACTTTGGTAATCTAAAATACTTTTTGAATGTAACTGTAATTTGATTACCATCAATTTAAAATGTAACTGTAACGAAATACAGTTACTCAAATTTTGTATTTTAAATACGTAACGTCGTTACATGTATTTCGTTACTCTCCAACCCTGCCGGTGTTCCACAGGACCACTTGGACCACTTATCTTCTCCACGTACACCACATCAATGGGTCCCATCATAGAGGCACACGGCTTCTCCTATCACTGCTACAATGACACACAGCTCTACCTGCTGTTTCAACCAGATGATTCCACGGTAGCTGCGAGAATCACTTGCTGGTTAGAGGACATCTCGGCATGGATGAAAGAGTAATTCAACCTTGCAAAGATGGAGCTTCTAGTCTTTCCTGCCAATCCAAGTCTACAGTATGATTTCACCGTCCAAATCGGTGCCACCATGATTACCCCTTCAAGGTTTGCCAGAACTCTTGGAGGGATCTTTGAAGACCAGCTGACCTTCAAACAACACATCGCAAAGACGGTTCATTCATGCATGCATGTTTGCACTGCGCAACATCAGGAGGGCAGGCTGCTCAGTAAGGAGCAAGCTACACACTTTCTGGTGCAGGCCATGGTAATTTCCTGGATTGATTACTGCAATGCTCTTTTGGTCAGACTTCCTGCTAGTGCAATCAAACCCCTGCAATTGTCCAGAACGCCACAGCTCGTCTGGTCTTCAACCAACCCAAAAGAACTCGTCACATCACTCCTCATCTCACTATACTGGATCCCACTTGCAGCACGCATCAAATTAAAAAGCACTGACTCTTGCATACAGAGCTTAGCTCAGCACCTTCATACTTCCACTAACTGTTACAAATCTACACACCTACCAGAAACCTTTGATCGATCAATGAGCGAAGAATCGCGGTTAATATCACAGAGAGGCAAAAAATCACTCTCAAGAACATTTTTATTCACCGCTCCTTGCTAAACGAAGTTCACTATATATATATATGTATATGTATATTATATTAGTATTATGTATGTAATATTATAAAATATATAGTACTGTACACAACATTTTTCACTTTCAGATCTTCAGATCTTTGTGCCAGCTATTAAGCTTAAGGCACAAAGGTCGGAAGATCTGAAAATAACATTTTTGGCATATTATATATTTTATCTTTGGCATTATCTCTATCCGCAAATGTGCTGGAATTGTATTAATTATTTAAAGGAATAAATTGAACACTATATAAAAATGCATCAATGTTTCAGTTCACAGTACAAGCTGCTCCACACGAACTCTATCATGAATGTGATTTCAGAACAGCTAAATGGCGTTGTTAAATGCCTCTCAGCTTTTCTGAAATCAGAGTAAATCACAGTTTCACAGGGCTTATTATTTTCATAAAATGGTTACTACATATGCAGCTATAAACTACACACATTTTTATATAGTGTTCACTTTAATAGACCTTTTTTATAAAAAAATAATAATAAAAATAATTCTGATTCTTTTTCTGCTTCTCTCATACAGGGAACAGTCCAATTGACTATACTTTTATTGTTCTGTTTAATAAAAAAAAAAAAAAAAACTAAAGTTGTTTATTTTGCTTTTTACGAGTTTACACATGGTCTCTTTCTTTGTTGTTCAGCTGTTTTTTATTCTTCCTGAAAGTACTACAAGTTTTATCTTTTCAACAGTTGTTACATTGTGAGAACTTTCAAATATGCGCTTATTGAAGTGAGAATCTCTTGTTAAAATGACTAGTTCTGTAAAGCATTGCAATAAAAAAGCTCCTATGCTATATCACTAGGGATCAACCAAATTCACGATTTCACGGCCGTGACATTTTCAGTGAAATCGGCCACTTTCCGTGAAAACACCCAACAAGCGTGAAATAGTGAAATTTTTATTGAAGATAAATATTTTCACTTATAAAGAGTATACCAGGAGCAGATGATCGTAGCGTCTTAGCCGAGTTTGCAGTCTACAAAACAGCAGAAAAAGAAGTTCCGCCGGATACGAGTATAACAGCACTCTGGCGTTCGCACAGCAGTCGATTTCCTCTGCTGAGCCGTCTAGCATTACGCTACCTTTCTGTACCAGCGAGCAGCGTTGACGCGGAGAGAAGTGTCAGCCAGTACACAAGCGTCAATGCACCGCAACGACAGAATATGTCAGCAACCACGTTGGTCGGCCAAGTTTTGACCACGAAAAACTAAACTATTTCATTAATGTCACGTGGCATTGCGGAGTGTGTGGCTACGTGCGTTGTAGTAGTATTTTGTTTCCTTTTTGTTTTTTAATACAGGTGAACAGTCGAAAAGTGGTATTTTAGAATACAAAACAGCGGGAGTGACAGCAGATGGACTGATTGCAGTGATTGGTGCCTAAAAATTGTACCCGTGAATTTTCCGTGTAATCGAGTGTTTTTTTAAAAACCTTCCGTGAAATTGCGAATTTTTACCCGTGAATTTGGTTGGTCCCTATATATCACAAATGCCTTGTTACTGCAGCATGAGTGCAATGAAGCCAATGTTCAGTTGATGTTCGTTTTGAATGCTCAAATGTACAAATGCTTGTTCAAATGTAATGAATTGAAATATCACATATGCACATATGAGTTAGTTCTGTAAGCATTGCAATTAGAAAGCTCAAATGCGATATCACAAAGCGCAAATGCCTTGTTACAGCAGCATGATTATTTGTAAGGAATCATTTTTGGAGTATCCGCTAAACATGAGTCCAAATTACATCATTGAACAAGTTGTTCCCAGAAATAACATAGGGGTAGAGACATTCTCTTGTAAAAAAAAAAAATAAAATAGGGATCTAATTTTAGAATAGTTACCTTTACTGATCCAGTTTGGGTATTTTCAGGCCTGGGAGGGCAGATAGAAAGTGCAGACATATGGACAGCATTTTTAAAAACCATGTTCACCCCAGTAGGAATGGCCTGTCTGGATTATATTCCAAATAGAGCAAGGATTTTGAAAATATAGTTTTGAGTCAGTTTATTTTAAAAGTATTATTTAGAGCGCTAAAGTGAATTAAACGTAAACCTAGTATGAGCGCCTTTGATTGAACAATACATTCTTCAAGCTCGACGTAAGCTTCTGTGAAGGGTTCAACTTCTCAACGATGCAACAAGCATGTTAAAAGTGTTTCACTGAAAGTGAACTGATTCCTAGTGGTGGGCAGAGCGAGGCTTCATAAAACACTGAAACAGTTGAAGCAAAAGTGCCGTGGCTTCGAATCTATTGTTTATTAAATTTCAGAAGTGAAATTTACGCCATTTTTAAAAACCATTTAAAAACCATTCATTTTTTAAAAAAAGTACGCCATTTTTAAAAACCATGTTCACCCCAGTAGGAATGGCCTGTCTGGATTATATTCCAAATAGAGCAAGGATTTTGAAAATATAGTTTTGAGTCAGTTTATTTTAAAAGTATTATTTAGAGCGCTAAAGTGAATTAAACGTAAACCTAGTATGAGCGCCTTTGATTGAACAATACATTCTTCAAGCTCGACGTAAGCTTCTGTGAAGGGTTCAACTTCTCAACGATGCAACAAGCATGTTAAAAGTGTTTCACTGAAAGTGAACTGATTCCTAGTGGTGGGCAGAGCGAGGCTTCATAAAACACTGAAACAGTTGAAGCAAAAGTGCCGTGGCTTCGAATCTATTGTTTATTAAATTTCAGAAGTGAGCGCTGAGCTCAACAGGTTTGCACAACAGCGCTTTCAGAGCGTCAGTGATCAATTATTGACGCACATCTATGCCAAGCCATTGCTTACGAAGTAACGATGAATTATGACAACGTTTAAGTTGTTTAAGTCTGTTCCAACTACATTACTATTGTAAAAGTAAAAGCTATTCGAAAATGGTTAATTATAAAGTGTAAAAGAGCTTCTCTTTAACGTTTTGTTCATTACTGATGATGGAAAAGACTATGACATGTATGTACAATTTCATCCAAAGTGACTACCACTGCACTCAAGGAACATATTGAATTAGTTTTTGCTTTCCCTGGGATTGTAAGCAGCAATGCTCTACTGATTGAGCTACAAGAAAGCTTTGCATGTACATTAGCTGGTTTAGCAGAGGTCTATAGAGGAAAATGTGATCCAAATGCATAAATATACTGTACTTCTGAATTTCTCTATAAGAGGAGGATAACACAAGGGCAGAGGGCAGATAGAAAGTGCAGACATATGGACAGATTTAAAAAAAAAGCATGTTCACCCCAGTAGGAATTGCCTGTTTGGATTCCAAATAGAGCAAGAATTTTGAAAATATAGTTTTGAGTCAGTTTATTTTAAAAGTATTATTTAGAGTGCTAAAGTGAATTGAAATTGAGACCACCTTTATCAAATGGGTTAAATATTACTGATTTCTTAATGTATTAAACTTTGTTTTTCCATATAAATTTACCCAACATACTGTCAATCACTTTACATGTGTGTTTATCAACATAAAGTTACTGAGCAGAATAGGCCAAGCGAGAAACACCTTCTGTTTTAGTGATTTTTCTCACTTTCTCACCGGTGACGCGAGTCATTGCTCAACTCAACTCAACAAACTCCTGTGCATGAATGTTGCATGCGTAAGCGCATGTGACTGGCGTTGTGTTTTTAAACCCAGTATGAACGCCTTTGATTGAACAATACATTCAAGCAAGCTCACCGTAAGCTTCTGTGAAGGGTTCAACTTCTCAATGATGCAACAAACATGATAAAAGTGTTTAATTGAAAGTGAGCTGATTCCTAGTGGTGGGCAGAGCGAGGCTTCATAAAACACTGAAACAGTTGAAGCAAAAGTGCCGTGGCTTCGAATCTAGTGTTTATTAAATTTCAGAAGTGAGCGCTGAACTCAACAGGTTTGCACAACAGCGCTTTCAGAGCGGTCAGTGATCAATTATTGACGCACATTATAAACGTGCCTAAGCCTGTCGCACAGTACAGTATTTTTAGAAATAAAAGTAAAAGATAAATTATTTGACAATCCAACAAATAGATACAAATGGTGGTGTAATGAAGCATCTCCCGCCATCTAGACACTGGATCTGACAGCACGCAGGCTAAAGCAGACAAAACAGATATTGTATTGTTAGGGAATTTATTTGAATTGTTTTGATTTTGGACTTATGGAGCATAACATTTCAGGTCAGATGTATGTCTTGCAAGAGAAATTTTTGTTCTCTCACTTCATACACTTTAAAATCTAAGCTTCCGCATCAAAGTACATTCCTCTGAACAAACATTGTATGATAAAAAGCACTGAAACACTAGACCTTACCAGCAGTATTGATAAAAACTTTACCTCAGTGTTTTATTGTGTTTCTTCCTCTGCTTTGGCGTGGTCCTCAATGTCATTCACGCTTGGTCCCGTCCTCTGGGTATGAAATGAATAAAATGAATAATGTGGTCACTACAAGTACTCATAAACAAACAAAATAAAAGTAAACTCTTAGTATTACAGAAAGACATGACCCCAAGAAATTCTTATATCCAGCTTGTCATCAGGGTTGTAGCAAACTTGATCTTCTTAGACATTCTGACTTCAATTGTCCAGCTGATATTAGATTAATAGCTATTATTTTCAAGCAAATGTGCTTATGATGTGCACTGTCATATAGTTCTTGAAACGAAATCTTTAAACACTTAGCTTTGGATGGTACTTTAAATAAGAGTGCCCTTTGTGACGGCCACTTTATGCGGTAATATACCTTTAAGACGGTATATACTGTTCTAGTGTAAGTGTGTACGTTTGAGGAGGAGTCAGTGTTCGTTCGTGAGTGACGAGAAGATGGCCGCTCTACCGCTGACTGATATTGTGACCTGTTTTTCTTTTCTTTAAGTTGTGATGTCTGTCGGCGTGTTGCCTTTTACTTTGGTTTATTGTCTCTCTCATGTATGAAAAGAGTGCTTCATTTCAAAACCAAATCCATAAAGGTTCGTGTGATCAGTGATCCGCCTCGTTTTCTTAATTTGTTCATCTGGGTAGAGCTTAAACCACTCTGACAGTCGTTACAACTTGTGAAAAAGTATTCTGAAAATAGAAACAAGCGTGCTAAAAAAAATTATAAGAAGAAAAGAAAGAAGACATAAAGTGAAATGCAGTATATCTGTTGTTCCTTATTCCAGATGAGCTTTTCAAAAAATCCCTGTCTATACATGTTTTCATTTAATTGTAATATAAATAACAATGTGCAATAATTGTGATCCACTAATGACCAACTATTATTTAACACCATACAATATCACATTAAGGAACTGCAGCCTCTTCACAGGAAGGACTGGTCAATAAATATTCTCCTAAATTTACAGACACACACACATAACAAAAAGACACCAGTGCACACTACAGACCACGGCAAAAATTATAAAACAACAAAACATCCAAAAGAATACCTTAAACAAAAACAATTAACACTTCCAAAGTAATGATTTAAACACAAAATAATAAGACACAAATCAAAGTAGAGAAACACAGCTCCTTAACCAACGTAACCGGAGCTGTGTGAGTCCAGTGAAAATTGTTTAGGACCAAGACAGCAGTGTCGCCACTGCACTGATGTTGTTCACCCTCCAATCCTATGCAAGAGACATAGAATTAGTTTATGATCATCCGTGAAGACAATAACTGATCGTCTACTCACCAGATGGCCACGGGAACTGGAAACCTGAATGAACTGTGAACTCAGCCTTTATGCAACAGCCGCCGCCAGTATACTACACACTAAAATACATAAAATGTGGCTCACAGTGCTTCCACAGCTGAGAGATAAGTTACATAAAACTCACTACATACCTGGGGGAGAAGAAACATACCGTTCGCTCATTCACCACTCCAAACACTGCACAAACAGATTAAAACTGCGCGCACAAGATAGTAGGACGCCACACTCTCTTGAACGCTAAGATTGGACAAACGGTCACAAAATGCAGATTAGCAGTGCTACTCAAAACACAGATCAAACGATGATGTTAAATCCCGCATTAACTCACCTGACCAAATCCAGCGTGCATGTTAGGCCATGTCAATGGAGATGACATCAATGCAGGAAGTGACACCTGCCTAGATGCATACAGCCATGCCTTTTATAGATGGTACCAGACAAACGGCCCGCACATAGTAGCTAATCTGCTTAATTAGGCAATCTGCTACACATAGAACTACTGTTATTGTGCAATGTGATTTTACATTACATTGAGCAAAACAATATGTTATGAATTGAGAAATAACATGAACTAAATTGTGGCATTGCATTGCTTACTTTGTGCACATACCTAATTCTCATGTGCATATGCATTATGCAGAAAGTAAGCATTGCAATGCAACAAACTATTTCATGTATTTTCTCAATGCACAACACACTGAATGCAATGCAATTATGCAAATGCACAGGAGAATTAGTGATGTGCACAAAATAAGCATTGCAATGCAACAAACTAGTACATGCTTTTTCTCAATGCACAACAGATTGAATGCAATGCAAATGCACAGGAGATTTAGTGATGTGCACAAAGTAAGCATTGCAATGCAACAAACTAGTTTGTGCACAAAATATGTATTGCAATGCAACAAACTAGTTCATGCATTTTCTCAATGCACAACTAATTGTTTACCTGGAACAATGCAATGCAGTAATGCAAATGCACAGGAGAATTAGTGATGTGCACAAAATAAGCATTGCAATGCAACAAACTAGTACACGCTTTTTCTCAATGCACAACAGATTGAATGTATTGCACTAATGCAAATGCATAGGAGAATTAGTGATGTGCACAAAATAAGCATTGCAATGCAACAAACTAGTACATGCATTTTCTCAATGCACAACAGATTAAATGCATTACACTAATGCAAATGCATAGGAAAATTAGTGATGTGCACAAAATAAGCATTGCAATGCAACAAATAAGTTCGTGCACAAAATATGTATTGCAATGCAACAAACAAGTTCATGCATTTTCTCAATGCACCACTGATTGTTGACCTGGAACAATGCAAAGCACTAATGCATATGAACAGGAGAATTAGTGATGTGCACAAATACGCATTACAATGCAACAAGCTAGTTCATGCTTTTTCTCAATGCACAACTGATTGTTTACCTGGAACAATGCAATGCAGTAATGCAAATGCACAGGAGAATTAGTGATGTGCACAAAATAAGCATTACAATGCAACAAACTGGTTCATGCTTTATCCAATGCATAACAGATTTATAGCTTGAACTAAGCAAAGCAATAATGCATAATGCGTGAGACTTGGTTCTGTGCACAAAATAGGAATTGCAATGCAACAAACTAGTACATGCTTTTTCTCAATGCAAAACAGATTATTTGCAATGCAATAATGCAAAATCACAGGAGATTTAGTGATGTGCACAAAGTAAGCATTGCAATGCAACAAACTAGTACCTGCTTTTTCTCAATGCACAACAGATTGAATGCATTGCACTAATGCAAATGCACAGGAGAATTAGTGATGTGCACAAAATAAGCATTGCAATGCAACAAACTAGTACATGCTTTTTCTCAATGCACAACAGATTGAATGCATTGCACTAATGCAAATGCACAGGAGAATTAGTGATGTGCACAAAATAAGCATTGCAATGCAACAAACTAGTTCTTGCATTTTCTCAATGCACAACTGATTGTTTACCTGGAACAATGCAATACAGTATTGCAAATGCACAGGAGAATTAGTGATGTGCACAAAATAAGCATTGCAATGCAACAAACTAGTACATGCTTTTTCTCAATGCACAACAGATTGAATGCATTGCACTAATGCAAATGCATAGGAGAATTAGTGATGTGCACAAAATATGCATTGCATTGCAACAAACTAGTTCATGCTTTTTCTCAATGCACAACCGATTGTTTACCTGGAACAATGCAAAGCAATAATGCATATGCACATGATAATTAGTGATGTGCACAAAATAAGCATTGCAATGTAACAAACTAGTACATGCTTTTTCTCAATGCACAACAGATTGAATGCAATGCAACAAACTAGTTCATGCATTTTCTCAATGCACAACCTATTGTTTACCTGGAACAATGCAAAGTATAATGCATATGCACATGAGAATTAGTGATGTGTACAAAATAAGCATTGCAATGCAACAAACTATTTCATGCATTTTCTCAATGCACAACCGATTGTTTACCTGGAAATATGCAAAGCAATAATGCATGCAAATTAGTTCTGTGCACAAAATAAGAATTGCAATGCAACAAACTAGTACATGCTTTTTCTCAATGCACAACCGATTGTTTGCAATGCAATAATGCAAATGCATATGATAATTAGTGATGTGCACAAAGTAAGCATTGCAATGCAATAAACTAGTTCATGCTTTTTCTCAATGCACAACTGATTGTTTACCTGGAACAATGCAATGCAGTAATGCAAATGCACAGGAGAATTAGTGATGTGCACAAAATAAGCATTACAATGCAACAAACTGGTTCATGCTTTTTCTCAATGCATAACAGATTTATAGCTTGAACTAAGCAAAGCAATAATGCATGATGTGTGAGACTTGGTTCTGTGCACAAAATAGGAAGTGCAATGCAACAAACTAGTTCATGCTTTTTCTCAATGCACAACAGATTGAATGCAATGCAATAATACAAATGCACATGAGAATTAGTTCTTTGCAAAAAATAAGCATTGCAATGCAACAAACTAGTTCATGCATTTTCTCAATGCACAACCGATTGTTTACCTGGAACAATGCAAAGCAATAATGCATATGCACATGAGAATTAGTGATGTGCACAAAATAAGCATTGCAATGCAACAAACTAGTACATGCTTTTTCTCAATACACAACAGATTGAATGCAATGCAATAATGCAAAAGCACAGGAGATTTAGTGATGTGCACAAAGTAAGCATTGCAATGCAACAAACTAGTTCATGCTTTTTCTCAATGCACAACAGATTGAATGCAATGCAATAATGCATATGCACAGGAGAATTAGTGATGTGCACAAAGTAAGCATTGCAATGCAATAAACTAGTTCATGCTTTTTCTCAATGCACAACTGATTGTTTACCTGGAACAATGCAATGCAGTAATGCAAATGCACAGGAGAATTAGTGATGTGCACAAAATAAGAATTGCAATGCAACAAATTAGTTCATGCATTTTCTCAATACACAACCGATTGTTTACCTGGAACAATGCAAAGCAATAATGCATATGAACATGAGAATTAGTGATGTGCACAAAATAAGCATTGCAATGCAACAAACAAGTTCATGCTTTTTTCTCAATGCACAACAGATTGAATGCAATGCAATAATGCAAATGCACATGAGAATTAGTTCTTTGCAAAAAATAAGCATTGCAATGCAACAAACTAGTTCATGCATTTTCTCAATGCACAACCGATTGTTTACCTGGAACAATGCAAAGCAATAATGCATATGCACATGAGAATTAGTGATGTGCAAAAAATAAGCATTGCAATGCAACAAACTAGTACATGCTTTTTCTCAATGCACAACAGATTGAATGCAATGCAATAATGCAAAAGCACATGAGAATTAGTGATGTGCACAAAATAAGCATTGCAATGCAACAAACTAGTACATGCTTTTTCTCAATGCACAACAGATTGAATGCAATGCAATAATGCATATGCACAGGAGAATTAGTGATGTGCACAAAATAAGCATTGCAATGCAACAAACTAGTTCATGCATTTTCTCAATGCACAACTGATTGTTTACCAGGAACAATGCAAAGCAATAATGCATATGAACATGAGAATAAGTGATGTGCACAAAATAAGCATTGCAATGCAACAAACAAGTTCATGCTTTTTTCTCAATGCACAACAGATTTTTTAGCTCGGACAATGCAAAGCAATAATGTGTATGCACATGAGAATTAGTGATGTGCACAAAATAAGCATTGCAATGCAACAAACTAGTTCATGCTTTTTTCTCAATGCACAAAAGATTGAATGCAATTCAATAATGCAAATGCACAGGAGAATTAGTGATGTGCACAAAATAAGCATTGCAATGCAACAAACTAGTACATGCTTTTTCTCAATGCACAACAGATTATTTGCAATGCAATAATGCATATGCACATGAGAATTAGTGATATGCACAAAATAAGCATTGCAATGCAACAAACAAGTTCATGCTTTTTTCTCAATGCACAACAGATTGAATGCAATGCAATAATGCAAATGCACAGGAGAATAAGTGATGTGCACAAAATATGTATTGCAATGCAACAAACTAGTTCATGCATTTTCTCAATGCACAACTGATTGTTTACCTGGAACAATGCAATGCAGTAATGCAAATGCACAGGAGAATTAGTGATGTGCAAAAAAAGGGTTGTATTTGTTTTCTTCTAAGAGGGTAGAAAAGTAAACAGATCTAGCTGATTTTAAGGCCTTTCTGAATGCAATAGAGCTGTCTTTCCAAGAAATGCGAAAAACCTCAAGCTTAGTTTTTTTTCCAGCTCCGCTCCATTTTTCTGGCTGCTCTCTTGAGGGCCCGTGTGTGCTCGTTGTACCACGGTGTTGGACTATTTTCTTTAATCTTCTTTAAGCGCAACGGAGCAACAGTGTCTAAAGTGCTGGAAAAGAGAGAGTTAATAGTTTCTGTTGCAACATCAAGTTCTTCTAGGCTATCTGGGAAGTTAAGTAGATGAAACTGATCAGGAAGATTATTTATAAAGCTATCTTTTGTGTTAGGAGTGATAGTTCTACTATATTTATAACAGGGAGTTAGTTTTTCGACTTTGGCTAATGGTAATCTACACGCAACTAAGTAATGATCTGAGATGTCATCGCTCTGCTGCAGAATTTGAACAGTATCAACATTGATCCCATGTGACAATATTAGATCTAAAGTATGATTACGAGAATGAGTGGGTCCTGATACATGTTGTGTAACTCCAATAGAGTTTAAGATGTCTCTAAATGCCAATCCCAATGCGTCTTTTTCATTATCTACATGGATATTAAAATCACAGACAATTATGACTTTATCTGCAGACATTACTAAGTCTGAGAGAAAATCAGCAAATTCTTTGATAAAGTCTGTATGGTGCCCTGGTGGCCTGTATAGAATAGCCAACACAAAAGTTAAACAGGAATTATTACTTGCACTAGATAATTTTACATTAAGGACCATCACTTCAAAAGAATTATATTTAAAATTAGATCTTTGAGCAGTACTGATCGTGTTACTATAAATTACAGCAACACCTCCTCCTTTACCTTTCAGACGAAGCTCATGTTTATAACAGTAATCTTGAGGGGTGGACTCATTTAAAGTAATGTAATCGTCTGGTTTTAGCCAGGTTTCTGTCAAACACAGCACATCTAGTTTATGATCTGTAATTATATAATTTACAATAAGTGCTTTTGAGGAAAGGGATCGTATATTCAGTAACCCAAGCTTTATCATTTGTTCATTTGTGTTATATCCGTTCTTAGTTGTTTGTAAATCAATTAAATTTTTACCCTTAAACGGTTTTGAGAATTTTTTGTATTTGCCAATTCGGGGAACAGACACAGTCTCTATAGGATGATATCTAGGTGAAAGAGTCTCTATGTGTTGTAATTTATCTGACCTCTGTGACGTGAGACAGCTAGCAGACGGTCGGTTTAGCCAGTTTGTCTGCTTCCTGACCTGGACCCCAGTTAGTCAAGGTTTAGCTCTAAGACTATGTGCCAAATTACTAGAGAGAAGAGCAGCACCATCCCAGGTGGAATGAATACCATCTCTTTTCAACAGGTCAGGTCTGCCCCAAAAACTTTTCAAATTGTCTATGAACCCTATGTTATTCTGCGGGTACCACTGCGGGCATCCAGCCATTGAGTGAGGATAATCTGCTAAGCATCTCATCACTCCTGCATATAGGAAGAGGGCCAGAGCAAATTACAGTGCCTGACATCGTACTTGCGAGTTCACACACCTCTTTAATATTAGTTTTAGTGATCTCCGACTGGCGAAGTTGGACATCATTAGCGCCGACGTGAATAACAATCTTAGAATATTTACGATTAGCCTTAGCGAGCACTTTTAAATTTGCTTTGACGTCAGGCGCTCTGGCTCCCGGCAAACATGTGACTATGGTGGCTGGAGTCTCTATTTTCACATTCCGAGTAATAGAATCACCAATCACAAGGGCACTTTCAACAGGTTTCTCAGTGGGTGCGTCACTGAGTGGGGAGAACCTGTTTGATGTTCTGATCAGAATGGAACAGTGGTTTTTTGACCCACGATTATGCCGTCTCACAGTCACCCAGTTGCCCTGCTGCACGGGCTCTACAGCCGGAACCGAACAATGTACAGGGTTTGCTAAGCTAGTCGCATCCAAAGCAGTATCTAAAGCCCTTGCATTCTTACTATCCTCGATTAAAGCTTGGATGCGTGTCTCTAATTCTGAAATCTTCTCTGTCAGCCTAACTATGTCCCTACATTTATGACATGTGAAGCCTTCACAGCTGACAGAGACAGAAATAGTATTCATGAAGCAGGAAGTGCATGTAAGGATTATAGGAGATGACATGACTCACCGTGTGTGTTGATTCAATTCACCAGTTGTTTGATGTTTGATGAACACGGGGAAAAAAGGCGCGAGCGAGAAAACGCTGTATGCACAATGCTAACGCGTTTAGCGACTAAGATTAAAGATAACGATTACAGTTTATTAATTAATCTAGTTTTGTATTGTATTTGGCAATAAGAACGAACGTCGAGTTTAAAATCTAAAATAAAAACAAGTTTATACGACGCAAACAAACGCAATCCACTCGAGCAAACAGGAAACAGCAGCAGTGCAGCAGTCAAAATGGTCCGTCTGAAACAATCAGCCGTACAGAAGGTTCCTGAAGTAAGCAACGCTATGAAACAATCTAGTTCATGTTATTTTAGGGTAATTTTACCTCACTCTATCAACTGTTTAGGATAACACATTTTTCAACAATATACATTTTAACTCATTTTATTAATTTTCTATTGTTTACCTTTAACTGGTTTCCGTATTTCTTTAAATATGTTATTCATACTCAATGAAGGCCAATGTCTTTTGCCAATTATACATTTTAAGTTAGTTCTTTAAGACTATACAGTGGAATGAAACAGATATTTGAGTGCTCTTTCTTCAGTCAAGAGACAAGGAAGCAACGAGAACTATTATTCTTTATATTCACTATATATCATCTTGTAGCTAAAAAAAGTTGTATTTTGAGTGTTTTTAAAATGTAAGTATTAGACATTTTATTTCATCTATATAAAGGCAAATTATGGAAACCAAAATTAGTTTTCTCAGCGTAATTAATCTAATTAATTGTAATAACTAGCATAAATGTGCTCCCATTTATAATTTAAAAAAAGCAAGACTTGATGTAAATGACTTTAAAGAACTAAATTTATGAAATGGATTTACTGGAACAATTTAACATTAAAATAACAACATTTCAACTACAGCCACTAGATGTCAGCTAAGGATTACACAATGAGTCTTTTGCCAATGATACATTTTCAAGTCAGTTCTTTAAGGCAGTGCTTTTTACAGTGGAATGAAATTTAAAGATATTTGAGTGCTATTTCTTCATTCCAGAAACAAGGATGCAACGAGAACTATTATTCTTTAGTGCACAAGTGAAGAAATTAGTTCTTGTAAACAGTAATTGAAACAGAGTATTATGAAACAGAACTGTTGACTTATTATTGGGTCTTTCTGCCTAGAAATGCATACTGGTCTGTAACTGTTATATTAATTGTCATGACCTTAGCAGCGATTTAGATTATATTACCCTAGTAAGTGTGTAGGGTAACAAATTTTTAACGACATGAATTTTATCTCATGAATTGATCGTCTGCTGTTTATCTTTAACTGGTTTCTGCATTTCTTTAGATTTGTCATTCACAGTATATCATCTTGTAGCTTTTCCTCCATTCCTAAAAAACTAAAATCCTTCTATTTGTGGCACATAAAAACAAAATGTGGAAGGAAAAAAAAGAAAAGAAAAGTATTAGATTTTTTTTGTATTTAATCATTTGTTATTTGAAAATTAGTTTTGTCTGCGTAGGTGGGTCCTCTGTTCCAACTACATGATTATTGTAAAAGTAAAAGCTATTCGAAAATGGTTAATTATAAAGTGTAAAAGAGATTCGCTTTAACGTTTTGTTCATTACTGATGATTGACATGTACATATATGGCATTTGGCAGACACTTTCATCCAAAGTGACTAACATTGCACTCAAGGAGCATATTGAGTTAGTTCTTGCTCTCCATGGGATTAAACCCATGACCGTGGCGTTGTAAGATTGCTCTACTGCTCTACTGATTGAGCTACAAGAAAGCTTTGCATGTGCACTATAGAGGAAAATGTGATCCAAAGGCATAAATATACCGTACTTCTGAATTTCTCTATAAGAGGAGGAAAACGCAAGGGGATTCATTATGAATGAATGGAGAAGTAATGTCTGCTTACCATTTGGCAGACCTAAAAGCGACCTAAACTGCGCGCAGGGAAAACATTGAGTTAGGTCTTGTTTTCCCTGGGAGCGAACTGCGACCTTGCCGTTGAAAGCGCTACTGACTGAGCTACAGGACAGCTGCCACAAAGACTGAGGCAGAAAACCTACCACTTTTGACATTTGTATAAAGTATGTGCTTGCGTGGAATATTGCAAGGTATGGCAACGTAAATTAACCCAGTGAAAGGCTTGAATGCCGGACTGGGTTCACTTCAAAGAGTTGAAAAAAACGGAAGACTTCAAAAGCCTTGACTTCAAAGACCGAACTGTATAGTAAATGTATTAATTGCACAGACAAGTTATAGAATCAGGCTCAAATGTTGGAGCCAAAGTAAGTCTTTTTGGCTCAGGAGCTAAAAAGCAGCATATGCAGTTTATGTTAGATCTTAGTCAAATTTTGATTTGACGTGTGCTACAACACCGATGATTAGCTGGATACCAGCATATGTGGTCATTTCTTTTTGTAGTGTTTAGTTGTGATTTGATTGACATGTTTTTAGTTTATGAGTGCTTGCTGTATGTAGTGCGGTGGCATTATTAATTCATTACGTTCATGTCTAGAGTTCGGGACCAAACGTGAAAGACATTGAGGACCATGCTTCCAGAAAGGAAGAAGCACAGTAAAGCATTTAGTAAAGTTTATCAATACAAATGGTAAGGTGTAGTGTTTCAATGCATTTTATCATACAATGTTTGCTCAGAGAAATGTACGTTGATGCCAAAGCTTAGATTTTAAAGTGTATGATGGTTCTTAGAAAGATGTCTCTTTTGCAAGACAGCTCTTTAATTCAGTGTTTCAGTTCACAGTACAAGCTGCTCCACACAAACTCCCATCACGAATGTGCTGAACGTGATTTCAGAACAGATAAATGGCGTTGTTGGTTGAGCTACCAGGTCAGCACTCAGCCCACATAAACTTTCCACAGGTCACAAAGAAGGATAATGAGCCCGAGGAGCAGATGTTATAACTAACAACAATAGTTAAGGTCTCATTCACAGGAGACACCTGGACATGCCTTGCAGCAACTAATCCCCCATCCAGAACTCTACAGGAGACCAGAGTGGACCTGCAGTAAAGGGGGAGGATTGATTATGCAGATAAAAACCGAATACCACACAGAAAACTCTGACAATTCAAATTGTACTCGCTAAGGTTAAACATGTTGTGAGAGAATAGGAGTTTGATCACAGGAACAATATATTTAGTAGACTACCTAAGACAAAATCAAAGGAAAAAAGGGAAAGAAGGGATTATTGTTTGAGCCATTATTTGGGCAGTGGGGGATGTGAAATTAACTATGACGTAGAGTCAACCATTTTATTTACTTTTCAGCTATGCAAGGTGCAAAGGGATGAACACATCCTTGAGGGGGTATGAAGTGTATATATATATATATATATATATATATATATGGAGAAAGGGGTAAAACAAGCAGTGCAGCAAAAACAAATACATTACAAATACATACAACTGGTCCAGGTGATAGGGTACACAGGGGCATGGGTACCTGAGAGAGGGATTTTGGTAGATTTAGGGGAGAAACTAGGATTTTGGGAAAAGTTTCGGATAAAAAAAAAAGAACTACACGTTTTACCTTTTTCAAATCACAACCAAAGATTTATTTAGGGGCAATCAATGAAGGCGGGTGTAAAACAATAATATAATATTCAGGGCAGATCATAAGCCCTTGGGCAAGGGCTAAACAACTATTGTGGGGATAGGAGACTTTTGTCAGAATCCATGACGAGGCCAAGGAGGGAGGATGGAATGTTAAGGATGGGCAGATAGATGTGGAAGAATCAGGCAGAACTAGAAGAGGGGTTAGACATAGGAAGTAGAAAGAGAGAAAAAGAAAGTAAGGGAAGGATGAAAATGGAAGCCATGATAAGGATGAGCGATATAGCAATGAACCATAATGGGGAAAGAAAGGGAAGGTGAAGAGGAGGATAAAGACAGATGGAAGGAAGGATGGGAGAAAAGGAGGAGATTCGAAGGAAGACATGGAAGTAAAGCTCAGGTATATGAGATCTTTCATTCAGAAAGAGATATAAAATTTTATAAATAATGTGTATAATTATTTTATTAAAAAATATATATACATAAATAAAATAGATATATAAATAGAAATAGAAATAGATGTGCAAACAATGAGTGGAGGCAGAAGGGAAGAGATTGACCATGACCAGGAAAATGAAGAAGATGAGGAGGTTGTTCTGTAAGATGTTGATCTCCTGTGACAGGAGATCAGAAGGGGGATTGAAGAAATAAATGTATATATATATATATATATATCCAGCTTTGCATTAAAGAAGTTACTGGTTGCTTTTATGACTAAGGGATTTAAAGGTTTAATTATTAATGAATAAATGAATTAATGACTTTAGGAGGAATTCAAACTGCAGATAGTATTGGGTGGAATATGTGGGGGTCTTGGTGATTGAATAGATTGGGACAAGGGGGTTAGCCACAAGCAATGTATGGGGGGATTTAACATACCATATATGGGTATATCTGGTTTGTGTGTGTTGAGCGCCTTGCTGTATGTTAATCTATGTGTGCAGGAACAAAACAGGAATCAGGATTGGTGAAGATCTCTACTGGAGCAACACCTATCTGTGGCCATCTCCCAATAAAGGACAACCCTCTTGTGTTTAAAATGTATAAATATATGGGTCAGGGAAAGGCGAGGTTGCCGCAGAGTACCTGGACATGAGACTCGCATAGTTTTGTGTAATCAGGGAAAGCTGTGGACACAGAGCTCTGTATACTTTATTCATATGATTTAATTGATGATTAAAAAGCCATCTCTGCTCTCCTCATTAAAAAAACACGCGGACTTGAGGAATTGATGCAAAAGTCCAACAAAACACACATGCGCAATTGTTCAACGCAATAACTCAAATGCAATGAAACAGCGGATACTTTACGTGTAAAGTATTGTTACATGTGCAGATGACAAAGTTATTTAAATTGAGTTAACGATTCGTTCATTGAATGCAATCCTTTCATAGCAAAACCAAATGTGAAAGGCATTCAACTCATAAAAAGCTTCTTGATGAAATGAGATATCACAAATAAGTACGCATTGCAATAAGAACGCTCATGTCATTAAATATCATTAAAGCACCAGTGCCTTGATACATACAGCAGAATGAGTGCAATGAATGCAATGCTATCACAAAAGGATGGTAAAGTTAATGTTCAGTGCACAATGCTCGTGCAAATGCACGAGATAATGCAATGCGATATCACAAAGCGCAAATGCTTTGTCACAGCACCATGAATGCATAAGTGCAATAACCCAAAAATTGAAATAAGACCTCAGTTCATGCTCAGCTTCAATGCACAATGCTCGTGCAAACGCAATGAAATGAAATACGACATATGCACATAAGCATTGCAGTGTGAAAGCTCGTGTGCAATATCACAAAGCGCAAATACTTTGTTACAGCAGCATGAGTGCATTTGGGAATGAGTTAGTTGTATAAGCATTGCAATTAGAAAGAAGAGCACGACTGTTCTTTTTCAGTGCACAGTGGATTAATTTAGATTGTCTATGGTGTGTGCAATTTCACATAAGCGCATAGCGCATGCCTTGCTATACAACAGTACTTTTTACTCCATTTTCTTTCTGCACAAAGGAATTAGTTAGTCTTTTTTGCGGTATATAGTAAGTTATAGTAATATAATGTTAAATGACTTGTTCTTCGCTGCGCAACAAATTAATTACATACAATGGAATATGCATACTTCAATGCATAATGGCTTAAATTAGATCTTTCATGTAATCTAAACATGTTTTGTTTTATATATCATCAATTAATGATTTAGTTTTGTTGTTCAATGAACAGACGTTGCCAATGCAACCATATGGAAGACGTCCTTTTTTCTTCCTGTAAATAAGAGCATTAAAGCGCTAAGATATTTAGATGTGCCAATGCAGCACAGGATCTATCTTTAAAGAGTTATATCTGGCAAAAGAGTTCAGAGATCCTCTGTAGCAACCTGGTAGCTATATTAGTGATTTTATGTTATCTTAATTTCAGTGTTTAGTGTGGTGTCCAGTATGATCCCACTGAATCATGGAAGATTTTTTTTTGTCTCTTCAACATGAATGAATCTTATCAATTTAGGTCTCCAAACTGGTTGACATAAAATGTTCCTCTCTACTGTTCGCGTAAACACAGGTATTCTGCTAATTTATCTACTCTGTTTAGGGCTATATTCTAGAATGTACATTTCCTGAAGAAAGTGTGATCGTTGCTTGAAGTGGCAAAACTCGCAAAACGTACGCATGCACGCACACACGCGATCTTATAAAGTAGAGATGAATTATGACAATGTTTAAGTAACACTTTTATGTCCCACATCAGAAATCGAATGAGTCAGACAAAATAAGAGTCCCGGTGTAGTATTTCGGTATTATGATTAAAAGCCGTAAAAGTCACGTTCTCTAAGTCATTATTGATATTTGCCTTACACAAACTATATATTTGTATTTGCAAAAATTGGGTTATGCGTGACATGTGAACAGCCAATGATAATTTGCCAATCATGACCGCAATCGTGGAAGTGAAAGGGAGACACACAGTGTTGCCAGATTGCGCTCCCGTTGGTCACGTCCGACCGGAAAAATGCATTGGGCTGGTTGATAAAAATTGGGCTGGTTTTTGACGAAAAACCCGCCCAAATTTCATATATAAATGCACATAAATTCCATCAACAATTGTCTCCCCCGTCATCAATCGTCTCAATGATTCTCTCTTAAGAACTGAAGATGGAATCTTTAATCCTTTGAGTTAAATAGTGTACATAGCTCAACATTGCTCAATTGCAGCACGGTAAAAAGATAAGTACTTTTTGTACAAATGCAAACTGGTAGGACTGACACGATTTTGCTAAGTTTATAAAGCTTATTTAAATGTAAAGTTTATTTTAGTAAACCTCAAACCATCTTAATGAAAGAAACATTTGTGAATATATACCCATATCTTCTCAGAAGAAAGTATTTTTAATCTGCCATTAAGTCATGTTCAATAAAGACAAAACCAGATGTGCAAATTCACCTGAAATCTTTATTAAAAAAGTAGCACAGTCATATAGTATTGGATTAACTATATATTAGTATAGTATTCAATATAATTTTAACTTCATTGAAAATATTCTCTTTACTGTTTTTTTCTCTATCATATTTACAAACATGAAAACAAATGTTATTCATTACTGTGCCATACTAACATTTGTGCCGTTAAATTATATAATATTATATATATACACACACACACACACACACACACATGCATTTATATATATATATATATATATATATATATATATATACATATACACTTGGACAAAATTGTTGGTAACTATTTAACATTCATATGTCAGACTTCAGTCAGACATTGCTCTTCAACCATGCTTCAACAATTATTTATAAAAATAAACTCATGGAACATACCTAGATAAAAATGATGGTACCCCTAGAAAAGACTGTAAACAATGTGACTAAAGGCACATGTTAATTCAAGGTGCGTCTACTAATTAGCATCACAGGTGTATACAATCTTGTAATCAATCAGTGGGCCTATTTATAGGGCTTCAGGAAATCACTGTGTTGTCTGGAGATGGTGAGTACTATGCTCAGCATGTGCCATGGCAAGTGAAGGAAAGAGTTGTCTAAGGAGATTAAATGAGTGTTATGTACAAGCATGATAAAGGGATATAAAACCATCTCCAAGCAGCTTGAAGTTCATGTGACTACAGTTGCACATATTCAGAAATTTAAGATCCATGAGACTCTAGTCAACATCCCTGGACGTGGCTGCAGGAGGATAATTTACGACAAATCAGAGACGGATAATCCAAATGGTAAAAAAAGAGCCCAGAAAGATTTCTAAAGAGATCCAACGTGAACTCCATGCTCAAGGAACATCAGTGTCAGATTGCATTATCTGTCATTGTTTGAGCCATAGTGGACTACATGGGAGACAAACCACAAAGCTTCTGGGATAATGTCCTATGGACAGATGAGACAACAATGGAACTTGGACACGGGGTGTCTTGAATCTGTGCAGGGTACAATGAAATCTGAAGACTATCAAGGGATTCTAGAGATAAATGTGCTGGCCAGTGTCAGAAAGCTTGGTCTCAGTCGCAGGTCATGGGTCTTGCAACAGGACAATGACGCAAAACACACAGCTAAAAACACCCAGGAATGGCAAAGAGGAAAACATTTTAAAGTGGCCTTCTATGAGTCCTGACCTCAATCCTATTGAGCCTCTTTGGAAAGAGCTGAAACATGCTGTCTGGAAAAGACATCCTTCAAGCCGGAAACAACTGGAGCAGTTTGCTTATGAGGAGTGGGCCAAAATACCCGTTGAGAGGTGCAGAAATCTCATTGACAGTTACAGGAATCGTTTGACTGCAGTGACTAATAAAGGTTCTGCAACAAAATATTAAGTTAGGGATACCATCAATTTTGTCTGGGCCTGTTCAATGAGTTCATTTTTTACAAATAATTCCGTAGAAGCATGGTTGAAAAGCAATGTCTGACTTTCATTGGTTAACTTTCATAGAATTTTTATTTTATTATTACTTTTGTCATATTAAAGTGTTTTCTGTGACCACTGTGAGTTTTTTGTTCATTGACTGTAAGGGTACCAACAGTTTTGTCCATGTTTATGTATATATATAAAACGTGCCTTAAGAATGTTAGTATTTCAACACCAAAAACAAAGGTTTTAAGCCAGTTATTTATATATTTTGCTGTACTGTGTCAGGAGGAACTATAAGTTTACATTTCCAAATATTCATTTTGCCATTAATTGTAATAATCCGATCAGATTTTTGTATGCACAAGGATTCTGACAACAGCTGGAGTTTGATATCACCATCATCCAGTCTTTGATTACATAAAGAAGCAGAAAAAACTAAGACAGACTGAATCCAGAAAAACTGTGGCCACCTGAAAAGAAGATATAACTGAGTTAAAACCCTTTTTGGGGATGAAAATATAAACGTGCCTAAGCCTGTCGCACAGTACAGTATTTTTATGAATAAAAGTAAAAGATAAATTATTTGACAATCCAACGAATAGATGTAAACGGTGGTGTAATGAAGCATCTCCCGCCATCTAGCCACTGGGTCTGAAAGCATGCAGGCTAAAGCAGACAAAACAGATATTGTATTGTTAGGGAATTTATTTGAATTGTTTTGATTTTGGAAGACTTATGGAGCATAACATTTCAGGTCAGATGTATGTCTTGTAAGAGACATTTTTGTTCTCTCACTTCATACACTTTAAAATCTAAGCTTCCGCATCAAAGTACATTCCTCTGAACAAACATTGTATGATAAAAAGCACTGAAACACTAGACCTTACCAGCAGTATTGATAAAAGCTATACCTCAGTGTTTTATTGTGTTTCTTCCTCTGCTTTGGCGTGGTCCTCAATGTCATTCACGCTTGGTCCCGTCCTCTGGGTATGAAATGAATAAAATGAATAATGTGGTCACTACAAGTACTTATAAACAAACAAAATAAAAGTAAACTCTCAACTAAGTATTACAGAAAGACATGACCCCAAGAAATGCTGGTATCCATTTTGTCATCAGGGACTTCAATTGTCCAGCTAGATTAACAGCTAGATTAATAGCTATTATTTTCCTGCAAATGTGCTTATGATGTGCACTGTCATACAGTTCTTGAAACTAAATCTTTAAACACTTAGCTTTGGATGGTACTTTAAATACAAGTGCACTTGTGAAACAGTATTCTGAAAATAGAAACAAGCGTGCTAAAAAAATTTATTAGAAGAAAAGAAGACTGGCGAAAATCTAAAAAACAATCTACAAAAAACAAGACGTAAAGTGAAATGCAGTATATCTGTTGTTCCTTATTCCACATGAGCTTTTCAAAAAAGCCCTGTCTATACATGTTTTCATTTAATTGTAATATAAATAACAATGTGCAATAATTGTGATCCACTAATGACCAACTATTATTTAATACCATATTTAATACCATCACAGAACTAAAATATGGTGATTTATTTTAATTGATACATTTTACACTTCAACTGTTTGGTCACTTTTGATTCTGACCTATAGGCTATAAGGAATCATTGTGAGGGTTAACCACAAGGAATTATATTAATGGTGATAAAGTTATTAATTTTAATCCATCACTCCCCAAGCACAAAATACTACTGTAAATGACATTGCAGTAGTTAGTATTCAATGCATCATGTCACATTATGCATTAATATTGACCAAAAATCGCAGCAAATATAGTGAAACTTAATATAGTTTATAAATTCAAACTGACTTACAGCGCGTGAAGTTGAGGCACGCGGTCAGCGTTCGGAAAATCACAGGTAGTCGTTAAAATTATGTCTACACTGCACAAGGAGTTCCTTATATACATCGTATCTGCACACTGTCATTTATGATGAAAGAATGTCAGCAACGATTATCTCACCGGTGACGCGAGTGATTGTACTCCTCAATACAACACAACATAACGTTGCTGTGCTTGAGCATTACATGTGTAAACGCGTCTGATTGGACGTTGCGTGCCTAAACGCAGTGTGAGGGCCTGGGATTGGATATTTTACTCATCAGCTCTGCAATGGGTTCCAAACGCTTGATCAACGATGCAACAAGCGTGTTCAAAGTCTTCCATTCGAAATAAACCGATTTCATGTCTTTTATCTGTACATACACATTAATGGATGCGAGTCATCTTCTCTAAACGTATTAAAGTATTATGCATCAACCATATAAACTACCATCCTCCATGCTGTAGCTTAAAGTAAAAGCACCAAAATCAATGTGCTCCTCACGTAGCACATGAGCTATATGACGCAAAGGCGATAACAAAATGACATGTAATACCTTTTATCAAACACAAAATTTCACACAAAGATATTTTATGGTGGCTAGTCACTAATCACAATGTCAAACATCTTTATCAGTATCTTTCCAGAGATAGAGGCAGCTTCAGTGTCAACAAAGCCAATATATACTCCACCTCAAATCAAAATATGAATAATATTTAAGCTTATATAAATATATTTATAACATTTAATTGAAATGCAGAGCTACACTGCATTATAAAAAATTATAAAGAAGCAAACTGGACGAGAGCCACCTTTCCTCAAGAGAAGAGTCTGGAACATCTGACAGGCAAGTGGCCTGGGTTAACTGGCCCGGGAATCTCATCTTTGCTGTGGGTCATCTTTCACAGACTTTTGTGAGAAGGCAAACCAGCAATTAAAGTGATGAATCATAATAATAATATATATATATATATATATATATATATATATATATATATAATTTTTTTTTTTTTTTTTTTTTTTTTTTCAAATAAGTTTTTTTTAATTGGTTTTCCTTATAACATACCAGTAAGAACAATACAAAAACAATGTAAGCATAAAATGAAATGGTAATCATTTACAAACAAAGAACTGACCAAAAAAATAAAAATAAATAAATAAATAACCATTGTAATTTAAAAGAGGGTAAACAAGTCACAGTACAAGAATGGACGCAATATCAGCAAAGTCCTGAGGCCACAGTCCGAACAAAACTGTCCCACATGTCAACATCTGTTTGGTTTCCATTTACTTTAGCTAACATTTTTTCATATGATGCATTTTCATAAATTCAATCCACATTTTAAAAGTAGGACATTGCATCTCTTTCCAAAACCGAAGTATCAGGCTTACTGCTGTGATTATACCCCCACATTAAAAAGGGAGAACTCATTATTTTTGATATGAGGGATCTCAGATTTGTCTCCTAAAAGACATAGCCTTGATGACAATGGAAGGAAGGTCAGTTCCCAAACATCTTTCAAGAAATTTCAACATGGTTATCCAGAAGGGTTGTATCTTTGTACAGTGCCACAACGCATGTCTGTATGTGCCCGTTTCTATCTTACATTTCCAACTCTCATTTTCATTCAGACAACCCATTCTGGCAAGTCGGGCAGGTGTATAATAATACCTGTGTAATACCTTGTATTGGATCAATTTACTTCTTGCCTCTTTAATGTATCTTCCACTGTTGGACACAATTCTTCTCCACGTGTCCTTATGTATGTTGCTATTAATGTCTCTTTGTCAAATCAATCTCAGGTTTTCACAATTCTTGAGGAATTGATGCAAAAGTCCAACAAAACACACATGCGCAATTGTTCGACGCAATAACTCAAATGCAATGAAACAGCGCATACTTTACGTGTAAAGTATTGTTACATATGCAGATGACAATGTTATTTAAATGTTATGTTATTTTTACGACACATAAGCATTGCAGTGAGAAAGCTTGTGTGCGATATCACAAAGCGCAAATCCTTTGTTACAGCAGCATGAGTGCAATTGGGAATGAGTTAGTTGTATAAGCATTGCAATTAGAAAGAACAGCACGACTGTTCTTTATCAGTGCACAGTGGATTAATTTAGATCGTCTATGACAGAGGTGCCCAAACTAGCGGGCACCTTTGATTTGGCCCGCCGAACCGTCCAAGGAGAGAGAGAGAGGGGGCGAGGGCGAGCGTGAGATACCTTCGACACAGATTGTAATTTCTAATTTGACATAATTTAGTTTGTTTTATAGTTAACTACAACAGAGTAAACTGAAATTAAATGTAAATTTATTAAATGTATTCTAAATGCGCAATTCAAGGCGCAGCACTTTGTGCTTTGCAACAAATGACGTCAATACACGTCAACAAATTAAACGCAATAATGGAGAAATCAAGGCAGTGGCACACAGTCAAGAGATATTTTTTTAAAAGCTGGGGAAGATGAGTTTTTATTCACAGAAGTCAAATCAAAGGCAATATGTCTAGTTTGCAAACAGTCTGTTGCTGTTTTAAAAGAGTATAATATCCGTCGTCATTATGAAACAAAACCTTGTGCAGCTTTCTCAAAGTACAGCGGCGAGACGCGAAACAGCAGGCTCACGAGCTGCTTGCTGGACTTCGATCTGAACAGAGCGCTGCAGCGTCCTTCATCATCACTGATGCGGTCTCTGTTTGGCAGTACAGTGAATCCCTCGTTTATTGCGGTTTATATGGACTGAAACTATTGCGATAGGTGAAAATCAGCGAAGTAGGATCAGCCAATCAGCTCATGGGTCGAGCTCGCGCTGGGAACCAATCACGTGTCTTGTCTGAGTGCCGTTCAAAGCCTCTGAGATAGTTTCTCTCTTTGTCTGGCATCCTGGGAAACGTTTCTCTCTCGTCACGAGGGGGGTACATGGGGGTATTTTTTAACTTTTATTTTTTGATGAATATTTTTGAAAAATCCGCGATGTGCTGAGGCCGCGAAGTGGCGAGGGATTACTGTATCTACCTCTGCGAGCAGACTTTCAGTCTGATGAACTTGAACAAGAGTAAACTAAGAAGCCAAATAACTGACTCTCACCTACATAATATATTGTCTTTGTCTGTTAGTCAGCTACAGACCAATCTTCTGAAAAATAAGGACCAGCTTCATATCTCTCATTAGGTCACTGACATTGCAACTATATGGTTTTATTAATGATTGTGTATTTGGCACTGAACTGTATTGTACATTGAACACTTGGGGATTGTTGCCCATTTAAATTGTTCATTAAAATGCAAAGCTTTACAAATAAAACTGCATTAGTGAATCAGATTAAAGTTGTTTTATATTTATTTTAAATATTATGAAATAAATAAACCCATAGCAACTTTAATGTAATACAATTTGATTTTTGGCCCACGGCTCTCAATCAAGTTTGATTTTTGGCCCTTCATAGGAAAAAGTTTGGGCACCCCTGGTCTAGAGGATCTGGACGAGCATGGGGATCTGGACAGACATGGAGCTCAGGCAAGACAGGGTGGTCTGAACGGTCTCGCAGATCTAGACGTTCTGGGAGGTCAGGCAAATCTGGGAGGCGCTTGGGCGGCGCCGGCAGGGCGAGGCCTGCCTCTGTGGCTTGCGGGTTGGAGGAAGCCCTCTTCTTCCTCCTGTGCTTCCGAGGGCGACGAGGCGGCGTAGTATCAGTCGGCTCTGGTGGGGCAGCCTCCTGACCGACTGCGGGCTCTTGGGCGGCGGCCTCCTGACCGACTGTGGGCTCTTGGGCGGCGGCCTCCTGACCGACTGCGGGCTCTTGGGCGGCGGCCTCCTGACCGACTGCGGGCTCTTGGGCGCGGCCTCCTGACCGACTGCGGGCTCTTGGGCGGCGGAGTTTGAAGGAGAGGAAGCCCTCTTTTTCCTCCTCCTCCGTGTGCGAGGATTAGCGGCTGCTGTGTCCTTGGACTCCTCTGGGAGCACTGCAGCATACAGAAACTCCTCTGGTGGAACAGCTGCCAAGATCTCCTCGGGGGTTGGCATTGTGGATGGTGTTGTTAGAGCCTTCACAAACCCCCAGAAGTCTAGATGGTCCATACCCCTCATACTCCACCAGCTGAACGGCTTGTCCAGGGCATAATTAAAAAGGTCCTTAAGCGCCCCATCACTGAGCCCTAGACCATCAGCGGCTCTGCTGATGTCCAGGGCAAACTGTCCTGGTTCAGCCCCTTGCTGGCGGAGGGAGCTCAACGCCCTAAATTTGAGCCAGCGGGCATAAAGAGGGCAGGACGCCGGAGGTGCTGGTGGTGCTGCTTTCTTTCCCCGCTGAGTCCTCATTTGGTCGCTTCGTTCTGTCAGGTTTTGGGAGAGAGCGAGGACTCAATTGCAGGGGAAAACAGGGCTTTAATGAACAGAAACAAAAACTCAAACATAAACCTCCCCAAGTGGGGGAAAAAACATGACAAAACACGACTCGACTGGAAACATGACTAGGAGGGACAAGGTAACACCAACATATGACAACGAAGCGACATCGGACGGCAAACACAAGGAGATTAAATACACAGGAGGAAAGGCAATTGAGAGAAACACAGCTGGAGTAAAATCAAACTAATGACAATGAAACAAGACGGGCGGGGGTAATAGACAAGACATGAACATGAAGCCAATTAAACAAAGACGACGCGCAGCTGGTGACAACCGAACTGCGCGTGACAAAACACAAGCACGCGGCCGATGGAATGCGAACCGCGTGCCAAACATAAATACACGGACGAGAGGAGGCGCGGCTCGCGCAAGGCTTGAAACCGCGCCCACTCACATAACGTAGAGCTCGCAAGAACGAGTTCTCACAAGCTCACGACAAGGACGAAGACACACGAATTATGAATGCCCGAATCCCGATCCAAAACCGAAACTGAACCAGACCCAAGTATCGGGACCGGACATCATAACTCGTACAAAAGACGTCACAGACAAACGGGCGCGGCTCGAATCCTCGACGCCGTGCGCACACACACCAAACACGAGACATAACGGTAGTGTCAGAGCTCTGCCACAAAACCAAGAAATGACTACTAGACCGAATGTGGCAGAACCCTGACAAGTACTATATGAATTGGATAACATGAGGGTGAGCACATTTTAATGATTCTAAGGCTAATGTTTAGTCTATTCTGAGCACAAGTGGTACAGTTTTTGTGTGACTACTATGTTTCAAACAATAATGTTTGAGAAGATCCCCTCTTTTTGCAGAGTTAAAAATGCAATTGCTTACATTTCCACATGTTCTTGTCACATCATCTGAAACAGAAAAACAAATTAAAATATTAAAAGTTAATGAAGTTCATGCAAAATTATATAAAAAAATAACACATGGATGGATTTTGTGTACAAATAATCAGTTGTTTTGATGATTAGCCTACAATGGATTTTTTTTTTTTTTTATCCACACAGCCTGGCTAATCCGTGCCCCACTTTTTCAGTAAATTCTACAATTTAAGTAATAAATAAAGGGGAGGGAGGGAGGGAAGACAAGACTGGCTAAGACAAGCAGGCAAAATAAACAGTACTGCAGCCAACATCATGAAAAAAATAGGTCTGAAAGAAAATGCCCGGGAAACCCGGGGTGGCCTGTATTTCTGTAATTTTGGTTAATTCTGATGCTTATTTCGGTAAAATTATCACACGTTTACCGGTCCATGGCACAAAAAGGTTGGGGACCACTGGTCTCAGCTATATACACTTAAAACACGTGATTAATACTTTATGAAATATTGCGTGTCAAAGTCAAAATATGAAGAAAAAAAAAGATTTCTAAATAATACCTTCAAAAAATCATCATGAAGATATAGTTATTTAACGGCGACATTGACCAAGTTTGACCGGGAAAAACATCACTAACTAGTTTAACTAAACCTACTCTTTCTCAGAAGCAGCCACGTTCTTTCTCACAGAAACGCACGGTCAAACTATTACGTTATGAACTAATATGTCTCAATATTACAAATAGAATACAGAATCATCTTAAATCTTAGTTATATCATCAATAAATAATGTTGTTATGGCTACGTTAACAAATGTTCGCGACAAACAATTAATTATGGCTGCATTGTGATTTATTAGGTACTATTAAGATTTAAACAAACTTCACTTTTAAAAATCACACAAAATAACTGTATAGATACATAACTTTACTTACCGAATTTAAGATAGGACACGATGGCAAAATCCAGTCTTGATTTGAATTTCGTTGAGGTAACAGATGAGACGAAAAGTGCAAAGAACCGCCGTTTTTAAACATCCACCAATCAGAGCATTAGTTCTCTTGTTGCCATGCAGAGCTCTTTGCATGGCCAATCAAAATAAAGCAAGAGCGCGTGAGCTATTGTCATTACTCATGATTTTGAGTTCATAACACTTGAAATCTTAAGTTTATGTATTTTGTAGATAAATAAGTTAAACTAAATTAAATTTTTGAGGTTTGGGTTCAAAATTAAAATGTTTAGTCAAGATTACTTGATTGTTTAAGTAAAGAACAGTTGACTTTTGTCAGAATCCATGACGAGGCCAAGGAGGGAGGATGGAATGTTAAGGATGGGCAGATAGATGTGGAAGAATCAGGCAGAACTAAAGAGGGGTTAGACATAGGAAGTAGAAAGAGAGAAAAAGAAAGTAAGGGAAGGATGAAAATGGAAGACATGATAAGGATGAGCGATATAGCAATGAACCATAATGGGGAAAGAAAGGGAAGGTGAAGAGGAGGATAAAGACAGATGGAAGGAAGGATGGGAGAAAAGGAGGAGATTCGAAGGAAGACATGGAAGTAAAGCTCAGGTAGACGAGAGGGGAAGATCATTCAGAAAGAGATATACAATTTTATAAATAATTTCTATAATTATTTTATTTAAAAAAAAAAATAGAAATAGATGTGCAAACAATGAGTGGAGGCAGAAGGGAAGAGATTGACCATGACCAGGAAAATGAAGAAGATGAGGATGTTGTTCTGTAAGAAGGGGGATGGAAGAAATAAATGTATATATATATTAAAAATTTGCATTAAAAATTTTAAGTGGATTGAAGGAATAAATGTATATATATCCAGATTTGCATTAAAGAAGTTACTGGTTGCTTGTATGACTAAGGGATTTAAAGGTTTAATTAATTATTAATTAATTAATTAATTAATTAATTAATTAATTAATGACTTTAGGAGGAACTCAAACTGCAGATAGTATTGGGTGGAATATGTGGGGGTCTTGGTGATTGAATAGATTGGGACAAGGGGGTTAGCCACAAGCAATGTATGGGGGGATTTAACATTAACATTATATGGGTATATCTGGTTTGTGTGTGTTGAACGCCTGCATTGCTGTATGTTAATCTATGTGTGCAGGAACAAAACAGGATTCAGGATTGGTGGAGATCTCTACTGGAGCAACACCTATCAGTGGCCATCTCCCAATAAAGGACAACTCACTTGTGTTTAAAATGTATAAATATATGGGTCAGGGAAAGGTGAGGTTGCCGCAGAGTGAGACTCGCATAGTTTTGTGTAATCAGGGAAAGCTGTGGACCCAGAGCTCTGTATACTTTATTCATATGATTTAATTGATGATTAAATAGTTAAAGGAAAAGCCGTCTCTGCTCTCCTCATTAAAAAAACACGCGGACTTGAGGAATTGATGGAAAAGTCCAACAAAACACACATGCGCAATAGTTCAACGTAATAACTCAAATGCAATGAAACAGCGCATACTTTACGTGTAAAGTATTGTTACATGTGCAGATGACAATGTTATTTAAATTGAGTTATTAACGATTTGTTCATAGAATGCAATCCTTTCATAGCACAACCAAATGAGAAAGGCATACAACTCATAAAAAGCTTCTTGATGGAATGAGATATCACATATTAATTACGCATTGCAATAAGAAAGCTCATGTGCGATATCATTAAAGCACCAGTGTCTTTATACATACATGCTATCAATGCTATCACAAAAGGATGTTAAAGTAGATGTTAATGTTCAATGCACAATGCTCGTGCAAATGCTTTGTCACAGCACCATGAATGCATAAGTGCAATAACCCAAACATTGAAATAAGACCTCAGTTCATGCTCAGCTTCAATGCACAATGCTTGTGCAAATGCAATGAAATGAAATACGACATATCCACATAAGCATTGCAGTGTTAGTTGCATAAGCATTGCAGTAAGAAAGCTTGTGTGCGATATCACACAGCGCAAATGCTTTGTTACAGCAGCATGAGTGCAATTGGGAATGAGTTAGTTGCATAAGCATTGCAATTAGAAAGAACAGCACGACTGTTCTTTTTCAGTGCACAGTGGATTAATTTAGATCATCTATGGTGTGTGCAATTTCACATAAACACATAGCGCATGCCTTGCTATACAACTTTATGTACAAAGGAATTAGTTATTCTTTTTTGCGGTATTTAGTAAGTTATAGTAATATAATATTAAATGACTTGTTCTTCGCTAATAATAGTTCTTCGCTTATTTGTTCTTCGCTAAATTATCATTTAGTAATATAATATTAAATGATTTGTTCTGCGCAACAAATTAATTACATACAATGGAATATGCATACTTCAATGCATAATGGCTTAAAATAGATCTTTCATGTAATCTAAACATGTTTTGTTTTATATATCATCAATTAATGATTTAGTGTTGTTGTTCAATGAACAGACGTTGCCAATGCAACCATATGGAAGACGTCCTTTTTTCTTCCTGTAAATAAGAGCATTAAAGCGCTAAGATATTTGGATGTGCCAATGCAGCACAGGATCTATCTTTAAAGAGTTATAGCTGGCAAAAGAGTCATTTATCAATCCTCTGTAGCAACCTGGTAGCTATATTGGGGATTTTATGTTATTTTAATTTCAATGTTTAGTGTGGTGTCCAGTATGATCCCACTGAATCATGGAATATTTTTTTTTTTGTCTCTTCAACATGAATGAATCTTATCAATTTAGGTCTCCAAACTGGTTGACATAAAACCAGTTCCTCTCTACTGTTCGCGTGAACACAGGTATTCTGCTAATTTATCTACTCTGTGTAGGGCTAGACTCTAGAATGCACATTTCCTGAAGAAAGTGTGATCGTCGCTTGAAGTGGTAAAACTCGCAAAACGCACACGCACACTCATGCACGCACGCAGGCACACATGCACGCACACACGCGATCTTATGAAGTAAAGATGAATTATGACAACGTTTAAGTAACACTTTTATGTCCCACATCAGAAATCGAATGAGTCAGACAAAATAAGAGTCCCGGTGTAGTATTTCGGTATTATGATTATATATATATATATATATATATATATATATATATATATATATATATATATATACATATATATATATATATATATATATATATATATATATATATATATATATATATATATATATATATATATATATATATATATATATATATATATATATATATATTCATATAAAAGTAATCTCATGCAATCTGTAAGATGGTCAGTAATTCTTTGTTAAAATTGTTTCTTTAAGAAAATGCAGTCGGTCTCAAACATCCTTTCGGAAACGCTCACCAAATGGTAATGTCCGGGTCTCTTTGAAGCTCATCTTTCACAGCCGCATATGTGTGAAACAGCTAACAAAGAGATCATTGACGGTGGGGGCTCAACAAAGTATTTTAACATGAGCATCCGCTCATCAATTCATTAGTTACGGCCATCAAATTGTCACGCTCGATGTTGAAATAACTTTCAAAACACATTTGTTAGGATTGTTTAAGCTAAAAAAAAAAAACAGCTGCTAAATGCTGTATGTCACCGCATCTTGCATTCTCTGGACGACCCAGAGACATTAGAGGTTGTAAAAAAAAAATGCCTCGAGACTTGTGCTTCTGTGAGGCTGTGATTTTTGGTGACTTTGTCTTTGAAGGAATGGGAAAAGTGTCAGGAGTGTCACCTCTTAGAGCAGTTTTGCCCCTATGTTTTATATCAGAAAGACCAAAAGATTTTAATGGTTTTTAAACATTATGTTATTTGGATTAGAGGATATATGTATACGTTTAAACATTAGTTATTTGAAATAACAATATCTATATTATATCTACAGATTTATACAATGCAATTTTAACATGTAGTTATCTGTAATAGTGAAAACAGTTATATTTGATCAAGTTTTATGTTATTAGACTTCTAACATCTCTTGAAACGTAAATATGGCATATCAAACTACTTTTTTTCCCCACAAATACATTATATAATATTGGAGATTTACCTAAATGACGTCAAAGAGATTTTACCAAATTTGACATTTTAATAGTTTTACTACTCCAACTTCATTGTTATTTGTACTGACGAAAACAGATATATTTTCTAAAGTTTTATTTATTAAACATTTAACATTTAAACATTTATTCCATAGATTTCAGAGTTAATGCTGTACACTAAAAATGTAACTATAGCACGTCAAACTACTCTTTTAAACAAATGTATTATATGATTTACAAAGTTGACCTTTTAATCTTACAGTTTTAAAATGTTTTACACACTAAAAGTGTTACTTGAGACCGAACTTGGGTGAAACCACTCACTCATATCATCAGACTGAGTTGGTAAATTTAGTGTTTTCAGTAAGAAAAAAAACATTATTTTAACCCTTTTGCACTTTTGTTAATGTAAACATATAGCTATTTGATTACTTGGAAGAAGAAAACACTCAGTGTTTTAGAAACAAATAAAATTTCACCCAATGCATTTCTGTTTATGTTGTAAATATATTCTGAATATACATATATTCCATCAGCTTTATTTCTATAGCACTTTATATCATACAAATTGTTTAAAGTAACTCTGGAAAGCAAATAGTGTCTCATGAAATCAAATCTTGGTGTATATCTTCGTACCTAGAACTCATAACTTTGTACATTTCGTACATGTATTAAATGTTAATACATTTAGACTATTTTGATTTGTAGGTCTCGTGACATTTCATATTATTTACTAAAATATGACTTGTACTAGAATCACATTTTTAATGACATTGATATTTTCTTTTAGCCCACCTTTCCGTCCGTCCATCTATGATGTGATATCACATGGACATTAAACATGAAAAGCAAGTTTAGCTGTTTTACAATTATTACAACTGTTGCACTGAAAGTTTTACATTCATTCAAGTTTGAGCTCGTTTCATTAGTTCCACACACTTGCGAGGCTATAGATCTCAAACATTACAAGTACTGTATAACGTGGGTAAAAACAATTTAAAAAAATAAACACGCTGTAGTTCCGGAAGTCAATTTACTAACACCATGCAAGAAGGTCCCATTTTATAAGGAATTCAGAAAACCATTCACAAACAGTTGTGAAAGTTTGTAAGATTGAATTTGTAAATTATGTTTTTTCTTCTTTTACTACTAGATTTAGATGACACAAATCACATTTCTTGTTGGATTGTACTGTTTCAGGCGAAGACTTTGCAAATTCTTTCTAACCAACCATGGGCGAGAGTGTGTGATGAACACAAACCTTTAGTTTAAGAAAAACTTTTTTTTAAATGTGTAACTCAAATTTTTCTCTTGACAAACCAAAATTTAAATTTTGTTCCCGGAGGTGATTTACAAAAGTTGGCTAGACATTAAGATTACAAAGTAGTTTTTTCAACTGTCATGGACATCTTTGACTCAAATGTAGGCACATAAGTTGTAATAAAACATTTTACAATGTGTAAATAGATGTGTTAAAAGCGTCAGACTTGTTTGAGGGTACGTTCCACAACGTTTTAACGCAAACACATTTAAGACCTAACGTTACATGTATTGATCTTACGTTGCCTGTATTAAAACATAACCTTTACACAAAATGATTTACAAATACAACCTGAGAAAATTAAATGGCAGTCCTACCACACGACTGTTTAAACGGTAATATTCTTTCTGGTCTGTGTACTAAGTGTCTCGAGACACATGATAGATCTTGCCTCGACTTGAAAAGTGAGTCTTACTTTTTTGTTCTTGGTTACACGTTTGACCGTTACACTTAAAACACATCTACCTAGTACACTTAAGTTACACATTACAAGACAAGGAAGTCACTATTTTGTCTTAATAAACTGCTTCCCCCTCACTAACAGAACGCTATAAATGGTTAACAACATATCTTCATTTTTAACTATTGTAAATGTTTGTTTAGCATACTAAATAAGGATGCATAAGCTTAAGCATACATAATAAATAACAATATTTTAATATCATTCTACTGCGATACTATTAGTATCAACATCAAAATCGCATTCCAATTGTTACCATATGCTAGTGAAGAGATAATTTACTAATTTGTTTATATTGAACATTGTTTGTTCACGTCGTTGTGAGTACACATAGAAAAACGCAACTTTTTTGACTATGAAGCCTGAAGATTAAATGTTATTACTTACTATTGTTTTTCTTTATTAGTATTCATAATCAGTTTTATTATGTATATGTATTGTTTTTATTCATAATTTGTTATTTTATATTCCTAGTTGAATTGTTTGATTTAATAAAATTATAACCCAACCATCTTCTTCACTTGAGACATTTTACGCTACATAATTATAATCCCATTGTTTTAAGGTAGCGCTAACATATATGTATTATATCTTAACCTACGAGGACGCATATCATAACAAAACATTTTTGTCTTGTAAAACGTGTAGCGTTTTTACAAATATAAGCGTTTTTACAAAGACAAAAGCTGAGAAGACCTCTTTCTAATCAACCAAGGTGTTTTATGGCTGTTGAGTACGTCACATCGTTGGATGTCTCACACCTACAGACCCTGCCTATGAATCTGTTCAGTAACAACTGTATCACTACCGAAAAAATGGATTCTCCAAAGACTCTTGAACCACAGACAAGAAGCTCTGTTGAAACAGAAGAAACCCTTCCTTGTGCATGCCAGAAACATCAACGGATTCGTTTGACCAAGTTTCTTCATGAAGAGGATGCTTTTGTGAAACAGGAATTTCTGATGTCTGGTGATTATATAGGTGGATTTGTTTTCGACAAGTTATCACGCACCGTCAAAATCTACTCTGTTGAGTTTGATGAAGACCTTACCTCAGAGACATCACGCTTTATCTTGCCAGCTAAAGACTGGCATATATTTTACAATAAAATTTGGAGAGATCTGAATGCGGTTGGCGAAAGACAATGGTGGTTTTTCAATTGGGGAGGCTCCATACCAGACGTGCAGTACAGGGTTGCAAAACCTGGTGACAACGTGTCCATATCAAACTACTGGAGCAAGAGCTTACATGAAGAAATCAGGATTCGGAACGAACGCCGCGAAGAGGCCGAAAGGGAGATTATGAATCATAGCAGCTATGATTCTGACGGTGAACGCGACTGGCCTATTCTGGACGATCCCTACGATTGCTGCAAAGGGGGTATATATTTTGAATGGTGCGACTTACCCGTGTTAAACGACGTCTTTTCAACCATAGACAAGTTGTTTATTTGATACTTGACATTCTCTCTGTCTTCCTTACTGTATGTTATTTTTCTTTTGTGTGTTTAATAAAGCTGTGGTTAGATCCATCATCTCTGGACTCTACGTTTATGTATGTTGTAGAGGTGATAATGTTGTATTTAGATTGTTTAATTTTACTCAAGACAATAAACATGGCGATGTTAATAAAAGTCTTTAACTGAACATCTTAATCGTAAATTAACTATGATAAAAGTTTGATTAAAGTCTACATAAAAATAAATCTAATCTTCTTCCTAAATGGATGTTTGGGTCTTGTTGGGCACAATTCAACCATGCATTTTTGACGTTATGATGTTTAATCAAAAGTATAAATGGAATAATAATAATCATAATTGGATAAGTGTAAATAATAAACTTTCCTCTACTGGCATATGCAGTACTTTTACACGCGGCTACTACACTTTACACGCGACTTTAATTTACATAGTTATTTATGACCATCTGACCAGTTAAACCCTCACACCAGGTTTGAGGCGGACCCTGATCAACTTTAAACAGAGCTCAATTGCTCATCGCACACACCCTGCCTTTCCTGACTGTTACAGCTACTGCAACATCTCATTGATCAAAGATTGAAGGAACACTGTCTGGTTGTTACATGGATGACCAAAGCCAGACTCAACTTTCCGGTTCCTTATCTGAACCCGACGCATCCAGCGCTTCTTCGGGTCAAACTATGGGAGAACAGACCCATAAACCCCCACTTGATATATGTGATAAATGTGTGGCAGGAGCTCATTCACAGGAGATTCCCGGCATTATTAGAACCTTCCAGCATCGGATAGGGGACAAAGTTTATACCATCCACGAAGTTGAGTTCTGAAGAAATTCAGCGGGTTTCTGAAACGGCTGCGCAAAAGACTCCGAGAGTTAGGGCGATGCTTTGCATGAGCAGCTGGAGTGTGATTGCGCCATGGCCAACGAATGACGTCTAAAAGCTAAGACAGATTATATGTTTAAACAACATTTAAAGGACTGCTTTAAGTTTGATCACCGTTTGCAATGCTGGATATGTATAATATAAAAATAATTAACAGTAATGAGCTATAGCTGTCATTTTGTTGCCTTTTGAAATTATGAAATTATCTCCCATATGGTCTAGCGGTTAGGATTCCTGGTTTTCACCCAGGCTGCCTGATTTCAACTCCCGGTACGGGAAGTCACTTTTTGTATGTTTGTAGTGATGAGTTAAGATTTACTGAGGTTCTCTGTATGTGTACATTTGTAACAGATCTTTGTGTAGCACTGGTTTAAATTACTGGTTTATTGTGTTTTTATTGTGTTTTAATTAAACTTAAGACAATTCAATATATCGTAATCACTTAAAGTCTTTAACAGAATATCCTAACATAGAAGTTAAAATACAATCAGAAAGAAAACGAAATTTATGAAAAATTGTGAAAAATATAACTGTATTTTTTATTTTTACCTCCTTATCTTCAATGAAAATGTTATATCTACATTGAGTGAAATAATAAACTGGTGACATATGCAGACTTCTGCATGTGGTTTCTTCTGTTGCGGTGTGACTTTTAGTGGTTATTTACGACTTCCTTATAACAACCCTGCGCAACAGGGGGTGAAGGGTGGGCCCAATCGGTTGTCCTGATAATCTCTACTCAGACCCTCGGTTGTCTCAAAAACCATGGTTTCCTAACTTAAGGAAGCTTGGACTACTACCAAATACCGGCTTGACAGCTGACAAAAACTTGTTCTACTGCAACATCTCGTTGATCAAAAGTCTGAAGGAACACTCTCTGGTTATTATACTAACCCCCAAAGTCAGCTTCAACATTCCTGCTTGTTTGAGTCTGATGCATCCCGTCCTTCTTTGGCTTGAAGTGTTAAAGTACAAGACCCGGACAACTGTGTTGCATGGACATATTCGCAGAAGATTCAAGGAACTAAAACCTTTCAGCATCGAATAAGGGACAAAGTTCTGAAGAAGCCGAATGGAGCCGAATTTTGCTTCGCAAAAGCCGATGGAGTGCGGGAGTTCTGCCGATGTTGTACCCGAGCTGCTGTTGTGCGAGTGTGCCGTGAGCAACGAGTGTCATCTAAAAGCTAAGTTAGAGCATATGTTTAAAGATGATTTTAAAGGACAGATGGTTGGCTTGGTGCATAAGATCATCGTTGCTGCATGCGATTCAAATAATGACTGTACAGGGGATACCAAACGCGTAACAAATCTCAAAAATAAAATGGCAGTCGTAAGAGACCTGACAATATCATGGCCTGATGTGGCAAGCATGTGTATTAACAGCAAAGAGTCAATCTGTGTAATCCTCAGAAAAGTTCTGGATGTGATGGTTGAATGTAGCGACGAGTTAGGAGTAAACGAAGTACTGTGTATGTGTACATTTGTAACAGATCTATGCGTGTCGCTGCTTTCAAAAAATGCTGATGATCCTAACATTTGTGAAATCGTTGAAACGACAGTCAACTTCATCTTAGACCACGACATGGTGGCATGCAGAGATTTCCTTTTCTTGTTAGATCATCTGTAATGCCTTTATTATTGTTTTACTTTACTGTGTGATTGTTTGTATGTATGTATGTAATGCCATTTTATCATGAATTTACTGTTTAAATAGTTTACTGTTGAAATAAAAGGCTGAATTGCTTAACTTGTTGTTAATTATTTTGGCCTGAAATCATTGAAAAAATGGTATGACACGACTTCTAACTATGGTTCTTTGGGAGTTAAAACATCTATAAAGCGTTTGAAATCATTTAAGATCATTTAAAATGATTACAAGCTAAAATGTTTCAAAGAACCTTACACGACATTCTATAGCCGTTTGTCGCTCCAAATTATATTTATGTAAATGTTTAATAGATTAAAATATTTCTAATGTCCCAAATACTGTATACGAACAAAGAGAAGTAGAGCACATCAAAAGCTCGCTAGCATTATCGCTAAATGCAAGAAACATAGTTTTCCTGACAAAATGGAATTAATTACTTGCAAATAATTACATTTACAGAAGAAAAAGAATGGTGATAAAGAATAAAACCGTTCTAAAACACCGCATTTCAGAAAAACTTGAACACTATCAAACAAACATAAAATTGGTCCGGTCAGTCTACCGCAATGAAAAGCTTTGCGGTTTGTGTGTGTGTGTGTGTGTGTGTGTGTGTGTGTGTGTGTGTGTGTGTGTGTGTGTGTGTGTGAGGACAAGAGCAGAAGTCAAGATATCTAACTATCGTGAGTTCAGTATTTGAGGTATACTTAACCCGAGATCAATCTGGCTTGTAAAAGAGTTAGAAGAAACATGTGTGCGTATGTTGATTGGCTTGGTTTTATTTATGTGACGACATTATAAAGTTGTGTACATTTATATTTATTTAAACGTATTCATGATTACCTTTACTGAGTTTGTCTTAATGCAATGTTTTATTAAAAGACAACAAAGAGGAGCGCTTGTGTAACATCCTAATCTCCTCTCTCTCTCATTTACCTTTCTTCAGGTATGATATCCAATATATATTTATACATAAGCAGACAACCTGTAAGACTATCATGCTTATGTATAAATATATATTGGATATCATACCTGACACCTTTGTAAACAACAAAATAAAAAACAAAATAATTCAGATATTTTGGTTTCCTGCCGATGAGAGACAAAACTGCTTTACCATACGTATTCCTAAAAAATAAACGACGTGAGCAAACAATGTTCAATATAAACAAATTAGTAAATTATCTCTTCACTAGCATATGGTAACAATTGGAATGCGATTTTGATGTTGATACTAATAGTGTCGCAGTGGAATTATATTAAAATATTGTTATTTATTATGTATGCTTAAGCTTATGCATCCTTATTTAGTATGCTAAACAAATATTTACAATAGTTAAAAATGAAGACATGTTATTAACCATTTATAGCGTTTTGTTAGTGAGGGGGAAGCAGCTTATTAAGACAAAATAGTGACATCCTTGTATTGTAATGTGTAACTTAATTGACAGACTTGTTTTAAGTGTAACAGTCAAACATGTATCAGAAAAAACAGTTAAAGGAACTTTTCAAGTCGAGGCAAGATCTATCATGTGTCTCGAAACACTTAGTACACAGACCAGAAAGAATATTACCGTTTAAACAGTCGTGTAGTAGGACTGCCATTTAATTTTCTCAGGTTGTATTTGTAAATCATTTTGTGTAAAGATTATGTTTTAATACAGGCAACGTAAGATCAATATGTAACGTTAGGCCTTAAATGTGTTTGTGTTAAAACGTTGTGGAACGTACCCTCAAACAAGTCTGACGCTTTTAACACATCTATTTACACATTGTAAAATGTTTTATTACAACTTATTAGATTAGATTAGATTCAACTTTATTGTCATTACACAAGTACAGGTACAAGGCAACGAAATGCAGTTTAGGTCTAACCAGAAGTGCAATAGCAGCAAGTGCAGGATATATACAAAGGTTGCATAAGTGCAGGATATGGAGATGTACAGGGTTTACAGGTAATATGTACAATGAATATAAATATACAGATGGTTATTACTATAACAGGTGAGTGTGTGCTATAAATATAATTACAGGTCTCTATAAACAGCATTTACAGGTGAATATGTGCTATAAATGTAAATGTATATACAGATGTCTCTAACTATAAACAGAATTTTACAGGAAGATGTATACAATTGTTAGCTTAAGGTAAGCAGTAGATTTAAGGTAGTGCAATGAGCATGGACAGTGCAAATAAGTGAGATGCGAAATGTAAACAGTTGGTACTGTATGAACAGTTGGTAGTGCAAATGAGCATGTTCCAGCTAAAGTACAGTAGTGCAAGGTGCAAGTGTAAACAGTTGTTACTGTATGAACAGTTGGTAGTGCAAATGAGCATGTTCCAGCTAAAGTACAGTAGTGCAAGGTGCAAGTGTAAACAGTTGTTACTGTAAACAGTAAACGGTTGTTGTAAACAGTTGTTACTGTAATGAACAGTCGGCAGTGCAAATGGCACAAATAAGTAACAGTGAGCGAAGAGTCTATAAGGGTAGTAGTGGGGGGGGGGGCAGTGAAGGAGTCTATGTGGGGGAGAGAGGAGTCTATGAGGGGAGTGGGATGGTGGGGGGGGGGTAAGAGGAGAGTGTGATGGTGGTGGGGGAGAGAGGAGTCTATGAGGGGAGTGGGATGGTGGGGGGGGAGAGAGGAGTCTATGAGGGGAGTGGGATGATGGGGGGGGGGGTAAGAGAAGAGTCTGTGAGGGGAGTGGGATGGTGGGGGGGTGAGGGGAGAGTCTATGAGGGGAGTGGGATGGTGGTGGGGGTAAGAGGAGAGTCTGTGAGGGGAGTGGGATGGTGGGGGGGGGGGTAAGAGGAGAGTCTATGAGGGGAGTGGGATGGTGGTGGGGGAGAGAGGAGTCTATGACGGGAGTGGGATGGTGGTGGGGGAGAGAGGAGTCTATGAGGGGAGTGGGATGGTGGGGGGGGTAAGAGTAGAGTCTGTGAGGGGAGTGGGATGGTGGTGGGGGAGAGAGGAGTCTATGAGGGGAGTGGGATGGTGGGGGGGTGAGGGGAGAGTCTATGAGGGGAGTGGGATGGTGGGGGGGGGTAAGAGGAGAGTCTGTGAGGGGAGTGGGATGGTGGTGGGGGGGAGAGGAGTCTATGAGGGGAGTGGGATGGTGGTGGGGGGGAGAGGAGTCTGTGAGGGGAGTGGGATGGTGGTGGAGGGGGGGGCAGGGGGGGTGAGAGGAGTCTATGAGGGGAGTGGGATGGTGGGGGAGAGAGGAGTCTATGAGGGGAGTGGGCTGGTGGGGGAGTTAGAGGAGAGTCTGTGAGGGGAGTGGGCTGGTGGGGGGGGGTAAGAGGAGAGTCTGTGAGGGGAGTGGGATGTTGGGGGGGAGAGGAGTCTATGAGGGGAGTGGGCTGGTGGGGGAGTTAGAGGAGAGTCTGTGAGGGGAGTGGGCTGGTGGGGGGGGTAAGAGGAGAGTCTGTGAGGGGAGTGGGATGGTGGGGGGGAGAGGAGTCTATGAGGGGAGTGGGCTGGTGGGAGAGTTAGAGGAGAGTCTGTGAGGGGAGTGGGCTGGTGGGGGGGTAAGAGGAGAGTCTGTGAGGGGAGTGGGATGGTGGTGGGGGTAAGAGTAGAGTCTGTGAGGGGAGTGGGATGGTGGTGGGGGAGAGAGGAGTCTATGAGGGGAGTGGGATGGTGGGGGGGTGAGGGGAGAGTCTATGAGGGGAGTGGGATGGTGGGGGGGGGTAAGAGGAGAGTCTGTGAGGGGAGTGGGATGGTGGTGGGGGGAGAGGAGTCTATGAGGGGAGTGGGATGGCGGTGGGGGGGAGAGGAGTCTGTGAGGGGAGTGGGATGGTGGTGGAGGGGGGGGCAGGGGGGGTGAGAGGAGTCTATGAGGGGAGTGGGATGGTGGGGGGGAGAGGAGTCTATGAGGGGAGTGGGCTGGTGGGGGAGTTAGAGGAGAGTCTGTGAGGGGAGTGGGCTGGTGGGGGGGGGGGTAAGAGGAGAGTCTGTGAGGGGAGTGGGATGTTGGGGGGGAGAGGAGTCTATGAGGGGAGTGGGCTGGTGGGGGGGTAAGAGGAGAGTCTGTGAGGGGAGTGGGATGGTGGTGGTGGGGTAAGAGGAGTCTATGAGGATGGTAGGATGGTGGTATAGGGGGAGAGAGGAGTCTATGAGGGTAGTGGGATGGTGGTGGGGGTAAGAGGAGAGTGTGATGGTGGTGGGGGAGAGAGGAGTCTATGAGGGGAGTGGGATGGTGGGGGGGTAAGAGGAGAGTCTGTGAGGGAAGTGGGATGGTGGTGGGGGGCAGGGGGTGAGAGGAGTCTATAAGGGGAGTGGGATGGAGGTGGGGATAGAGGAGTCTATGAGGGGAGTGGGATGGTGGGGGGGTGAGAGGAGGGTCTGGATGGGAGTGGGATGGTGGTGGGGGGGGAGAGGAGTCTATGAGGGGAGTGGGATGGTGGGGGGGAGAGTAGTCTATGAGGGGAGTGGGATGTTGGGGGGGTAAGAGGAGAGTCTGTGAGGGGAGTGGGATGTTGGGGGGTAAGAGGAGAGTCTGTGAGGGGAGTGGGATGGTGGTGGGGGGGGAGAGGAGTCTGTGAGGGGAGTGGGATGGTGGGGGTGGGGGTGATAGACGAGTGGGGTCAGCAAGGGTTAGAGTTCAGTAAAGAGACAGCTCTGGGGAAGAAACTGTTCTTTAGTCTGCTGGTTCTGGTCCGGAGGCACCTGAAACGCCTGCCGGAGGGAAGGAGGGAGAACAGTCGTGGGCTGGGTGAGAGGAGTCCTTAAGAATGCTGCGAGCTCGACGCAGACAGCGTTTCCTCTGGAGGTGCTCGATGGCAGGAAGTGGAGTCCCTGTGATGCGTTGGGCAGTTTTCACCACCCGCTGCAGTGCCTTGCGCTCCGCGACAGAACAGCACCCATACCACAATGTGACACAGTTCGTCAGGATGCTTTCTATTGCGCAGCAGTAGAAGTTCTCCAGGTCATGTCATCCGAGATGTGGATCCCCAGGAACTTGAAGCTGGAGACACGCTCAACGGCCATTCCATTGATGTGGATGGTGTCGTGTGTGCCTCTTGACTCTTTCCTGAAGTCCACGATGAGCTCCTTTGTTTTGGTGGTGTTGAGGAGCAGGTTATTTTCGTTGCACCATGTGGACAGGTGCTGGATCTCTTCCCTGTAGGCAGTATCATCGTTGCTGCTGATGAGACCGATCACCGTAGTGTCGTCTGCGAACTTGACAATGGCATTAGATCCAAACACAGGCTTGCAGTCGGAGGTGAAGAGGGAGTAGAGAAACGGGCTTAGCACACAGCCCTGTGGTACACCAGTGTTAAGTGTGATGGATGTGGAGCAGGTGGATCCAGATCAGACATTCTGGGGTCTGTTGGTCAGGAAGTCCAGAATCCAGTTGCAGAGTGAGGTATTGATGCCCAAGTATTCGAGTTTGGCTATTAACTTGGTCGGGATGATAGTGTTGAATGCTGAACTGAAGTCAACAAACAGCATCCGTGCATAAGAGTTCTTATTGTCCAGGTGTGTGAGCACAGAGTGCAGTGCCATGGCAACAGCATCCTCTGTGCTCCTATTGCTGCGGTAAGCAAACTGATGTGAGTCCAATGTGGGTGGTATAGAGTCTTTTAGGTGTTCCAGGACCAGCCGCTCAAAGCACTTCATGATGATGGGTGTGAGTGCTACAGGGCGGTAGTCGTTAGGGCACCTCGGACTAGAGTGTTTTGGCACTGGCACAATGGAGGTGCATTTGAAGCATGTTGGTACAGCTGCTTGGGCAAGAGACAGGTTGAAAATGTCTGTAAAAACCCCAGCGAGCTGCTCCGCACATGCCCTGAGGACACGTCCAGGGATGTTGTCTGGTCCAGCAGCCTTGTGCGTGCTGATCCGGCTCAGTGTCTTGCAGACGTCTGTGGATGAGAGTGTGATTGGAGGGTGATCAGCTGAGGGTTTGAGCTTGGTTGCAGTTTCTCTGTTGTCTCTTTCAAAGCGAGCATAAAAGTCATTTAGCTCGTTCAGGAAGTTGACATCAGTGGCAGCAGGGGTGGAGTGGGTGGGTTTGTAGTCACTGATGGCCTGGATGCCCTGCCACATGCGTCGAGGGTCAGAGTTGGAAAAGTGTCCCTCTATCTTCAGCTTGTAGCAGTGCTTGGCCTTTTTGATGCCCCTCTTCAGATTTGCTCTGGATGTGCTGTAGGCTTGTTCATCTCCTGATCTGAAGGCAGTATTGCGTGTCTTCAACAGGAGTCGCACTTCCTTGTTCATCCATGGCTTCTGATTTGGGTATGTGGTAATCTGTTTCTGGGTTGTAACACTGTCAATGGTGGTATTAATATAATCCAATACAGAGGAGGTGTAGCAGTCAATGTCTGTGTGAGCATCACTGGTGGCTTGGGAAGCAAACATACTCCAGTCTGTTTGTAGAAACCTTTCCTGGAGTGTGAAATCTACCCCCGCAGGCCACACCTTGATGGTCTTCACTGATGGCTTCACACGGTTGATGAGGGGTGAATATTTGGGAAAATATTTGCATTTTTTTATTTGCAAATATTTGCAAATATTTGCATTTTATTTATGCAAAATAAACCAGAGCAGTGGCTACATTTGAGTCAAAGATGTCCATGAAAAAAAAAACCTACTTTGTAATCTTAATGTCTAGCCAACTTTTGTAAATCACCTAAGGGAACACAATTTTAAATGTTGGTTTGTCAAGAGAAAAACTTGACTTACACATTTAAAAAACGTTTTTCTTAAACTAAAGGTTTGTGTTCATCACACACTCTCTCCCGTGGCTGGTTAGAAAGAATTTGCTAAGTCTTCGCCTGAAACAGTACAATCCAACAAGAAATGTGATTTGTGTCATCTAAATCTAGTAGTAAAAGAAGAAAAAACATAATTTACTAATCCAATATTAGAAACTTTCACAACTGTTTGTGAATGGTTTTCTGAATGCATTATAAAATGGGACCTTCTTGCATGGTGTTAGTAAATTGACTTCTGGAACTACATAGAGGTTTTTGTACACGTTATACTTGTAATGTTTGAGATCTATAGCCTTACAAGTATGTGGAACTAATGAAACAAGCTCAAACTTGAATGTTCAAACAAATGAATGTAAAACGTTCAGTGCAACGGTTGTAATAATTGTAAAACAGCTAAACTTGCTTTTCATGTTTAATGTCCATGTGGTATCACAGCATAGATGGACGGACGGATAGGTGGGCTAAAAGAAAATATCAATGTCATTAAAAATTTGATTATGGTACAGTCATTATTTTAGTAAATAATACAAATACGAATCAAAATATTCTAAATGTATTAACATTTAATACATGTACGAAAGATATGAGTTCTAGGTACGAAGATATACACCAAGATTTGGTTTCATGAGAATCGCAAAACATCATGTTATCCTATTGTTGTAAATTGCCCTCAGGTAAATAGTTTGAAATGTAGGTTTCTCAAAAGAAAAAAGTTTAGTCATACAATCAAAAAAGTTTTTTCTAAAGTGATGTTTATGTCACAAACACATCCATCCGATGTTTTCACACGTGGAAAACAAGTCGTGTCCATTACAACACTCCTGCAGAAACAAAACTGGTCATCAGGATTTTTAAAATAAATAAATCAAAAGTTTAGTTTAAAGACGATAGGCCTTGCTTAGAGATACTCAAATGTATAAATGTTTAAACGTTTAAAATTATGGCTATGTTTATTTTACATCGAATTTCAAACACAAACAGATACATACACAAACTCAAACAGGATCACACAAAACAGACAGATACAAATAATTCGGTCATAAACTATTTTACCTCTTCTAAAAATTATGTTTTCTTTAGTAACTCTACGCACAATCCTCATAGTCATATACCATTTAAATGTCTTTTGGTTGATTATTGAGCTACAATGAGTACAAATACAAGTTGCTCGATTGAACTTTACTTATACTTTAAAAATGAATGAGTCACTCAGAATGAATAATGACACTATTTGCTTTCCAGAGTTACTTTACAACTGAATTGGAGTATGTTAAACAATTTGTATGATATAAAGTGCTATAGAAATAAAGCTGATTGTCACGAACCGTGTCACTGCTCTCTCTCCCATGTGTTTGTGTCTCGTTAGTGCCTGCCCCGCCTCCTTGTTTCCCATAACCATTCCCAGCTGTTTCTCATCCCTACCTTCCCTCATGTGCTCTATTTAATCCCGTTGTGTCCATGGATTGTGTAATCCCGTCATTCCATGGATGTATTCCTTGTGTTCCTGATCCCTGCCCTCTGGTTTGTTATGTCAAGTTATCATGTTTAGTTAATCTTTTCCCCCCTGTGGGTATTTCTTTTGTTATGTTTATTTAATTATTGTTAAATAAATTCCTTCACCCTGCATATTGAGTCCTCTCGTACTTGAATCGTGACACTGATGGAATATATGTTTATTAAGTATATATTTACAACATAAACAGAAATGCATTGGGTGAAATTTTATTTGTTTCTCAAAACACTGAGTTTTTTTCATTTTATTTCCAAGTAATCAAATAGGTATATGTCTACATTAACAGAGTGCAAAAGAAAACACTGAATTTACCAACTCGGTCTGATGATATGAGTGAGTGGTTTCAACCAGGTTCGGTCTCAAGTAACACTTTTAGTGTGTAAAACATTTTAAAACTGTAAGATTAAAAGGTCAACTTTGTAAATCATATAATACATTTGTTTAAAAGAGTAGTTTGACGTGCTATATTTACATTTTTAGTGTACAGCAGATTAACTCTGAAATCTATGGAAGAAATGTTTAAATGTTTAATAAATAAAACTTTATAAAATATAACTATGCTTTCGTCAGTACAAATAACAATGAAGTTGGAGTATTAAAACCATTAAAATGTAAAATCTCTTTGATCTAATTTAGGTAAATCTCCAATTTATATAATGTATTTGTGGAGAAAAAAAGTAGTTTGATATGTCATATTTACGTTTCAAGATATGTTAGAAGTCTAATAACATAAAACTTGATCAAATATAACTGTTTTCACTATTACAGACAACTACATGTTAAAATTGCATTGTATAAATTTGTAGATATAACCAGGGTTGGGGAGTAACGAAATACATGTAACGACGTTACGTATTTAAAATACAAAATTTGAGTAACTGTATTTCGTTACAGTTACATTTTAAATTGATGGTAATCAGATTACAGTTACATTCAAAAAGTATTTTAGATTACCAAAGTGATTACTTTGAATTTTAATGTAATTTATTAATTAATATTAACGTAAGCTGTCTGATGATTCTCCGACTCTGTCTCTTTAATAAAAGCGCGCGCAGCCTGTTCAGTTAGAAAGCTGCAATCGCATACAAAAATGGACGGGAAAACCGCGCGCAATGCATTTCTTTCATGGAAATTCAAAGACAGTTTTACTTATAAACAAGAAAAAGGACGTAACATCACAGTGCAATGCAAGCTACCTGCAACAAAACTTCTATCGGCTTCAAAGGATTCAACATCTAATCTGAAAAAGCATCTTGAAGTAAGTGGTTCTTGGTCTTTGAAAATTATTTTCTTTATTTATATGATTCGTATGATTCTCGCTTAGGGTGCGAGAGGTACCGGGTTCAAATCCCGGACGAGACAATTCTTCAACTCAAATTGCAAATCATTCAAATGAGGCTGGTTAGCTCAGTTTGTTTGAGCGTGGTGCTAATAACGCCAAGGTCCCGGGTTTTATTTCCCCGTACGGGCCATCATTTTGCTCTGCCCCTCAATCACCTTCCCACTAACTTCATTGCTATTTGAATTCCAGATATAATCACATTCACTCATAGATTTCAATGTGTACAGCTTCTACCTTAACTGTCTATGAAGATGCTCTCCCATTTGTCTTGCCACTGGACATGCAATATTCCTTATTTTCCCATTTACTCATACGTTGAGCCTTTTATGGTTATCATCATTAGCCTATGTTTAATATTTATAAGAATTTGGTCTTATACAACATAGGGATGTGTGAGTGTAGTCGACTACACGGTACAGGGTGCCACTACACCACGCTGCGGTCGCGACTGACGCGCTGACGCGCTATATCACAGCTATTCAGTTTTCAACCACGTACCTTTATTTTAGGTTGCAGACGTTTAAATACTCATAAGTACTGGCAAAAAATACATTTATAGTTTGAAAAATACACACCGATGTCTATAAAAGCGGAAATAACAATCCATTAAATTATAAACTTACAAGGTGTTTTATTCAAATCAGACACACATTGCATAGGTTACTATAAACTTCATATTCTTCTCCCGCTTCACTGGACACTTACTGTCATGCATTTCGAGAGAAGTGTTGTAAATCCGATAGATTAGATTATCTGAACTGCGGTGCCCGTCTTGCATTATAGATCAGCTGACGTGATCGTTATAAAGGCTTTTAAGACAAAACTTATTCACTTCTGCATATTTGAGAATTGGAATATCAGGTAATTGATAAAAAAGCCAACAAGTGTGTGAATATTGTGAATAAATAAGTAAAACTAAATAAATGCGACATCTGTCATAGTGCTTTTGCGGCTGCGGTGTGTCAGGTGACAAGCATGATGTGTCGCCATGGAAACAGCAAGCAGAAACTAAATCTTTACCGCAGATTTCCCATGCATTTTGTTTATATCAGTCGCGGCTGGTTTAATAATGACCATTGAGAGACGAGCGAGGTGTGGGAGTATTTTAAAGTAGGAGGAGACAGAAAAGTGTTTTATAAACTGACATGTAATGATTCCACTGGATCCGAGCATAGCCATATTAATCACAGACACGGAAATGTTTGGAGAGACGAGCCGAAACAGCCAAATCATCGCGTCATTTACTACAACTGTCCACCACTGTGATCACGTTCAGCTGAAAGAAATATAAAGATATATACTCTTTTATTCTTTACCTGTTTATTGAACTCATTGTCACGGGTTTCACCATGGAAACCGACACACACGCCTCTCGCTACATAAAGCTGCAGTTTTGAGACTACAGTACAGAAGGAAAAGCGCACCGCAGAAAAGTGACCTTATTTCTAGCGGCATTACTTTTAGACTAGTCGGCTAGTCGGTTACAACATTTTCGTTTAAACGACTAACAAATTAGTCGAAAGGCACATCCCTAATACAACATAGAATTGACATCCAATTAATCATGCGTTAAATAATGTTTTATAAAGCAGTGGTCCCCAACCCCCGGTCCGCGGAAAAAGTGGTACCGGGCCGCAGATCGAATTCGCAGACCGGTCCGTGAGTCCGTGAGACCGGTCCCAGACCTGGCGCTGTAGCTTCGGCAGTGAGGAGGTGTGCTTCAACAATCGCGCGCACCCTCTATTAGATGTGCCTCTGCTATAAAGGTGATAACAGGACATCAAGTTAATATGGTCTTTTGTGTTAAGTATTTCAAAGTATTCCAAAGTATTTAGATTACGTTACTAAACTTGAGTAATGTTTCGAAATACGTTACAAATTACTTTTTAAAGCATGTATTTTGTAATCTGTAGTGAAATACATTTTAAAAGTAACCTACCCAACCCTGGATATAACATAGATATCATTATTTCAAATAACTAATGTTTAAACGTATAAAATATAACTAAAAATCGACTAGTCCAATAACATAATGTTTAAAAACCATTAAAATCTTTTGGTCTTTCTGATATAAAACATATGGCACAACTGTTCTAAGAGGTGACTCTCCTGACATTTTTACCCCATTCCTTCAAAGACCAAGTCACCATAAATCACAGCCTCACAGAAGCACAGGTGTTGAGGCATTTTTTTTTACATCGTATAATGAGTGTGTTATTCCTACAACGAGTACATGAGAGCATGGTAATTACCAGCTGTTGTTTTTAGCTTAAACGATCCTAACAAATGTGTTTTGAATGTTATTTCAACATCGACCGTGACAATTTGATGGCCGTAACTAATGAATTGATGACGGGATGCTCCTGTTAAACTTTGTTGAACCCCACCGTCAATGATCTCTTTGTTAGGTGTTTCCCACATATACGGATGTGAAAGAGGAGCTGACATGTCGATTTATAAACGGTATGTCTTCAAAGAGACCCGGACTTTGGCCATTTGGTGAGCGTTTCCTAAAGGAACCAAACTGCATTTCTTTAAAGAGTCAACTGAAATAAGGAATCACTGAACTTCTCTCACAATGTATGAGATTACTTTTATATATATGTATGTATGTGTGTGTGTGTGTGCATGTGTGTGCGTGTGTGTGATGCACTCATTTGTTATTAATACAAACATTGTTATTAATACAAAATATACGTTGTTTAATCAGCTCATCTAAACCATAGATCAGATATAAAATATTTATTTGATTTTAACTTTAAAGATTCCATTTAAACATTCTATTTAAGCCTTAAAGCTTAAGGTAGGAAACAGTCTGTGTTTTCCTCTGTCGGACTTCACCTCCCCTCCCACTGTCAGACTGTCAGCATTCTGCCTGCATCTCACATTACACCTCTTTTGAGAGTCAGTCAGAGAGATTTTATATTTCTACTTAAACGTATTGCTATTTTGCAATTAATTCATTCGTGATTTAGACATCGGCGCGTGAACAACCCCTAGACCACATGGAAGATGTAAGATGATTTTATATTTATTTATTTACTATTTATATGAAATTTACCTAAACTATATACCAACACTATGTTTAAGTATGTTTAAATTAATCATTTAATTTATAATCAGTTATTTTAAATAGTTATTTTAAATAGTTATTTTAATTGTGTGTGTGTGTGTGTGTGTGTGTGTGTGTGTGTGTGTGTGTGTGTGTGTGTGTGTGTGTGTGTGTGTGTGTGTGTGTGTGTGTGTGTGTGTGTGTGTGTGTGTGTGTGTGTGTGTGTGTGTGTGTGTGTGTGTGTGTGTGCGTATGTGTGTTTTTGAGTTTGTCTGATAAAGATACACCTGCTCATTTCTTTTATTTCGATGCTACTCTTTCCTCATTAGATTCTTCATTTTCTCCCTTGCTCACAGAGATGCTTGCACACCCCACCATAAAACCCCCACTGCCCATGCACTGTGGAGGAATATCAACACATGGTCTACGGATGAGATCCCCGGTGTCAGAGGTCAAAAACCTTCTTGAGAAACACAAATAACCATTCTCAAACTTCACACATAAATCACTGATCAAATTATTCACAGTACATATCTCATGTCATACCACAACATCTGCGACCATAAATATTCAAAGGTCAGAGGCCTTCATTGACCCCGGAGGATAACATAGGCCAAAGGTCACGTTGACGGGGGCTCACTACTTCCGGGGGCTGTGGGGGAGGGGCACGACGTGGGTGGTCTAGGTCAAAAGGTCAAAGCAATAAATCAATTTGACACTCTGTGCAGGGTCCTTACTACTGTGAACAGCCAATGATAATTTGCCAATCATGACCGCAATCGTGGAAGTGAAAGGGAGACACACAGTGTTGCCAGATTGCGCTCCCGTTGGTCACGTCTGACCGGAAAAATGCATTGGGCTGGTTGATAAAAATTGGGCTGGTTTTTGACGAAAAACCCGCCCAAATTTCATATATAAATGCACATAAATTCCATCAACAATTGTCTCCCCCGTCATCAATTGTCTCAATGATTCTCTCTTAAGAACTGAAGATGGAATCTTTAATCTTTGAGTTAAATATTGTACATAGCTCAACATTGCTCAATTGCTGCACGATTAAAAGATAAGTACTTTTTTGTACAAATGCAAACTGGTAGGCCTGGCATGATTTTGCTAAGTTTATAAAGCTTATTTAAATGTAAAGTTTATTTTAGTAAACCTCTAACCATCTTAATGAGACAAACATTTGTGAATATATACCCGTATCTTCTCAGAAGTAAGAAAGTATTTTTAATCTGCCATTAAGTCATGTTCAATAAAGACAAAACCAGATGTGCAAAATCACCTGAAATCTTTATTAAAAAAGTAGCACAGTCATATAGTATTGGATTACACTGCAAAAAATGAAATCTAAGCAAAGAAAAAAAAGCTTATTTCAAGGAACTACGTCTTGTTTCTTGGCATGCTAGATAAAAAGTCTTATAAAATGCATCGCACATTAGACTATAAATCTTAATTTAAGGAAATTTTTCTTCTATAGTCTAGGCAAGTAAACGTTACTTGTTTTGATCAAGATTTCACTAGAAACAAGTCACATATATAAAGTGCAAGTTTGGTTAGATTGTTGTGCTAATTTTAAGACTGATACAACCCTTTTTACAAAGGTTTTTTTTTTTTATCACAACAAGTTTACTGTATGTATTTGAAAATTAAATGAAGATAAATTGCTTGTGTGAACAAACACATGGCCAAAAATTAGTTTGATTCTGATTTATTTTTGTACTGAAATTTTGAAAACTTTTGTACCATCAACAAAAATATTTCAATGAATTTAATGTATGTACAATCACACCAGATTAATCCCCGTGGCTCTCAAAACAGACCATACTTTACATAAAGGAGTATTCTGAGTTCATCAACAAGATTTGTTGCATAATGTAACCACAAGGAAAAAACCCTTTAAAACCCTCTTTTAAAAAAAAAACTAAAATAAACAGCACAAATGTTGAGTTTAAATGTGTATTTTAAACGCAGTCAATACCCTAATTTATCCCTTAGCAAACCCACACGTAAAACAGGAAATTACAAATCGCGCGCGCTGAGCATGCGCAGTGCTGACCGCCTTGACCTTGTGACGCAATCACCGCGCCGAACTAGTGCATCGGTTAGGACGGGATGTCAGAAAGCCTGTCCTAGGAACGAATATTTTGTTGTTGTTGTTGATGACTGTTCATCTTTATGTTGCTGACTGTGTTCCGTGTCATGCGTGCGTTCATGCACTACCTGTAAGTACATATGTATGTTATATATTTGCGAGTAGATGCCGTGAAGATCATTAGTAATCTCCGATGTTTATATCGTTCGTGTTTTACCGTTTATTCGGCCGTAATTTGCCGAACTAATCTGCTGAGTCATCACTAGACGCGTTGGTGTTGCCCCGATACGGCGCGCGTTACAGCGCGAGTGTTTGTTTATGTTATTGATTATGGCAGTGTATTATTTAGTGTGATACTGTATCTCTGTCGACTTTATTATGATTATTATAGCTGACATTTGTACAGTGTATTCGTTTACTATGTTTATTACTCATTTGTGTATACAGTTCAATGACACTAATGTTGTAAAATCATTTCTCTTTATTTCCTATGTAGACCACGCATACGCACACCCATATAATCTCACAGTTATATACCTGCATCTGGATTACAAATAAATGCTTCATAACAAAAGGATCACTTCTCCATTCCTGATTCTCTGACCGGAATCTGATCCATATTTGGCCGCCTCAACCAGATAAAATCTTTAACGTAGTGGGACTTCACTACATTTATGGTCCTTCGAGCCGGATTGAGAGCAAGATCAAACCAATATGGATCCAGCAGAAAGTGACACAACAAAGACAATGGATAGACCCCGCCGCAGGACTAATTTGCCCTCTCACCTTGATGATTATGAGGTTGGCTACCGACCAGCTGAGGACCCTCCTCCTAAAGCTTCTTCCCACTGTACCAGTCGCCCAAGAAGCAGCTCGAGGAAAACGTCTCACAGCGGCGCAAGCTCTCACTCCAGGTCAAGTAGGCGCTCTATTACCTCCACTGGTGTTTATCTTCCAACAGAACTCTCTAGTGTCCAGACTGCTATTTTGGAGGAGAAGATTAAACAGAGGCAGTTAGACAGTCTTCGGCAGCAGGTCGAGGAGGACTCACTGGCCGACGTGGAATACCAGCGGCTACAGGCTCAAGCCAAAGAAGCCCAGCGTATGCAAGAGGAAGCCCTCACAGCAAAGGAGGCTTTATCCAAGCATCTTGAAAGACAGCGTAAGCTGCAACAAGCAGAGACTGAACTCGAGGTAGCGAAGCTTGTGTCCTGCATGCTTATTAAAGACTCTGGTTCAACAACTCCTGTGCCTCCAGGCTCACCTGACAGCCTTTCGCCACAACCTCAGCTTGAACATATGAGTCCACCTCGTCCATCAGACTCTCTCCCGCACCCCTCTACTCAGTCACCAGTTATTACCTCCACTATGCAGATTCATCCAGCCGAACAGATCATTCCTGATGGTTCTTGGGTGTCTCAGTCATCACTTAGACCGCCTGCAGGTATCCAGCCTTTACCACAAACAGTCTCATCACCTGTCTTTAATGTACCTCTGGCAAACCCCATAATTGCACCAGATCGTACTGTGGTATCGAATGTGGTTCCCCAATCTCACTCAGGAGCCACAGTCATGTCTACTGCTGCACATCCAATCAGTACAAGTACGCCATCTATGCCACAGCACCCTACCAGAACAACACTATTGCCACCTACAAGGCCATATGCGATACTGCAAACAGGAATCCCTCCTGTGACAACACATCTGCTGCAGCCCCCTACTGGCCCTAGACATGCTCCACCACTTTCAGGTGTACCCTTTACGCATTATGGTCATCCAGCATACCCTAGTACAGAGCAACAGTTTGCATCAGCTTATGGTATTCCCCCACTCAAGTTGCCGGTGTTTGAAAGTGGTAATGAGAGTGATTTTGCCTTATTAAAGTTGGCATTGGACAATTTGTTGAGCAATCACAGCCATCTCAGTGAGCAGTACAAATATCACGTATTGCTAAGCCATTTGACACTTCCCAGTGCTCAGCAGCTGGCTAAAGCTTATATGTACCATCCACGTCCCTATTCATCCGCACTGCAAGCTCTTCAAGACAAGTATGGCCAGCCAAGACAGCTTGTGCAGTCAGAGTTGGGAGCCATCATGAACACTTCACCAATCAGAATGGGTGATGCCAACGCGTTTGACTCATTCGCATTATCTGTTCAATCATTGGTGGGCATGCTAAGGACTCTTGAGGGCCAGAACGGTTACGAACTCCTGTGTGGCTCTCACGTGGATCGTCTGTTAAGTAAATTACCACCTGCCTACCGTGACGGCTTTGTTGAATACTGTCTAAGCAGGGGTATTCTTCAGACAGGTACTGACAAGACCTATACACTCCCTGATTTGGCCAACTGGTTAGAGATCAAGTCTCAAGCAAAACGCATTTCCAGCCGAGCTGTATCCTTGTACCAGAGTGACTCATCCAAGTCCTATGGTAAACCCATGCCATTCACTCGTCCAAAGGAGCGACCAACACCAGTTTTCATGTCCAATGAAAGCACCATAAGACACACTAAACCTACAGATCCAAAACACATCTCAAAGCCAAAGCCATATTGTCCCCACTGTGATAACCGGGACCATTACCTCAATTCTTGTGAACAGTTCAAGAAGTTAAGTCCTTCTCAAATCGTCACTTGGATTAAAGAGGGAAAACGCTGCTGGAGATGTGGTCGGACACATGCAGTAGATGCTTGCAACCTCAAACGCCCTTGTAATATCTGTAAAGAGATTCATCTCACAGTTCTACATGACTCCATTAATGACACTTCCAGAGCAGTACTCATGGTGAGCTTACCACCTACCAGGGTCTACCTTGACAGACCTAACCGATCTCCCAAGGTCATGTTGAAAGTGGTTAAAGTCCTCCTCCACCATGGTCGTCACACTATGGAAACCCATGCAGTCCTGGATGATGGATCAGAGAGAACAATTGTGCTACAGCCAGTAGTTCAGCAGCTCCAGTTAACCAGTACTCCTGAATTGCTTTCCCTACAGACAATTCAACAGTGTCACGCTGAACTTGATGGGTCATCCGTCTCTTTTGAGGTGTCCTCAGTCTCCAAACCCATGACGAAGTTCACTATACGTCATGCTTTCACTGCAACCGGTCTGTGTCTAGCAGAGCACAACTACCCAGTGACTGCCCTCCAGAATGCCTATCGGCACCTGAAGGATCTACCATTGCCTCCTGTCGATAGGGTAAAACCACTGCTCCTCATTGGGTCAGATAATCCACACCTCCTGACACCAATCCAGCCCATAAGCAAAGGCCCAATAGGAGGACCCATTGCTGTCTGCACACATCTTGGATGGTCTCTGCAGGGCCCGATGAGTCCAATACAACCTTCACGAGGGAGTCAGCAATGTCTTCACATCACGACAGGCCCAGCTCGTGATGATCTCATCCAGCATGTAGAAAGGCTCTGGCAAGTTGATACTCTCCCTTACACTGAGAAAATGGTCACCAGGTCCAAGCAGGATCGAGAGGCTTACACCCTACTCCAAAATTCCACCATCCGGGTGAATGTGGACGGTGTTCAGCGTTATGCCACACCCTTATTGAGAAGAACATCTGGGAGTTTACTCCAGGCAGATAAAGAGACTGTGCTCCCCAGTTTACGTAGCACCGAGCGTAGGCTGGCACGGGATCCTGAGAGGGCTAAAGCCTACTGTACTGAGATCCAGAAGTTGGAGGCGGCAGGTTATGTTGCCAAACTGACTCTAGAGGAGATTGACAAGAGTGCAGAGTCTTGGTACATCCCACACCATATGGTGCATCACAATGGTAAAGACAGGATAGTCTTTAACTGTTCCTTTAAACATCAGGGACAATCTTTAAATGATCAACTGCTGCCTGGGCCTACATTGGGACCTACATTACTGGGTGTCCTCCTTCGATTCCGCCAACACCCTGTTGCTATCAGTGGGGACATCAAAGGGATGTTCCATCAGGTACGCCTACTGCCAGCCGACAAGTCAGTGCTGCGGTTCCTTTGGAGGGACATGCGCAGGGAGGTGGAACCTGATGTATATGAGTGGCAGGTACTCCCGTTTGGCACTACATGCAGCCCATGCTGTGCCATCTATGCCCTCCAACACCACGCCCAAGGACACAAAGACATGCCTGATCTAGTCAACATACTGGAACATTCATTCTATGTTGATAATTGCCTTCACAGTACACCAACCGTAAATGAAGCCAAAGAAATAGTTGATGGACTGCGCCAAACACTCTCCGATGGAGGCTTTGAAATAAGACAATGGGCAAGCAATGTACCATCTGTGATCCAGCACCTTCCTACCGATGCAAAGTCTGCTAGTAGTGAACGTTGGTTGACACAACTAAGCAAAGACCTCCAAGAACCCACTCTTGGGCTGCGATGGAATTGCATCAATGACACCCTGGGTTATAATTTGCGCTCTACAGAGCCTGCTGAGCCTACCATGAGGAACATGTATAGGACGCTGGCAAGTCAGTATGACCCTTTGGGGTTCATCGTCCCATTCACTACCAGGGCCAAGGTACTTATCCAAGACCTCTGGAAGCATAACCTCGGTTGGGATGACCCCATTGAACCTCTGCATTTGAGAGAACAGTGGCTTACCTGGGTGAGAGAACTACCTACTCTCCTTCAGTTGCAGTTCCCTCGAACATACACCTCAGCCTTTAATGACAACACTTCAGTCATGCGAGAGATTCATGTCTTTAGTGATGCATCAGAAAGAGCTTATGGTTCAGTGGCCTACTTGCGTACCACAGATAGTCAAGGACAGGTTACTGTCACCTTTGTGCTGGCCAGGTCAAGAGTAGCACCGAGGAAATGTCTGTCCATGCCTCGCTTGGAGCTGAGTGCAGCACTGACTGGGGCCCAGTTGGCCAAGGTGATCCAAACAGAGTTGACTATTCCTATTCACAAGGTTACTTTCTGGACTGACTCTACCACTGTATTATACTGGCTGACATCAGAGTCCTGTCGCTACAAGGTGTTTGTAGGAACACGTGTAGCAGAAATACAGACCCTCACCGATATGGCTGAATGGAGGTATGTTGAGTCGGCTCGCAACTCTGCTGACCACATCACACGAGGTCTTTCACTAACTGAGCTGGCAGGCCCTCATCAGTGGAGCTCCGGACCAGCATTCCTAAGCCAGCCAATCGACCAGTGGCCATCTACTCTCAAGACTGATAAAGAGCCAGACCTCAGCGAATTAAAGAAAGCTGCCTTCATCGGAACTGTTTCCATGCTTAATAGTTCCATACCTGATCACAGCCAGTTCTCCACATGGCAAGAACTTGTCCAATCCACTGTTAGATCCCTGCATGGGGCGGCTGAAATAAATACTGACTCTCCCGCAACGGCTTCTGAATACATTGAAGCAGAGAGACTCCTCCTGCTGCAGGCGCAAAGTGACTCCTTCCCGCTTGAAGTCAAGGCTTTAAAGGCTGGACAGTCAGTCCCAGCTGATAGTCGTTTGATCTCTCTCGCCCCAGAGTATGATGGGACCACTGGACTTATCCGTGTGGGTGGGCGGTTACGTCGTGCTTGTGACCTTGACCTGGAATCTGTGCACCCCATTGTGTTAGATCCAAGACATCATATCACCCTTCTGCTAATTAAAGATACCGATCAACGACTTCTTCACCCTGGCTCAGAAAGAGTTCTAGCGGAACTTCGGCGCCAGTATTGGGTGCTTCGAGGCAGAGAAGCAATTCGTAAACAGCAACGCACATGCCGAGACTGTCAGCGGTGGCGTGCCAAGCCTCAGACCCCACGATTGGCCGATCTACCACCCTGCCGGTTAAACTTGTATAAGCCACCTTTCCATTCTACTGGTGTAGATTGCTTCGGTCCATTTGCAGTCAAGCTTGGTCGCCGTCAAGAGAAAAGATGGGGGATTATCTACAAATGTATGACAACACGCTGTGTGCATCTAGATTTATTAGAGAACCTGGACACTGATGCATTCCTGCTTTCTCTGCGTCGATTCATAGCACGACGAGGCAAGCCCATGGAACTAATTTGCGATAATGGCACTAATTTCGTTGGAGGTAATCGGGAACTACAACAGACCTTCAATGCCATGGCACCAAAGCTTCAGGAGCTGCTAGCTGGACAGAAGATCCGATTTCGTCATAATCCACCAAGTGCCCCTCACTTCGGAGGCACATGGGAGCGTGAGGTGAAATCAGTTAAGACAGCACTACGTGTGATCCTGCGAGAGCAGTCAGTCCCAGAACCAGTACTGCAAACCCTTCTAGTGGAAGTAGAGAGTATCTTGAACGCCAAGCCACTTGGCTATGTATCCTCGGATGTCGCCGACTTGGATCCAGTGACTCCGAACTTACTTCTCATGGGTCGCCATGATGCCTCTTTACCACAGGTTCTGTATGATTCTAACAATTTGCTTGGTAGACGGAGATGGAGACATAGTCAGGTGCTTGCTGACCATTTCTGGACTTCCTTCATACGCCACTACCTTCCAGGCATGCAAGGTCGTCATAAGTGGAGGACGGATGTCAAAGAACTGACAGTAGGCCAAGTAGTGCTCATTGTCGATCCCCAACTTCCACGGGCACTCTGGCCTGTCGGCACAGTGATGGAGACCCTGGCTGGAACGGATGGTAGAGTTCGTATTACAAGAGTCAAGGTTAAAGATAAAACTTACACACGTCCAGTTGTTCGGCTGATTCCACTTCCTCACCTTGAGGATGATAATATGGACACTTCAGACAGACTTTCCTAGAGATTTCAATTATCTTATCAGATAATTGGGGGCGGCTGTGTCAGAAAGCCTGTCCTAGGAACGAATATTTTGTTGTTGTTGTTGGGGTCCCGGTATTAGTGACGCACACCGGTAGTCGATGACTGTTCATCTTTATGTTGCTGACTGTGTTCCGTGTCATGCGTGCGTTCATGCACTACCTGTAAGTACATATGTATGTTATATATTTGCGAGTAGATGCCGTGAAGATCATTAGTAATCTCCGATGTTTATATCGTTCGTGTTTTACCGTTTATTCGGCCGTAATTTGCCGAACTAATCTGCTGAGTCATCACTAGACGCGTTGGTGTTGCCCCGATACGGCGCGCGTTACAGCGCGAGTGTTTGTTTATGTTATTGATTATGGCAGTGTATTATTTAGTGTGATACTGTATCTCTGTCGACTTTATTATGATTATTATAGCTGACATTTGTACAGTGTATTCGTTTACTATGTTTATTACTCATTTGTGTATACAGTTCAATGACACTAATGTTGTAAAATCATTTCTCTTTATTTCCTATGTAGACCACGCATACGCACACCCATATAATCTCACAGTTATATACCTGCATCTGGATTACAAATAAATGCTTCATAACAAAAGGATCACTTCTCCATTCCTGAAATTTCCACTCTAAAAGGTTAGTAATTTTATTAAGAAGTTGTTGAAAATCACTAAATTGTTTCTTATGGGTGTTTTTGTATTTGAAACTGAAGTGCACACTCGAGCACTGCTATCCTTCCTACCGGAAAAACACATGCCTAATGGTTAAAGGTGTTTGAAAAATGTTCAGCTAATTACACAAATGTAGTTAGCAGAACATTGTTCGATGTTTAGTCTGTTTTTCTTCATCTTTTTAATAAATATTTTTTTCTGAGATTTCAACATGGCTAGAACTCCGATATAGCGTCAGTAAGAGTTTAGAGTAGAATGGTGCTTTAAATCAACTTGAAACCTACAGGGTTTTCATGTTATCAAAGCTGTTTTGTGTATTTTTTTAATGTTATTTATTACCGATTTACCTCAACATGTTCCATTCATGTCGTTCGTTGTACCAATAAGTGCTAATTTAGTCATATTTATTAATGTATTAAAACAGTTCATCCAAATATGATTTTTGTCCCCCCGTTTTTATGTGTATACAATAATAGATTAATACTGTAATGTATAGTTCACTTTTCGTTAAGTTGTGTTAAGAAACGTTTAGTGTTACCGTTGTATTTCTACTCTGGTAGGATCTTAGAAAAGGGAAAAAAAATCAGTTTGGATAAAATGTATAATTAATCAATATGTGAAATCTTCAGCACACAAAGTCTATACACCTGAGCTATGCAAACTAATGTTTCCATGTGTTTTCAGCTGCTAACATTGGGGAAGATATTTTACCAACTCTTTCACGAGAGGATATCTGAGATCTCTTTTCTGGTCCTCAGCACTTCCTGCGGCGCAAAGCCATTTGGCTTTTGACTCATAAGGAAGAATAGGTCATTTAAATTAAATACTTGAATTTTGAATTTCTTTAACTTGTTAGTGAACATAGTTTCAGTAGAGATGATTTATACGTAAGTTAGTGTGATTTTAAGAATTACACATACACACAAGTGATGTTCCTTGAATAAAAAGATAAAAGACTTTGTTTGATTTGATTATTGTGTATATGTGTATGTTAGGAGCACACTATTCCTGTTGAAGTCCAAAATTCATCAGCAGGTGACGAACAAGTTCAACACAAGATGAACCCAGCACTTCAAAGTTTTTAAAGATACCCAGCACAGAATATGTTCTCTTCACTGACAGTGAACTACACAGAAAATAACTCTATTTTTTTACAGTATTTTTTTGTAAATCTAAATTATGTTTAAATCTATGTAAAATTACAATAAATATCAGTAAATTAACAACTTGACTGTTATTTTAAGGATTATATCATTAATGACAAATTACAGTAGTTCTTATTTTTTATACAGAAAATTACTGTATTATTTATACAGTATTTTTTCTATTTTTATACATTACGTACAAATTCATGTAAAATTACAATAAATATCAGTAAATTAACAACTTGACTGTTATTTTAAGGATTATATCCTTAAATGAAAAATTACAGTAATTCTTATTTTTTTATACAGAAAATTACTGTATTATTTCTACAGTATTTTTTCTATTTTTATACATTACGTACAAATTCATGTAAAATTACAACCAATAATTAACAATTTGACCATTATTTTAAGGATTATATCATTAATGACAAATTACAGTAATTTCCAATTTTTAATACAGGAAAATTACCTTATTATTATCTTTTCTGTTTTCATTCAATACATACAAATCCATGTCAAATTACGAACAATATATGTAAATTAATACATTGTTTTATTTATACCATATTTTTCTGTAAATTAATAATTCTAGCCTACTTCTAGAAAATGAAGATCCAAGAATGTGCATCAGATGTGTTCTTAAGAAGCCACAGTAAACTTTATTGTTTATATATGTAATACTCCTGTAAGGGAGTAAGGGAGTGATATATGTTGATTGTAAATCACACTCAGTCACCCGCGATGTTCGTTCATTTAACCTTATAACCAGGGGTGCACATAACTGGTACGCAGGTACGCATGCGCAACAAAAATCAGAAATGCGTAAGCCCACTTGAGTCACTAAGCGCCTTTGCGTACTTAACCGATCTTCTCATCTCATCGTACACAACCTTACAGTAAGAGATGTGCAAAAAGCAACAGACATTAAGCAGCTTTTTTGGCGTTTCACCACCTTCAAAGAAACGCCAACTGAAGCCTGAGCTGAAAAGTTAACGATGAGCGCACTGAAGTGGATATCATTCACGTGAAGGGGGCACGCAGAGAGCATCGCTCACGCCAGGGGTCGGAAACCTATGGCTCGCGAGCCATATATGGCTCTTTTGATGGCTGCATATGGCTCTTTTGACGCCACCCCCGTCGACAGATCGATCGCTCCGCTACTTCCGCGTTCGCGAAGGACAGGTAGATCGCTCCGCACCCCCCCCAACAGATCGATCGCCCAGCTACTTCCGCGTTCGCGGAAGACAGTGGAGGCGACAGTGAGAAAGACTGCACTTATTAAGACAATGCTACATATGTGAGTACCAGGGGCGTAGCCAGAAATTTATTTTTGAGGGGGCCCAGCTTAAAATGAAGGGGCCTGAGCATAACGTATTCGGATGGATTCGAACCTGCGCGAGGACGAACCAACGGATCTCTAGTCCATCGCCTTAACCTCTCAGCCAAGACTGATTATGCTAGGACCCGCAGCGCGCTATCCTTGACTTTGGGGGTGCGTTGCGATCGTCTTGTGCGGCGGGCGATATGTTTTTTCACTTTAGTTTTCACAGTCGCGATTTTAAACAATTGAAAATCTGAGGGGGCCGGACATGTAAATGAGGGGGCCCAGGCCCCCCCGTGGCTACGCCACTGGTGAGTACCAAACACAATCTCCTGGTACTCACCTGAGTAACTCACTGAAAAAGTTATGTGCACCCCTGCTTATAACGTGAATACAACAGAAACAGACACATACACAAATTATATACAACTAGTACATAGCTTTACACTTAACAGAAACAACGAGTAACGAAAGCATTAAAGCACATATAACAAACACTTCCTGTGAGTGCGGCATCGTCAGCGCGCGCGCGCTATCGCGGTACATTTGAGTTAACTGAACACGTTGATACTGAAAACACTTAACCCGCACAACACTCGAATATGCTAGACAAAACACTCATGACACTCAAACCTGTCTTTCCAACCATGCATACCTGTAAGGGAGTGATATATGTTGATTATAAATCACACTCAGTCACCCGCATGTTCATTCACTTAACTTTATAACGTGAATGAAGTCTCCCGCGAGAACTCCCTTCATCCCGCCACGCAGCGACGTGCACGTCACACGTACAACCAATCACACAATGATTAACTTGAAATGAATAACCTATTCACGAGTTCACACTTACAAATGATTCAGGAGCGATAAATGGTAAGCATATTTGGCGTGCTGTCCGAGGAGAGGGCTCCGAGCTCAGTATTTAGCCCGAACCTGGAGCACTCCCCCCGTATCCTGACTTTGATAGGAACAATTAAGTGTGAGGAGTTGGGGTGGTGGAGGGATGCCGAAAAATGTCAAAGAGCTGTAGGTGAGTCAAACATGTCTATATATACATGCTTCCTCTCCTGCTGATAGGATAAGGTGTAATTGCTGATGACGTGTTGGTTGTGTTAATCATTTGAACGTGCTCCTCCCGAACTTTGTTAATAAAACATCATTTCACGAGTTCACACTTACAAATGATTCAGGAGCGATAAATGGTAAGCATATTTGGCGTGCTGTCCGAGGAGAGGGCTCCGAGCTCGGTATTTAGCCCGAACCTGGAGCACTCCCCCAAAAATTGCAACCTAGTCGGACAGCCGCTAAAGATTTTGATGACCCCCCAAAGAATTGCGAGGTTACAGCTGAGGGGGGGTTAATTGTGAGTTCGGGAGGGCAGATGAATGTTACTGAAGAGGGCTTGAGGTGCGGAGAGGATGATATGGCTTTAGCATTGGATATGTGTTTGTTGTTCAATTTGTTGCAAGAAAGAGAATTGGGTGTAATTTGGTTTCTGGGAGTATGAGGGGTACCTCTGAAACTACTCCCCTGGCTGCCATAGGAGTAGGGAGGTATGTAGCCACCGCGGTAGGGGAAACCCCCGTGGTCGCTGCAGGAGCAGGGGACACGTCGCTGCCGTGATAGTGGAAACCCCTCGGGGCCGCTGCGGGAGGCGTGAGGTACGTCGCCGCTGCGACAGTGGAAACCCCTCGGGGCCGATGCGGGAGGCAGGAGGTACATCGCTGCCGTGACGGTGGAAACCCCTCGGGGCCGCTGTGGGAGCAGGAGGCACATCACTACCATAGCAGTGGAAACCCCTCGGGGCCCTCACAGCAGCAGGAGGCAAGTCAACGTCGTAGCAGGGGTAAACCCCTCTGGGCCCCCGCGTCGGCAGGAGGCACGTCGCTACCATTACAGCGGAAGAACCCCTCGAGGCCGCTGCAGGACCAAGGTGGTGCGTCGCCTCCGCGGCAGGGGAAACCCCCGTGGTCGCTGCAGGAGCAAGAGGCACGTCGCTGCCGTGATAGTGGAAACCCCTCGGGGCCGCTGTGGGAGGCAGGAGGTACGTCGCCGCTGCGACAGTGGAAACCCCTCGGGGCCGCTGCGGGAGGCAGGAGGTACGTCGCTGCCGTGACGGTGGAAACCCCTCGGGGCCGCTGTGGGAGCAGGAGGCACATCACTACCGTAGCAGTGGAAACCCCTCGGGGCCCTCACAGCAGCAGGAGGCACGTCAACGTCGTAGCAGGGGAAACCCCTCTGGGCCCCCGCATCGGCAGGAGGCATGTCACCGTCGCAGCAGGGGAAAACCCCTCTGGGCTCCCACGTTGGCAGGAGGCACGTCGCTACCATTGCATCGAAAAACCCCTCAGGGCCGCTGCAGGACCAAAGGGGTACGTCGCCGCCGCGGTGGTGGAACTGATTTTGGAGAGATTGGCTCCCTTGGGAGTATGAAGTTAGAGAGAGCTTGCTCCTGCGGGAGCGTCACTGCTGCGGCAGTGGAAGTTAGAGAGAGCTTGCTCCTGCGGGAGCGTCACTGCTGCGGCAGTGGAAGTTTAGAGAGAGCTTGCTCCTGCGGGAGCGTCACTGCTGCGGCAGTGGAAGGTAGAGAGAGCTTGCTCCTGCGGGAGCGTCACTGCTGCGGCAGTGGAAGTTTAGAGAGAGCTTGCTCCTGCGGGAGCGTCACTGCTGCGGCAGTGGAAGTTTAGAGAGAGCTTGCTCCTGCGGGAGCGTCACTGCTGCGGCAGTGGAAGGTAGAGAGAGCTTGCTCCTGCGGGAGCGTCACTGCTGCGGTAGTGGAAGTTAGAGAGAGCTTGCTCCTGCGGGAGCGTTACTGCTGCGGCAGTGGATAGTTTAGAGAGAGCTTGCTCCTGCGGGAGCGTCACTGCTGCGGCAGTGGAAGTTTTAGAGAGAGCTTGCTCCTGCGGGAGCGTCACTGCTGCGGCAGTGGATAGTTTGAGAAGCCTTGCTCCTGCGGGAGCGTCACTGCTGCGGCAGTGGATAGTCTGAGAAGGGGTGAAGAAAGATTTAGTTTGGGAAAGGAAATTAGGAGGAAAAGAAGCCGGGGCCGTATGCGGAGCAGCCTCACGCTTAGGTCGGCCCCTGGCTTGGGGAGGAACGGAAGGATTAGAAAGAGGGAGAGTTTGGGAAAGGACATTAGGAGGAAAAGAAGCCGGGGCCGCGTGCGGAGGCAGCCTCGCGCTTAGGTCGGCCCCTGGGGCTTGGGAAGGAACGGAAAGATTAGAAAGAGGGATAGTTTGGGAAGGATATTAGGGGGAAAAGAAGCCGGGGCCGCATGCGGAGGCAGCCTCACGCTTAGGTCGGCCCCTGGGGCTTTGGGAGGAACGAAAAGATTAGAAAGGGGGATAGTTTGGGGAAAGAGGTGGGGAGTCTGGGCCTGCAACGCTAACGGAGGCAGCCTCACGCTAGGATTAGATGGGGGGGGGGGCTGCAGGCCAGACGTAAGGGAGAGGGTTAGGAATGGGTATGAATTGATGAGAGTGTGCAGTGTCAGTGAGTGACGGGAGTGTCAGTGCTGCGGCAATGGAAGTAGTGGCCATGAAGTTGTAAGTGGGGAGGAGCTGGTGCTTAAACGGAAGACCTTGTTTGATGTGCAATCTGTTTGATCTGATGTGGCTCTTGAAGCTTCTGAAGACCAGCAGCGCAATGCTTGTATTTGCTGTTGGGAAAGGCCTTTGCGCAACCGTGGTTGCTGCACCTATGCGAAATGAATGGCTGGATAAATGGTCTGTTGGGAATCTGGTTTGGGTAGTGTAGCTTTAAGAAGTTTGGAACCGGAACGTATAATGGGGTTGGAATCGTCTATGGAGAGTGGGTCGGATGGGAGTTTAGCCTGCGAGTTTCTGAAATGAAAGTAGGCTGAGTGGATGTGATGGTGAGTTATGAGCGTCTGAGGAAACCAAAGCCAGTATGAACATGGCTTCACTGCTGCGGCAGTGGGAAAATTCCCCCTTGGCTGACTCCTGCGGGAGTGTGAGGGAACATCATTGCTGCGGCAATGGAGGCGGCAGTGGAATAATTTGCGTTTGAACTGAGCTCATGCGGGAGTGTGGAGCTGCGTCACTACTGCGGAAATGGAGAACTTCCTCTGAACTTAATCGCATTTTGGATAGTGGAGATTGTCTATTTCCTCAACTTCTGTTGTCTCTTGTGGCAGTGAAAGCCGTTTCTGGAGAAACTGATTTGATCAAATGTAACTCCTGAAAGCTTCCGATGACCTGTGGCCCATTGCTTGGATCTGCTGGTTTGGAACAAACCGTGGTGAAGTGGTTTAAGTCTTCTGTGAAGAGTGGGTCGGATGGGAGTTTGGCCTGATTTCTTGAATGAAGGTAGGCTACGAAGGATTGTTGCTGTTGGAGTAAGATAAGGCCTTATGGTTTGGTCTCCCTTACTTTCGTTGCGCAGCGCTGACGAGTCGGAATATGGATGGATTTGGATTAAGGTTGGATGTGATGGAATCTGAGGAACTGAAACCTATATGGCTCGACCATGGCGTTGAGTGGTCGGACGACATTTGGGTGGAATCCTTGGTGGAGAGTAGGGATACGGATTTCCAACATAATGGTTGTCTGGTGTCTGAGCTGGTGGGTTGAGTTCTTGATATACCTTTGATGAGCAGAGGATTAGGTTTCAGCAGTGAGAAGTAGATTTCACCTAGGTAACCCTTGGTGAAGCTGGCTTGGAAGTTCTTGGTGTTATTGGAATGTAATACAAATCGGCGGCAGTGGGTAGAGACCATGTGGAGCAGACCATATGTGGAGTGGAAAGTTTTGAACTCTTCCACTCCACATATAATCCTTCAAAAGAGTGGTTTGAAGCGAAAAAAGGCTTGAAGAATGGACATTTAGGGGCGTCGATAAATATCAACTCTGAATATTGATATACTGGTTGGGAATAGGTCCACCTCTGGTGGCAGCAGCCTTAACTTCAGTTAGGATTTGTGTTCAACTGTTGTTGGCGACAGAGGTGGTTCCAAGCAGCAGTGTTTGTGGAATGGCATGAGCATAGCAGAGGACAGGATGAAAGGAGAATTAGCATGGTGGAGAGAATTAGGTGGAAAAAAGGCCAGGGGCGAAGCCACTTGCGGAGGCAGCCTCAAGCTTGGGTTGACACCTGGAGCCGGGAGAGAGACAGAAAGGGTAGAAAGGAAAGATAAGACAGTGTCTGGGCCTGTGCCGCTAGCGGAGGCAGCCTCACGTTAGAATCGGAAGGCAGGGCTGCAGGCCAAACATAGGGGAAAGGTTAGGTACGTGCTGCCGTTGCTGAGCCTGCACTGCTGGCGGAGGCAAGCTCGCACTTAAAGGGCGGCGTTTGTCGCTAGATGCTGGCATGTGAGGTGCAGTGCTGGAAAACTGCAGTGTGCTGCTGCGTCTTAACGCTTGAAGATCTGGTTTTGCAAGGGAGAGAGATGAAGATTTAAGGAACGTACGTTTGAGGCATTTTGAAGGTAGAGTTGATTTGGAGATGGTACAGCTGACTGGAGCGAGACCTATTCTAGTTAGTTTTGCTTTGATCATCCTCCTTTACTATTGATAAGAGTGCTGAGGTGTCGTAGGAAGTTGAGCAAGAAGAAGGTGGATGTCTTGATGGTGGAGGTGAGGGCAAGCGAGTGCGACAACGGAGCGGAAGAGCTGACGACCGCGTGGTGTTGTTGGAGGCTCGGTTGCAGTGTTTGTTGAGTGCAAGAGCTCCTTTCGACAGTGGGATACAGTGAAGGAATTTGAGAGGAAGAGTTTACTTTATTTTGGTTACAGACATCTAAATACACTCAAGAAATAACAAAATCAATATGGTTTGTAAAAAGCATAAGTAAAACCTTTCAATTATAAATTGACAGTTGAATTTATATCAGATGCATGTTGCATATTTAATTTCAAAACAAACTTACCTGTTGGAAATCGGAATATCAAAGTTTATGAAAGTTCACAAACTTATTGGCTTTGAATAAACCCTGAGCAGGGGTTCATCCAAATATCATAGACTTATAAAGCTTATCATAGACTTAAAGGATTGAAACAGTGAAGGCAGAGAATTACTTTGAAATAGGAAGTGCATTTGGTTTCTTTCCAGTGAGTCCACTTAATAGCCGATTAAGTTGAAACAACAAGGCAGCGTTGGCAATAAGTACTTGATTCTTGTGTGGGCGGCTGAGCGCGCGATCGACTGTTATGAGCGCGATCTGAAGCAGCGCGTGCGATCGGACTGTACTGCGCGCGATCTGACTTCTGAGCTGCGCGGAAGCAGCGCGTTACTTTAAACAATCACATTTCAGACGTGGGTTCCCCGGAACAGTAGCATGGCACAAAATGCTCGTGATTTAGCGATGCTGAAATAAAAGCACCGGGAAGGATTATAGCTGCTCTTGTTTGTGTGAACTGACGGACAGAGAGAGTGTGATCTGAAACTGCAGCACGGTCTGCTGAGGCTCGAGGCGGCGGCGGCGGCGGCCTGGCTAGCAGGAAGAAAGCGGCATTGCCTGAGAGTCGAGCTTGCTTCTCAACCAGCTTTATTATCCTTCTCAATGGCAGGAGCGATTGAAAGGGGCCGATGTAGAGCTGCTGAATACGGATGTTTTGCTTGGTGGCGAGAACAGGCCTCGCGTCTTACTGTGCGTTTGCTTGTTGTTGCTTAGGACCCGTTTGTTTGGTCTGGCACCCGTGATGTATTGCTGAGGGTGATATAATATAGTTAGCATGGTGTTAGGCGGATGAGGATCGCTACTGGGTCCGGAGGTTTTCATAGAGAGTCCATCTAACGAGTCTAGCTCGATTTCGGGTGTATCGCGACCAGAAGGCGGAGCCACAATGCCGTAAACTGTCGAGCTGCCGAAAAATGTCAAAGAGCTGTAGGTGAGTCAAGCATGTCTATATATACATGCTTCCTCTTCTGCTGATAGGATGAGGTGTAATTGCTGATGACGTGTTGGTTGTGTTAATCATTTGAACGTGCTCCTCCCGAACTTTGTTAATAAAACATAATTTCTAGAACACAATATATTTACAACCAATATTCATATCAAAGAACAACGAACAAACAACAAAAAACAGTCACATACAAATAAATCAAACTCAATTATTTACACATATCACATATACATTTGATTAACGCTAAGTTTTATGCATTAGCTTACCTAACCCTAACCCTAACCCTAACCCTAAAAGCCTGACAATGTCAATGCCAAATACTTTTTAATATTGTGGTATTCTGACATGTTTCTAACTGACACATCTTCTACTCATAAAGATCAGGACTTACAAGCTTATCACTCGTATTTACAGCATTGTGGTGCCTAATCCTAATCCTAACCTTAACCCCAAACCCAGGCCTGGTCTCACAGACAGGGTTAAGACTAAGCTAGGATTTGCCCTTAGTTCAATCAATACATTTAAGTATCTTTAATAAACGGCAAAAATTAAATAAATAAATAAATAAATAATAATAAGACACATTTGTTACATAAATGAATTGCCTCAGGCACAAAAGTTTATAATGATTTGTAGAACATCAAATTGTCCTAAAACGCAACAGGGGCAACCACTCGAAGTCTGTCTAAAAAGTCTGTCTTTTCTATACCATGATTAAAATGAAACTGAAGTTTTTGTCCTAAAATAACAGGCTGCAAAAGATTAAATGCAGACGAGAAGTCCACAAACAAAAAGCCATGCAAAAGCACAAGCTGTTTTTGTGCTCAAAGTTGATGTGTTAGAAGCAGGAAAAATGGGCAAGCGTAAGGATTAACAGATGAGCTACTGGAGCTCAAACTGCTCAAGAAGTTAATACTGGTTCTGATAGAAAGGGGTCAGAATACACAGAGCATCTCAGTTTATTGCATATGGGGCGGCATAGCCGCTGACCAGTCAGGGTGTACATGCGGACTCCTGTCTACTGCCAAAAGTGCCAACAGTGGGCATCGTAACAGTGAGCATCAGAACTGGACCACGGAGCACAGATTCTGATGAATCAGATTTTCTTTTGCATGATGGTGGCCAGGTGCGTGTACATTGCTTACAAGACTTAAAGGATCTGTTGCTAACATATTGGGGGTCAGGGCTTTTTTTTTACCAGCAAAAGGGGGACCAACACAATATTAGGAAGGTCATAATATTATGCCTGATTATGCAATGTTAGCAAACAAGTGTTGCTTTGGACAAAAGATTAAACCTAAACCAACAGGTTGTGTAACAGTGGCACACAGTAAAAGTGAAAATGAGAGTTGACATTATTAGGCAGAATATTTCTAAAGGAAAGGTCAGGTAAATAAATTTTGTTTTACTGCAATAAAAAAAACTATTATATATATATATATATATATATATATATATATATATATACAGGGAGTGCAGAATTATTAGGCAACTTCCTTTCCTTTGGCAAAATGGGTCAAAAGAAGGACTTGACAGGCTCAGAAAAGTCAAAAATAGTGAGATATATTGCAAAGGGATGCAGCAGTCTTAAAATAGCCAAAGCGTGATCATCGAACAATCAAGCGTTTCATTCAAAATAGTCAACAGGGTCGCAAGAAGCGTGCGGAAAAACCAAGGCGCAAAATAACTGCCCGTGAACTGAGAAAAGTCAAGCGTGCAGCTGCCAAGATGCCACTTGCCACCAGTTTGGCCATATTTCAGAGCTGCAACATCACTGGAGTGCCCAAAAGCACAAGGTGTGCAATACTCAGAGACATGGCCAAGGTAAGAAAGGCAGAAAGTCGACCACCACTGAACAAGACACACAAGCTGAAACGTTAAGACTGGGCCAAGAAATATCTCAAGACTGATTTTTCTACGGTTTTATGGACTGATGAAATGAGAGTGAGTCTTGATGGGCCCGTGGCTGGATTGGTAAAGGGCAGAGAGCTCCAGTCCGACTCAGACACCAGCAAGGTGGAGGTGGAGTACTGGTTTGGGCTGGTAAAGATGAGATGAGCTTCTGGGGCCTTTTCGGGTTGAGGATGGAGTCAAGCTCAACTCCCAGTCCTACTGCCAGTTTCTGGAAGACACCTTCTTCAAGCAGTGGTACAGGAAGAAGTCTGCATCCTTCAAGAAAAACATGATTTTCATGCAGGACAATGCTCCATCACACGCGTCCAAGTACTCCACAGCGTGGCTGGCAAGAAAGGGTATAAAAGAAGAAAATCGAATGATATGGCCTCCTTGTTCACCTGATCTGAACCCCATTGAGAACCTGTGGTCCATCATCAAATGTGCGATTTACAAGGAGGGAAAACAGTACACCTCTCTGAACAGTGTCTGGGAGGCTGTGGTTGCTGCTGCACGCAATGTTGATGGTGAACAGATCAAAACACTGACAGAATCCATGGATGGCAGGCTTTTGAGTGTCCTTGCAAAGAAAGGTGGCTATATTGGTCACTGATTTGTTTTTGTTTGGTTTTTGAATGTCAGAAATGTATATTTGTGAATGTTGAGATGTTATATTGGTTTCACTGGTAAAAATAAATAATTGAAATGGGTATAAATTTGTTTTTTGTTAAGTTGCCTAATAATTATGCACAGTAATAGTCACCTGCACACACAGATATCCCCCTAAAATAGCTAAAACTAAAAACTACTTAAAATATTGATACAAAAATATTCAGCTTTGATATTAATGAGTTTTTTGTGTTCAGTGAGAACATGGTTGTTGTTCAATAATAAAATTAATCCTCAAAAATACAACTTGCCTAATAATTCTGCACTCCCTGTATATATATGTACACAATATACACATATATATGTCCAATAAATACACAATTTAAACAATTATTTATTACAGCAGCCTACAAATGCCACATTATTGTATGTCTGTGTTGCTTTGAGCATGATTGGTTATGCTGAGTTTCATCCAGGAATCTGGCCAATGACAAATGTGCGTGCCTTTTACAGCGTGCGCGCCTTTTTTCAAATTTGAAAAAAAAAATGTTGGAAAGCGAGTGTGCGCGCGCGCGTATCTGTCTGTGTGCGTTGCAGTTCACCACCTGCAGTGCACAGTACTACTTCAGCTCGGTTTTGCATGGATTATTACATTGATTATTTTACGTCGGACTGCAAAGTTTTCTATTTTAGGCAAATTTAAGTTGCGGATTGTTAATGGTGAACAAACAAAAAATGCAATATGGCCAACGACTTTTACCAACGTGTAACGTTACCGGACAACTACAGAAGGTAAGTTAAATAAGTTAGCTTTTATTAAAAAAAATATAGTCTGCTACATTGTGATGTAATGTGTTTAAGTAATAATCTAATCGCGATAACGACATTACATAGTTCAATGTATTAGCTAACGTTAACTGTGTGTTGTTAGCATGTGTTAATATTTTAAACTAGGATTAAGATTTTTTTTTTTTTAAAGTCTATATAAGAGCTTTGTAAATGAGCGAACCGAGAACGGAGTCTTGTACAAGCTCTTTTGAAAATCCCTGTTAGTAAGTAAATGGCTAATGTGTGCGTGTGTGTAAAATACATTTTAGGAAGAAAAAATCCAGCCACACGATCTTCAGGAGCGGTGAGTATTGACATACTAACATTAGGAAAGCTGAATTTTCAGCATCATTACTCCAGTCTTTAGTGTCACATGATCCTTCAGAAATCATTCTGATATGCTGATGTGCTGCTTAAAAAACATTTACTATTATTATTAATGTTGAAAACAGCTTGTAACGTGTTTATTCTCTAGGAGAGGCCGGATAGCTCGCCTAAATGTAGAGTGAAGCACTAGTAAGACACAGCTGATATTCCACAGGAGGGGTCCTTTATTAACTGTCCATCCTACACACACCGGGGAGGTTGGCAAACAATGCTTCACACACAATCGCGTTACCAAACAACAACAAAACAACAGTAAGAGCAACAGAAATGAAAACAGTGGGAAAAACCTCACTCCATGCATGCAATGCTTCCCTGCCCGCGCTCTGTTCGAACGACCTCATTACTGCTCTTGAGAGAGTGAAAAAGCGCTCCGCCTTAAAGGAGCATTACCCACTATAACTCGTTACAAGCTGTGTAAATTTTTTTCAGGATTATTTAATGAATAGAAAGTTCAAAAGAACAGCATTTATCTGAAATATAAAGCTTTTGCAACATTATAAATGTCTATACTGTCACTTTAATGCATCCTTGCTGAAACAAATTATGAATTTCTTTAAGTTATTTCCCAAAAAAAAAAAACTCTTACCAACCCAAAACTTTTGAACGGTATACAATGTTACAAAAGCTTTCTATTTCAGATAAATACTGTTCTTTGCACCTTTTTATTTATCAAAGACTCATAAAAAGAACTGTTTTCAACATTGATAATAATCATGAATGTTTCTTGAGCAGCAAATCCTCATATCAGAATGATTTCTGAAGGATCATGTGACACTGAAGACTGGAGTAATGATGCTGGAAATTCAGCTTTGCATCACAGGTATAAATTACATTTTAAAATATATTCAAATAGAAAACAGTTGTTTTGCATTTTAATAATATTTCACAATATTACAGCTTATTTTCTATTTTTTATAATATAATAGCATAAATGCAGCCCTGGTGAGCAGAAGTGACATCTTTAAAAACATACAAAAATATTACTGTTCTAAAACATTTGACCGGTAGTGTACACACACACACACACTGTTCAAAAGTTTGGTATCGTAAGATTTTTAATGTTTTTAAAAGAAGTTTCGTCTGCTCATCTGCAAGGCTGCATTTATTTAATTAATCATACTAACAGTAATATTGTGAAATAATATTATAATTTAAAATAACTTTTCTATTTGAAAATATTTTAAAATGTAATTCATTCTTGTTAGCAAAGGTGAATTTTCAGCATCGTTACTCCAGTAATAAATTTAATAAATAAATGCTGTATAATTTTAATAACCGCTGTATAAGTGCTGTTCATTTTGTAAAGTGTTACAGTTTTGTATTCAGTATGTTTAGACTGTCACCATAATCCTAGTTTGAGAATTTGATAAACTATTGTTAATTACTGGTCATTTAAATTTTGTATTTTATTTATTCAATAATTGTGATTTTAGATTACGTTTTACATATTTTAAACACTATTAAATTATTTGTAAACAAATGCTGCAAATTGAAGTTTGAGATGATTTTAATTATTTGTTATACTGTTTATACTTATTTTATCTGCCAAAATAAAACTTCATTTTAAATCTTGAGCACGTCTTGACTATTTATTGTTTGACTGTGATCATTTAGGAAATCTGTAAAATAAGTGTTTATCTGTTGAACTCTTAACACTGTCATTTTATTGAAGGTGTTTGACTGTAATCATTTAGAAATACCTGTAAAATAACAGTGTTTATCCGTAGAACTCTTAGCAATATCATTTAATTAAAGGTGTTTGACTGTAATAATTTAGTAAATACCTGTAAAATAACAGTGTTTATCCGTAGAACTCTTAGCAATATCATTTAATTAAAGGTGTTTGACTGTAATCATTTAGTAAATACCTGTAAAATAACAGTGTTTATCCATAGAACTCTTAGCCATATCATTTATTTAAAGGTGTTTGACTGTAATAATTTAGTAAATACCTGTAAAATAACAGTATTTATCCATAGAACTCTTAGTGACATCAGTTAATTGAAGGTTTTTGGCTGTAATAATTTAGTAAATACCTGTAAAATAACAGTGTTTATCCGTAGAACTCTTAGCGATATCATTTAATTAAAGGTGTTTGACTGTAATAATTTAGTAAATACCCGTAAAATAACAGTGTTTATCCGTAGAACTCTTAGCGATATCATTTAAATAAAGGTGTTTGACTGTAATAATTTAGTAAATACCTGTAAAATAACAGTGTTTATCCGTAGAACTGTTAACACTGTAATTTAATTGAAGGTTTTTGATCATAATAATCTAGGAAAGATCCATAAAATAACAGTTTTACACTGTAAAAAAAATCATAAAAAAACGGTAAATGACTGGCAGCTACGGCTGCCAAACAAAAACCGTAAAAAAAAGGTAAAATATCTTTAAACACGGGGGAAAATCTGTAAAATAACATGTTTTTTCACTACAATTTGTAATGAAAATTTCTGTAAAATTATTGTTTTTGCACTTTATTTGAATTAAGATATTTTACTTTAATTTTATGGTTTTTGTCATTTACTGTTTTTTTACGAGAATTTTTTTTACAGTGTACAGCATGTGAGATACTTTGAGAAGCAGCAGAAGAAATTTCATTGACTCTGATGCTTTGAAGGAGCAAGACAGACCAACACAAATGTTACAGGCATACCCCTGCTTCAAAGAACTGGACCATGTGAGTACACTAAAGAGTCATTTAGACTGATGTAAAACATACTGACATCCTGTATCCTCTGACTAAATACAGGCATACAAGTTGGTGAATTTTTTTTAAATTTTTTTTAAAATAAACATTAAATAGTTAATATTCTTTCAGGCAATGGATGAACTGCTGATCAGAATCATTGATCAAAACAATTGGCAATACATTTGTGAGGTGAAGGGCAGGTGTGAGACCTTCAGCTCCAAGCTTCAGTTTTATGGAGTGATGAAGAAAGCCATGAAGCCTCCAAGGACATTAAATGGAGGTAAAGCTTAATTTCAGTGGGATAGAATATACTCACAGACCTAGTATCTGGCATATTGATATAGATCTCCTCTTGTTTGTTTCTTTGTCTTTTTCCACCTCCACTAGTTGAACATGCTGTAGCTGTTTTTACTGCCCTGCCACTGCTCTTCCCATCTGCCCCTGCTGCAGCAAAGAAACCAGTCCCAAAGAGTGAGGCTCTTTTCCATGTTCTTACAGTGAGTTTTACTTGAGTAGTGATAAATTATTAGTGCTTACTTTCTCAATAAAATACTGGATTAAAACCATCTTAATTGGGATATGTAAAATTGGCCATGCAATGCAATGCAAAAAAAAACTTAAAAGGAATACTTCACTGAAAAATGTCACGATTTACTCAATCTCATGTTGTTCCAAAGAAGATATTTTCTAGAATGTTGATAACCCAACAGATCTGGGTCACCAATGACTTTCATAGTATTATTTTTTCTACAATGAAAGTCAACGGTGTTCCAGATCTGTTGGGTTATCAACATTCTTCAACATATCATCTTTTGAGTTCAACAGATCACAGAAACTTAATACAAAGTACAGTCAATACAGGTCTGGAACAACTTGAGGGTGAGTAAACGACAATGTTAATTTGTCAGTGAACTTTCCTTTTAATGCCACAACAAATAAAACATCAAACTTATTATTTTGACGTATGCTGTGTTTGTAGTCTGAATTCTGTATTTTTATATTTGTCTTCCCAGCCCTCGGAGGATACTGATAACTACATCCACCGGCGAGTGTTTTCCAGCCCTGTCTTGGTGGTTGGTGAGACTGTCACGGTTCTCTCAGGTTCGGTTCCATTTCTAGTCACAGAACCGTGGCACTGCTCTTCCTCCCGTGTTTGTGTCTTGTGATTGTAAACCCCGCCCATCTTGTTACCTCAATTCCCTTGAGTGTTGTCAGCTTCCCTCATGTGTCCCTATTTAATCCTGCTGTGTTTGCTGTCCTGTGTCGTGTCGTTGTCATGCTATGTCGTGTTCCTGGTCCTGTGTATGCCGTCTCATCCGGTTGGTTTGTGTTTGTTCATTATGTTTTCCCCCTCGTGGGTTTTTGCTTTATGTTATGTTTTCCTTTATTTGTAAATAAATTGCTAATTTCCCTGCACTTGAGTCCTCCCCGTTTATGCGGTCCGTGACAGAGACAACAGCATTCTGGTTTTAGGTACTACCCCATTTCTAACATTTGACAAAGACTTGCTGCTTGAGGGGCCTCTCTACCTCGTGGCCAGTGATTTTACCTCATCCTTTTCCCCCAGTTTTGGACTGTTTATCCTGCTGTGCCTCAATTGTTTTCAAAGAAAATGTTAATTCTTGAATGGCAATCCATTAAAAGGATTTTTGACCCAATAATTAAAGTTCTGTCTTCATTTACTCACACTTGTATTGTTTTTGGTTGGGGCGGGGTAGTATTGTTGTAAAATGTTAAATATTCCAGCTTTAATACAATCTTCCCTAAAATTATTATTCAATGCTTATAAAAAGTGAAAACTGCTTAGTTTTAAGCATGTTTGTCTAGTTTTAAGACCAAACGTTTTTTTGTGTGACTAGTTTTAAGTTGAAATATTCTAGTTTTAAAGCAGTTTTCACTCATTTCTGTTATTCAATGGTTTAAAATAGGGAAAATAAGACGTATTTTATGCATATTTGTCTAATTTTAAGACCAAAAGTATTTTTAGTGACTAGATGTAAGTTAAAATATTCTAGTTTTAAAGCAGTTTTCACTAATTTATGTGTTACTTAATGGGTAAAAAATACTAATTGTAAGCATTTTTGTCTAGTTATAAGATACAGTGGCATTTCTTATTGACTAGATAATTCTGCTACTTTCAAGAAATCTTACCAAGTCATTTTTGCTTACCCCATTGGCAGATTTTTTTTGCTTGATTTTAGTAAGATGTAACTAGATTTAAGTAAATCTTGCTATTTTCAAGAGGGGCATTTTTTGCAGTGTAACTATATATTAGTATAGTATTCAATATAATTTTAACTTCATTGAAAATTTTCTCTTTACTGTTTTATCTCTATCATATTTACAAACATGAAAACAAATGTTATTCATTACTGTGCAATACTAACATTTGTGCAGTTAAATTATATAATATTATACTGTATATATATATATATATATATATATATATATATATATATATATATATATATATATATACACACACACACACACACACATATATATATATATATATATATATACTTGGACAAAATTGTTGGTAACTAGTTAACATTCATATGTCAGACTTCAGTCAGACATTGTTCTTCAACCATGCTTCAACAATTATTTATAAAAAATAAACTCATGGAACAGGCCTAGACAAAAAGGATGGTACCCCTAGAAAAAACTGTAAACAATGTGACTAAAGACACATGTTAATTCAAGGTGCGTCTACTAATTAGCATCACAGGTGTGTACAATCTTGTAATCAATCAGTGGGCCTATTTATATGGCTTCAGGAAGTCACTGTGTTGTCTGGAGATGGTATGTACTAGGCTCAACATGGACTTGGGCAAGTGAAGGAAAGAGTTGTCTAAGGCATTGTTTTTCAACCTTTTTTGAGCCAAGGTACATATTTTAATTGGAAAAAAATCACAAGGCACGCCACCAACTGAAGATGTAAAAAAATGCGCGCCATGGACTGGATCATTTTATCGTGGACCGGAGGTGGAGCGATACTCAGTTGTTGACGGTTGACGTCAAAGCTGCTCTCCACCAAAGCTATTTCACAGGGGTCTCAAACTCAAATGAGCTGGGGGCCGCAGGAGGCAGAGTTTGGGTGAGGCAGGGCCGCATCAAGAATTCCACAAAAAAAATATTTTCTCAAACGTCATTATTGACAGTTCTTTAACTTCAGTAGGTTCTTCAATGGGTTGACTTATTGAATTTCTAGGTTGAGGAAATAGTTACAAATTTTTTCGAGAAGTTATTATCATGAGAAAATTTCTCATTATTTTGAGATATTAAGTCATTATTATGAAACTTTCAAATTTTTTCCAGATACTAAGTCATTATTATGAGAAATGTTCTCAGTATTTTGAGATATTAAGTCAATATCATGAGAATTTCTCATTTTTTCGAGATAGTAATTATTATGACTTAAATAATCCTTTTTTTTCTCAACTGTGGCGGAAACGGGAACATGAACACCGTAACATTTGTATATGGTAGAAATGACTAAGATAGGTGACTGCTACTGGCTGTTAATTAGGGGCCAAGCACCGAAGGTACGAGGCACCTATTGTTTCCGTTCTGGTTCTTTATTAATATTATTCATCATCTTCTTCTTCTTCTGCTATGAAAGTCTATGGCAGGCCATAGAACTGTTTGTGGGAATATGATAAAATTTGGCACACTGATAGAGGACAAGCCAATCATTGACCATAGCAAATCTGAAGTCTCTAACTCAATGTCTCTAGTGCCACCAACTGTCCAAAGTTGCACTCACGTTTACGTAAATAACTTTTGAACCGTATGTCCTAGAAACAAAATTCTTTCGTCCACTAATTCCTTGGCTCAAGATGACCCTAATTCCTTGCACCCTAATTTTTCCACCATTTTGAATTTTACAAAAAAACTACTTTTCGAACTCCTCCTAGGCTGTTCGTCCGATTTTCACGAAAATTGAACCACATCATCTCCAGACCTTGTGGACAAAAAGTTATTCAAAGAAAGTTGATTTGTCAAACCATTTACGAGTAACTCGCGACAGAATACGACGTAATGGTCGCAGAAATGAAAGTGAGGCTATATCTCTTCAACTCATTAGCGTATTCTGACCAAACTTGGTGTGTTTCTGAACTGAATCATGATATGAGGCTACCTGCAGAGTTTTGGTACAGTGCCTCCTAGTGGTCAGGAGATATGAAAAGTGAAATATTTGCTTATAACTTCTGAACGCTTTGGCTAAAATTCATAAAACTGGTCTCTTTAGATTCAGTGCATCATGAGTCGTGCGATACTAAATTTTCCCATATAGGCCATTTTGAATATTGTCATAAATTGCTATATTTAACAAATGCATTGACGTATCGTTACGAAGCTCGATATGTGTCTCTGGCACCTAGGTTTGATAAGACACAAAAAGTTGAGGCAGCCCACCTTGTGGTCAAAAGTTGTAACTAAATTTACAAATATGCTAATAACTTTTGAATACGTTAACCTATGGTAAAACAAATAGTCTTTATACGTTCCTTGGGTCAAGCCGAGAACACAGATACCAAATTTGTCAAAATTGTCTGCCATGTTGTTTTACTTTAAAAACTTACTTTTTCTAACTCCTCCCAGACCGTTTGTCCAATTTTCACCAAAATTGAATCATATCATCTGTAGACCATGCTGAAAAAAGTTATTAAAATCAAGTTGATTCAAACCGTTTTTGATAAAACTGTGAACTAACTTGACAAAAAAAAATGGCCACCAAATAAAACGAGGCTATATCTCCGCAACGCATTTGTGTATTCTGACCAAACTTTCTGTGTGTCATGTCAATCATGATCTGAGGCTACCTGTAGAGTTTTGGTGATCTGCCCCCTAGTGGCCAGGAGATATGAAAAGCTGACATTTTTGGTTACAACTCCTGAACGCTTGGGCCAAAAATCATGAAACTGGTCTCTTTAGATCCAGTGCATCATGCCAAGTCCCGCAATACCAAATTTTCCCATATCGGTCATTTTGAGCGTCTGCCATTTCGACTTTCCTCATAAAATGCCATGTTTAACAAACACAAGACTGTAGTGCTCTATGTCAGCAATGCTTTACCCAATTGACACCAAATTTTGCATGTATCATTGTCACCTCACTCTAAAGGTACCACATGATATGACACATCAGTTTGGTTACAGTGCTGCCTGTGAGTCGAACGTGCTAAACCATTAAAGCGAATTACTAAAGACTGTATTGATGATTTTTCAGCCATTTAGACTGAAGTCATATTGAAATATCTTTAGATGCTTATTGCCTTTGGTCTGATGCTGTCAGCCATTGTCGGCATGACATTGAATGCCCTCCTTGTGCTTGGCCCTGTCATGGCTGCTTGCAGCTATATTTATCAGCTGGGACTTTGGGACACCTTTATGTATTATATACAAACAATGGGATGAAGCCAGGGAGGCGTTATTTACTGGATTTTATTTTCTATATTAACTATATTATCTATATTATATTGGGTTCATCGGGACAACCTAGACAACACCGATGTCCCGTTGACTGTGTAACCGGGGCGGTAAACTGAGGCAACCTGATGAGCCTCAAGCCAGACTCTGAAGCTTGGTCGTTAACTTGCAGATTCGTCATGATAACATATCATTCGCACGGATAGTGATCATATCGCTATCAACTTTTAGGCTAATGATGGAAAACAAAATACAATCCTGTGATGGAAATTGATTGATTATGTATGTTAAAGGAAATTTGCTGAATGTGAATTTTTACTGAAGAAACTCTGTATGCTGAGTTTAGTGTGTGTGTCTCTCATGACAGTTCAAAAGTGCAAGCAGTTGTTCACTCAACAGGAAATGTTTGAAGACCACTGAATGCGAATGTTTGTTGTAGAGGCTCTGTGTGCTGAATATTGTGTGTGTGTGTCTCTCGGACAGTTCAAAAGTGCAGGCATTGTCTGTTTAAACAGGAAATGTTTAACGACCAAGATAAAGGTGTGGGTATGTGTGCAGGGAAACTGTCCTCGTTGAATAAAGAAGGTGTGAAAGAAGATTTATGCTAATGCCACACACACAATTCTGAATTCTCTGTAAGGTTTTTTTTATTGAAATAAGTGCTTGTGTGTCGTAAAGTAATTTACAGAGCATGGGCGTTAACGTCATGCTCGACCATTCCTTTTTAGTGCAATATAAATTGAAATTTTGTGCAACCCTTAAGGTATATATAGGAGGTTTGAGGGACTGCCCCTCACTCCTCTCATGCATGCTTGACGTGTGTAAGACGAGTCCTTGTACAAGACAATAAATATATTCTTCTGACCACTCTGACTCTCTGATTGATTGATTCATTGATATTTTAGAAAATTCCACAACAGAATAGCGATGAGGATGGGATCCAATCCTAAGGAAAGGTCAATGGTCTGATCAACTCATCTCCAGAAAAGTGACCCAAACCCCCTCTTAAGGGACGTGGGCATTGACCTGCCCGAAGGGGACGGATCCCAAGGAACCCGAGTGGTACTTATCATAAAAGACACGGTTGGCAAATTACCTTATAAAATTATTAAAGTGCGTAGAATAATACGTAGTCAATCCTAAAACAGAGGATTGCTTGAAATTATTCAAGAGCGTCGGATAATACGTAAGACAATTCTGAAAGAGGGATTGCTTGAAATTATTAGAGCGTCGGATAATACGTAAGACAATTCTGAAAGAGGGATTGCTTGAAATTATTCAAGAGCGTCATATAATACGTAAGACAATTCTGAAAAAGGGATTGCTTGAAATTATTAGAGTGTCAAATAATACGTAAGACAATTCTAAAAAAGGGATTGCTTGAAATTATTCAAATACCAAATTATAACGAAAAATGGGTAATAACAATGCCAAGGGACGTAGCGTCTCCCTAGACCAGTGTCAAACAGAGAGTGAGCTGTCAGAAGAAGAAGAGGGAAAATTAATAAGAAAATGGGGTACTGGATGGTTGCAACATACAAAATTCATCAAAAGTAAAGGGTAATAATAATAATAATCAGTTACATTTATATAGCGCTTTTTACCAAGCTCAAAGCGCTTGGGAGGGGGGGGGGGAATCTCCTCAACCGCCGGTGTGCAGCATCCACCTGGATGATGCGACAGCAACCTGTGCCAGAACGCTCACCACACACCAACTAAGGAGAGGAGACAGAGCAATGAAGCCAATTAATGTAGGGGGGTGATTAGGGGGCCGTGATGGAACAAGGCCAACGGGCAGATTTGGCCAGGGATGCCGGGGTTACACCCCTACTCTTGCGAAGGACATCCATAGGATTTTTAATGACCACAGAGAGTCAGGACCTCGGTTTAACGTCTCATCCGAAGGACGGTATAAAATAGGATTTAGTGTCTCTCAAAATGCAGAGTTAAAAAGAAAATTAGTGGATGAATGCAAACTCAAAAAGGGAGATCCACCAATCTCCGAAGTATTGAAGACTGTAGATAAATTTTTAGAAGAAAGTGAAAGACGACTGCACAAACAAAACAGTACTCTTTTACCTAACTATCCTTCTTCTCCTGTTTCCAAACGAGGTACTGATCTACCCTCCCGTCTCCTCAAGCAAACTCTCCCTGAGGACGATTTCCCTCCGCCGTACGGCAGCACAAAGGGATTCGTCCACAGCGAGAGGTAGCACATCAGCCGCGCCCAGCGCTGCCTCTGCCTCTGCCTCTACATCTGCCTCTGTTTCAGCACCACCCATGGATGAACAGCAACCAGAGAAACAAGAAGAGGAAGAAGACAAACCGTCTACGCCACCATCACCGGCCCACACCCGGTCCAGAAAGGAAAAAGAAGAGAAAGACAAAGGTGAAAAACAGATCACAAGAGCCCCATATGTTCAAGTGGCTGGGGCTGAGGGACTGCAATATGTCCGACGCATCTGGAGCCCCTCTGAACTGAAATACCTCTCACAACATCTGGCGAAAGTGAAAGACTGTGGTGAAAATATGGCGAGAGACTATATTGACTTTTGCAAAGAATGCAGCCCAACAGCGGAAGAGTTGAAACACATCTTCATTCTACAAAACTTAGTGACCGAAGGCAGGAAAATGGACGGGAAATGGATGATGGAAGTAAGACGTCAGAACGAACAGTGGACGGATACAGACCCATACGATAATGCAGTAAAGACTTTCTGCGAACACCTGAGAATGACATTTACCACTCGAGCAAATCCATCTGCTGTCTCTGACTGCAAAAAAGCAAAAGGAGAGTCACTAGCTGATTATCTGCACAAACTGACTGACATCTTTGACAAACACAGCGGCATTCCAAGGCAGGTGGCTAAAACAAACAACCCCTCCTATGAGGCGCATCTGAAACTGCACTTCCTGAATGGAATGCGAGATGAAGTCAGGAAGGGAGTGGAGCTGACATGCATAGGATATGAGGAGGCCAGCCTGGAGGAAGTCACACGACATGCTAAACACAGAGAAGACCAGCTGAGAAAAGAAGCTGAGAAGATGGACACGAAAACGAGAGCTCTACACTTAACCAACCTCGAGCAACAAACCCGTCGTGACATGCCCCCGTTTAATCCTCCCTTTGAACCAGCACCGTATGACCCGACAGCGTGGTCCCCACCTAGTGGGACGAGGCCAAAGGGAATGCAGGAAAAAACTCAGTTTCAACGAGGAAGAGGAAGAGGCAGAGGACTTCAACGAAACCAGTGCAGTCGATTCGGGGAAATAGGGCATTGGTGGAGAAATTGCCATGCCCAGAACCAGAAAGCAGATTGACAAACCGGAGGGAAAGGGGGAGAGGAGGAGAAGGAGGGGGTAAGTACTGAGTTTTCTCAGTTTTTTCTGTCACAATGAAGAAATAAGCTTTACGCAATTAGTTAAGAAGTCATGGCTTACAGCCCCCAACATAACAGTTAAGCTAGCTGGTCAATATGATGTAAATTTTTTTGTGGACACTGGAGCCACGTGCTCAGTGCTAAGACGATGTGAACTTCCATCCACAGTAAAGCTCTCTGATATCTATGAAGAGAGCATCATAGCTAGTGGTAAAACAGTGCTGGAACCATACTCAGAACCAATAACTGTTCAGATATATGACAAAGAAACCTCAGTAAAACTTCTAATAAGTGACATGTGCCCATGGAATTTGTTAGGCAGGGATGTAATGTGTAAATTAGGAATGACCATCCGCTGTGATGATACCACAGGGCTGAGTATGAGATGTGCAAAAGAAGTCAAAAGGACTGTGTTTCAATGGAATTGGCCAGAGGGAAAAGAATTGCTTGATCGGGTTAAACAAAGGGTTTCTGCAGCTCAGGTTTTACAGAAAGAGGAAGTGTTACATTGCACAGCTAATGGTTTATGGGGAAAAGACCATGAATATAAAGCCAGATGGAGTGAAAGGTCTAGTGATTTACTTTATACAATGCAATTGTATTGGTCAGACAAATGTTGTGCTGCATCCATAAATCTCAATGCTGAGCTGGCTGACTTATATTGTGTTGAAAATGCTAACCCACATATGTCACTAGCAAAGGTTGTAGGAATGGAGTGGCAGGATGTGGGTCCTTTTGTGAAAATATGCAACGAGGCCTCAGACTGGGTGCGGGAGGACACAGGCGTGTGTTACTCCGCGAGTGCCCGCGCATGGAAGGAAGGAGTAGGTGTGGTGAGACGCTGCGAACGGGCAATGAAAAGTGAAACTACATCAGGTATGGAGGGCATTGACCCAAGAACTTGATGTCCCCACCACATTGTGGGCTGCAGACAAATATGACGTGGGGCTGATTAAATCATGTGAACCAATTCAAATCACTCCAAAAAGCTCATTTAGACCAAAGAAACCCCAGTACCCCGTAAAACCGGAGGCACTGGCTGGCAGCACGCCAGTTTTTGAGTCCCTGCTGCAGAGGGGCATAATAATACCATGTGATGACTCTCCAGTCAACTCCCCAATTTTTCCAGTTAAGAAAATACGAGATAAAGGGGCACCAACAGAGTGGAGGTTTGTACAAGACCTCCAGGCTGTTAACAGTGCAATTCAGAGCAGGGCCCCAAATGTACCGAATCCATACACCATTCTGTCTCAGATTCCACCAAATACAGTTTGTTATACAGCAGTGGATATCTCAAATGCATTCTTTTCTGTTCCAGTTCTGGTTTGCTTTTGTCTTTAAGGGACGAAGGTACACCTGGACTAGGCTGTGCCAAGGTTACTGTGAAAGCCCCACCGTCTACAACGAAGCCCTGAGACGCAGCCTCGAGCCACTCGTACTTCCTGAAGAAGTTGCGCTGCTGCAATATGTCGATGACCTGTTGTTGTGTGCACCAAACAAATCCTTGTGTATGACGGCTACCGTGAGCCTACTGCGACATCTGGCGGCCGAGGGACATAAGGTCAACCCACAAAAGGTTAAGGTATGTGTTCCAGAGGTCACATTTTTAGGGCATGTGCTGTGTGGGCCAGAAAAACGATTGTCATCAAAAAGAATTGAAGCTGTGGCGTCCATACCAAAACCACGGACAAAGAAACAGATGATGTCATTCCTAGGAATGACCTCATACTGTTGCACATTCATTGCTAATTATGCCGAAAGGGAAGCCCCTCTGTCGATATTGGCACACGGCACGGGGTTAAGACCACAAGACAAATTAATGTGGACCACAGAGGCTGAAACAGCCTTTGTGGATCTAAAACTGGCGTTACAACAAGCCCCAACATTAGGTCTGCCAGACCCCATGAGACCATTCACACAGATGGTAGATGAAAAAAGGGGTTTCAAGACGTCTGTTTTGACTCAAAAACATGGTGATCGCTTCAGACCCGTGGCCTACTTTTCATCCAAGCTAGATGCAGTGGCTAGGGGTCTGCCTCCATGTCTGAGAGCCATAGCAGCAGCTGAAAAGGCAGTTCTGGCGATATTGGGGATAGGTTATCTTGCTAAGCGGTTATCTCTTGATGCTTTTTTGCAACCCCGAGGCCGTCGACGTAATCAAACTCCACTGTATTTTGAAACACTGCTCCGAACTGTGGTTCAAAGCACCATTTCACCCGACTATGGCTAAATGGAGCTTCTGCGCATTTCACAAGTTTTTCGAAGGGTTGGTGCTTGCCAAGTCTGTGTTTGACAAACCACACAATCGCACATCTGTCTCAACTCCCACAAAGGTTAAAAGAGGAGTTAATGTACCTTCATCTCCTGAGTTTTGTGAGAGGATTTTTTCAAAGGCTGGAGAAAAAATAAAAAGTTGGCTAAGCCATTCCACAGCAGAGCAATTAATATGAACAAATAGGAGACCATTGTGGATTGATTTGTGTTATTAATTTTCATTTTTCGTGACCAGAATAACCTAGTTATTATTACTACATACTATAGTTATACAGTGAGGGTGTTAAAACCTCGCCATACAAATTTTTTATTTTTTAAGTGGCTTGTTTTCAAAGGTATTTCAGATAACATGTGCAATTGAGCACTAGGTGTCACTGTGGAGACGGGTGTCGGAATAGATTCAAAGCCTCGACACACAGCACATTAGGAATCGGTTCACTTCAAATGAAAGCCTTTTAACATGTTTGTTGCATCGTTGAGCAGTTGAACGCACCACAGAGGCTTATGTAGAGCTTGAAGAATGCAATGTCTAATCACAGGCGTTTACGCATGCAACATTCAAGCACACAGTTGTGAAGTTGAGGAATACATCGAGATCATGTGAAACGTAAAGCTGTTTTTTTATTTTGTAAAGGTAATCATGCTACAGGAAACTCACTCAAGTGAATCAGATGAGAAATTTTGGACGAACTGGTGGGGTAGGACAAAATTTTATTTGGTCATGGAACAAATTGTTCTGGCAGCTGCTATTTTTTATAATTCCCCTGTGAAAGTATTGTACACAAAACTAACGCAGATGGTCACTGGCTTATCTGTGTCCTTTCAATTGATGATTTGTTTATTAAAGTAGGGAATATATATGGTTATAATAATATTTCTCAAAACAAATGTGACGGTGAGATGCAGTAGTTATACCGTCACCGGGTCCTGACAACAAGAGTGCATGAGCACAATGTACAGTTTTTCAGTAATTCGTTTTCAAACATTAGAACTGTTGATGTTTCAAGATGTTTAATGGGATGCATCATTCATTGTTGCTTTCTGTATTGGAAATGAATATGTTGTTGTGTTTGTTTGTTGATAGGTGCACATGTCATCAAATTATACCACACTCTTCATTAAGTTGGCTTGAGAAAGCCAACTTAGTGATATTGTATCTAAACTTATTAAGTTGGCTTGAGAAAGCCAACTTAGAGATATTGTATCTAAACTTATTGTCATATTATTTTTCTTCTTACCTAAAATTCTAAAAGAATCTCCTCCTACAGCTTTAAAGCTACAACCACTAAACTCTGCTCAGACTTCAGACCTGTTCTGACTTGAGTTGCTATATTGTTTCTAAGGGATCGGGGGTACGATGTTTGCCCCAGGGGCGAAAAAGCAGCCGAAAAATCCCATTGACTTAACATTGCGACGAACTTTGACGATTAATAACTCGGAGCGAGGAATTTGTAAAAAGATGAAACTCGCCACATTTGAAGAGGGTGACAGCCTCTCTAAGAACATACCACACAATGGGGTAAAAGTTGCACCCCTGGGGTGCTAGAGCTGCCCAAATTTGCCCCATAGAGATGAATGGGGAAGGCTGTCCCATGAAACACCATCTACTATGGCAAAATGCATAGGGATTTTGAATTGAACATAGCTCTGCAGCACAGCGTCACAGAGACAAGGGGGAGGGCTCATTTTACTCAGGCGACCAATGAGTGTCTCAGGATCACAGTGAAGCTATTAAGCCACGCCCTAGCAACCATTTAGAGCACCTTAGCAACCCATCTCAAACTGGCAAACTGCCAATCACCAATGTTTTCAACACTTCCTAGCCACGCCCTAGCAACCATTATCGAGCACCTTAGCAACCAAATGCAAAGCGAGATATCTTCAGTTCTGAATGTCGTAGAGGCGTTGTGGTTGGTTTATATCGTTCTTACTGTCAAGCAGCCTTTGAAGTGACATCAATGGCAGAGGCTTAGCCACTCCTTAGCAACCAAACAAAGTACCCTAGAAACCGTTTAGCCAGACCTATATCTCTGCATCAGAAAGTCGTAGAGACATGGGGGTTGGGTCTATTGGCGCCATTCACTGACCAACTGAATCATCAGTAATCTCCAAATAAATCTTGTTAGCGACATGTTTTAAAGTTTAAACTCTCAAAACGTTTTAAGCTTGAAGCTTTTACAACTAATTTAAACTTTCAGGCTGGGCTTTCTCAAGCCAACTGAAGTTTATAAAATAAACTTCCTCTATCTAGTTTACCAATGCCATTGTTAGTTTTCATTTAAATAACCACAGTATACTTTTGAATTACCATACTGTTTATTTGAAAAGATGATAAATGCAAACACTCGCCTCTGCAGTCTACCGTGGCTTGGGTGCTCGCGTTTACTTCCGGGTAGGATCTCTGGTTTTCTAAAGGGGCAAGGGCTACCAGGGTCACACATTTAAAGGACTGGAAGGAACCATTTGTGTGGTCTTTTTGTATGTTAATATGTGATGTTTCTTTTACAAAGATGTTGTGTAAGAGTATTTCATGTGATCTGTTTATTACTTGTATATTTTAAGACTGTTTATTTTGTGTTGCTGTAGATGTCTAATTTCTTTGAGCTCAATGTTTTGTTATCAATGGTTTGTTCCAATTCCCATTTTGGCGGGAACTTAAGAGTATTTAAATCAGACCTTTTGGGGGAAAGGGGGTTCAGTGAGTTATGTTAATTGTTGCATGTGCTGCTTAAGCAAATTTTATTTGGTTCTTTGTAATATAGACCAAGTGTCCGCTGAGTCTAGCGGTTGTGTATTTTTATGTTTTTGTTTGTTTATTTTTTCTTCTCTTTTTGCTTTATTTGATTTGTAATATTTGTAGTGAGCACCCCTGGGGCCTCATGTATCAACACTGCTTTTACGCACAAAAACGTTGCGTTCGCCAGCTTTCACGCTCATGGTCGGATGTACTAAAAGTGAAACTAACGTGACAATGTGCATTTCTCCACGGCAAGTTCATGTCTGGCATAAGTACATTTCTCATAGTTTTGTCCGTTGGCGACTCCTACAGGCAATGAAGTGAAGCTGCAAACATGACACAACGAATTGTTCTACAAGTCTGTGGGAAACATTGCTATTAATTTGCACTGTATAAAATAATTGATTTATATTGTCATTCAAGCCTTTTGGCAATATTCTATAAATTATTAAGTAAATATTATTAAGTAAACAATTAAGTAAGAACATATAAAAGCACGTGCAAATTGACACAACCCTTAGTCTATGGCTGGCAGCTTTGGCCTTATTAGAGGACATTGCTAATGGCAGAATCCGAAGAGAACGAGTTTTAGGAACCACAATGATTTTCTGGCCCAGAATGACTGGCTAATCAGCCGTTTCAGATTTCCAAGGGCTATCCTCAGAATATAGTTGGGTCCGAATCTAGAGAGAGAGACAGCGAGGAAACACGCAATACCCGTTCCGTTACAGGTGCTGACAACGCTTGGTTTTCTGGCAAATGATTCTTTCCAAAGGGAACTGGCAGACCGCTCAGTCGTTTTTGAGCCGCACAATGCCCATATGATTGTTTCCATATGATGCAGTTGACCAGCCAAACATTAAAATGCAATTTGCAGCGATAGTCGGTTTCCCTAATGTAATCGGAGCGATCGACTGCACACACATATAAGGCACCATCTGAAGATGAATTTGCATATGTGAATCGGAAACATTTCCATTCAATAAAAGTGCAGATTATATGTGATGCGCAAATGCGCCTAACAAATATTGTGGCACCACTTCCAGCAAGATGGCGGACTGAGTCGTTGAACTGTCGCTTGCTCTTACATAAATCCCAAGTCTGTTTATGTTGATACGTTATACTCCACCTTTTCCTGCTAATTGGTAAGCGGAACATACCTCAAGATAATTGTTATCATGGTAGATACGGAGGAAAATTGTTGCTCGATGGAAGTAATTGCAGGGTCAAGCAAGAGGGAGCGGGGTGATGAATCTGACCCACCAACACCGTGTAAACCCCAAAAGGGGAAAAAATCTAAAATACCAGCTGATACAGAGGGAAACGAAGTGTCCAATTCGGCTATCTTGGAAGCGATTAAAGCACTTGGAATCAAGGTTGACGTCCAGCACGACGACTTAAGCATGCAAATGAAGCAACACAGTGCGATGATTACAAGCGTTGCCAAATCCGTCCAAATAAATGCTCAGGAGTTAAAAGAATGCAAAGACAGAATTAAAACGTTGGAAAAGCAAATTGAAACTCTGACTGAAGTCAACAATGACCTGAAAGTTCAAGTGTTGGAAGAGGAAAGGTACAAAAGAAGATGGTGTCTTCGCATTAAAGGGCTCAAAGAGAATGTAAACGAGCGTATTAGAGAGGACGTGATTCAGCTTCTGGTCAAGATAACGCCTGAGTTTGCTTCTGCCATGGGAGGTGCGGTGGATGTCGTGCATCGGGTGGGAAGGAAGGAGACCAACCGTCCGAGAGAGGTGATAATTCTCTTCACGCGTAGGCTGGTGCGGGATGAAGTGTGGAAGAGAACCAAGGCGTCTTCGGTGTGCAAAGAAGTTGGTATTTGTTTTGCGGAGGATCTGACGAAGGAAGATAGACTGATGAGACGTGAACTGTGGCCCAGAATCGAACAAGCCAGAAAGGAGGGCAAAGCAGCGGGTTTTAGAGGTCCGTTCAGATACATCGAGGGTAAACGTATCTCTTAAAAGGGTATCGATGGCTTCTCTTGGTCACAAGGAGAGGTGGAGTGAATGAAAATTGGGATTTTCTTTTCTGTTTCCACAAACTTACAAGTCTTGGAACAGTCTACAGTTTTTTGGTTATTTAGAACTTTATAGTTTTCTTTGTTTGATTGTTCATGTTCGTGTTGAAATCTGACATTTCTTTTTCCTCTTTAAAATGTAGGGGTTTAAAAGACTGTTAAGAGAAAGGCAATTTTTTTATTTTGCAAGAGCCAAAAAGCACATTGTTTTTTTTTTTACAAGAAACGCATTCAGAAGCGGCAGATGTTACCTTTTGGAAAAATCAGTGGGGGGATGACATGTTATTTAGTCATGGCTCCAATCGGTCTGCAGGTGTCGCTATTTGCATGAATAAATGCCCAGGCAAGATTATTACTCACAAGGCAGATGTAGATGGTCATTGGATTGCAGTGGTCCTACACTTAGACTAAATATTTATCATTATGGTTAATGTATATGGATATAATGTCCGCTCAGAAAATAAGAATTTGTTGGAGACAGTTACAAACGTCATAAATGACCTCAAAACTAGATTCCTGACAGAATTTATTTTAATCGGGGGAGATTTGAATATGACATCGGATGAATACATGGACAGACAGCCTTCAAAGTTCATGTTTTCTCATATTAATAGTATTATGCAAGATTTTTGTTTAGCTAACGAAGTAACTGATATTTGGAGAAATTTGAACCCCACAACCAGACAGTTCTCATGGATCAAACCGAATGCCACTTCAAGGTCGAGAATTGACAATTGGCTTGGATTCGATTCTCTGTTATGTTATGTGACTAAATGTTGCATTTCAGGTGCCCCCTTAACAGATCATTGTGTGATCAACTTAATTCTAGATCATCGTGATAAATCTTTCATTACTAAAGGCTATTGGAAATTCAATGCAGATTTACTAAATCACTCTGACTTTTGTGCATATGTAAAAAGAATAATTGCAGAAATTAATGGTAAAAAGTTATCTAGTGGCAATAAATGGGAATATTTAAAATATAAGGTAAGGGAATATTCAATGACCTTTAGTAAGAATCTTATAAAAAAGAAACGGGATAAAGAAATTCAATTAATTCAAGAGATTAATTCTTGCTGTTGTCAACCAATTATGTCAGATGAAGATAAAGCAAAACTTATTAAGCTACATTCCATCCTAGATTAATTCTACATTAAAAAGGCAAAAGGGGCCTACGTGAGATCCAGGGCTAAATGGCTGGAAGAGGGGGAGAAAAATAGCTCATACTTCATAAATTTGGAAAAAAGACGGCAAGAAAAAAATTCGATTAACACCTTGATAGTGAACCAAGAAGAACTTTCAAATCATAATACAATAGCAATAGAGGTTTTTAAATTTTACTCTGATTTGTATTCTTCATCCTTTTCCTCAATTAGTTGTAGATCCTTTTTTCAGAAGATACAAGATAAGATCCCATCAATTGATGACATATTTATAGACCTTTGTGAATCAGACTTAACAATGCAGGAGCTGGATACAGCTATTAAACAATGTAAAGTGGGTAAATCACCGGGTCCTGGTGGCTTAACCACAAATTTCTATACATTTTTTTGGGAGGACATAAAATATATTTTATTTGAAGCCTTACAGGATTGTATAAATAACAATGAACTATTGCCAATTATGAAACAAGGACTTATCATTTTGTTACCAAAGGCAGGGAAAGATAAAAGGTTATTAGATAACCTGCGTCCAATAACACTACTAAATACGGATTACAAACGGTTTACTAAAGTATTGGCTTCTAGATTAAAATTTGGATTATCACAAATTATTAGTGCGACCCAATCAGGTTTCTTGAAGGATAGGTCTATTCATAACAATATCAGGTTAGTATTGGATTTGATTGAATATGGTCATCTAATTAAAGACGATAGTTTTATTTTAGGATTTCTATAAGGCCTTTGACATGGTGCAACACTCATTTATTTTTCAAACCCTTCAGCACTTTGGTTTTGGTCCTAAATTTATAAATATTATTAGAATGTTGTATAAAGATATTAACAGCTCTGTTTGTCAGGGTTTAGCAGAGAGAGGACCCAAACGCAGAATGAAGTGATGGGGTTTTATTGAACAACTGAAGACAAGGCACAATAGGGGAAGTTAGGTCTGAGAGTTCAACAGGCAGGGCAGGGTAGACAACAAAGACAGGCAAGGGATGATGACCACTGAGATCAGTCCGGAATGACAGCAGACTGGGTAGTTTGGAAGAGGGAGCACCAACAGAGAGACCAAGCAGGAGCTCGCCAGACCACAAACTTATAGGAGATCTCAGACTAGGCCCCAGACTCGCTGCCAGGTGGATGAGACAGTGGTCAGGAACTCTCAGGACAGGAACCGACGCGACTCACAACAGACAAGACAAAAATGCAAGACAAGAGAGAATGATTAAATGAAACAAAGCAACAAAACCAGAGCAGCGCAATAATGAAAAAGCAAACAGAACTAGAGAATTAAACTATGATTACAAAAACAGGACAACTTTAAAGGGAGAAAATTATAAGTAGAAGTTAACTTAAAACTCAAGGGAAAACAAAACTGGGAAAACAAAGGGGCAAGAACTAACTAGAACTAGACTTGAAAGAACATCAAAATACTATAAGGAATAGACTAGAACAAAGAGCTGGAACTATTCACAATTAGAATAAGCGACTAAGCTACCATAAAGATTCTAGAACAAAACCATATACCACAACATACACAAAACGAACCAGCAAGGACATGAGGGAAAAGAGCACAATATAAAGGGAGCAGAGCACATGAGGGACAGGTGAAAACACTCAGCAAACGAGGACTAGACAAGGGGGCGTGGTAACTGGAAATGAGGAGGAGGGACAAGGGGACCAAATGGCAAGCATGAACAAAGACAAAGCCATGTGCTCAAACACAACACAAACAGGCAAACATTAAACAAAGACAAGACAGATAAGATAGTCTGGGCAGGATCCTGACAGTACCCCCCCTCTAATGGACGCCTCCTGGCGTCCACACTGGGTAACTGAGTCCAAGGAGGTACCAACTGGGAGGGTGGGCGGGGCATAAACATGGGAGTCTTGTAACAGCCAGGAAACACAGGGGGTGGTACAGGGGTGGTGGGGACAGGACCAAGCAAAACATTCAAGGCTGAACAGGGAGGTGCCGGCTTAGGGTAATTGAGAGGATTGGGAAACACAGAGGGTGGGGTAAAAGGGGTTGGGCCATGGCTATTGGCCTTCCTGGGAAGGTGGTTTTGCGGCAATGGTTGGGGCTTGAAACTAAGAACAGTCTTGGGAACAAATTTTTGATAGGGTAAGGATTTGGTAACAAACTCTGGAGCCATGACCAAACTAGCAGGGAGAGTTTGAGTCAGGGGAACGGGTTCAGGAGAAGCATGAACAGCCTTAGACACAGGCTCAGAAACCTTCTCTGTGGTTGCAGGAAGAGACGCTGGACTTGAATATGGGGTATCCTCAGGGACTGCAGAAGTGCCCTCAGAGTCTTCAGGGACAGACATAGGACTTGCCTCCGAGGTAACCTCTGGGGCTGTTGAAGCGACCTCCAGGGCTTCAGGGACAGTCTCCGTGGGCAGGACATGGCTGATAACGTCTTCTCTTGTGGCTTTAACTAGCAGATCAGAGCACTCTGTGGCCAGAACAGGAGTGATCTCTGCAGGAACAGTCTCGGTGACACTGACGCGAACGACAGGATCATTCTCTTTGGACATTACCTCACTGGTTAAGAGCTCAGACGTTACCTCTGTGGCCGTGACAGGACTAAGAGACAGTTCTGGTAGGCTTGCATTAGCAGTCATGCATTCCTTCACAAGAGTACAGCTTACTAGGGATGAGGGCAGCTTCTTATGTGGTTCCATCAGACTGCATATATCTGGGACCACCGGAAGTGGGACCATAGGAGACGGATCCTCCAGGACCACTGGACTCGTGACCTTGTGACTCTGGTCCTCCAATCCCACAGAACTTGGGACCTCCCGATGAGGCACGTTGAACTGCACGACACGGGTCCTCTTTTTCTTCCTTTTCTTGGGGCACAACAATGTGTGATCGGCCGCTGCTGGGGTGACTACAGTGGCCGTTGCTGCCTCTGAAGTGACTGCATTTAATTTGACAACCTTAGGGGTGTCTGGGACGGACTTGACAGGCTCTGGGACGGACTTGACAGGCTCTGGGACGGACTTGACAGGCTCTGGGACGGACTTGGTGGAGACTGAGACTGATGCAGCAGTGAGAGCTGCCCTCTTCCTTCTCGCCCTCCGTCTTTCAGTAGGAGTCAAAACATGTTCGGAAGCTTGACTCAGAGGAAGGGTGAGGTGGTCACTGCAGACCGGCTCTGGTGGAGTCAAGATCTGCCCATCTTTGCGGTGACGCAGGTAGTTAGAGAAGTCCCAGAAATCAAGGGCCCATAGTTGATCCATTTCCTGCTCGGACAGAGGATCATCCAGACAGAGGTTGAAGATGTCTTTGAGAGCCATATCCTGATAGTCTAGACCCCTGGCCATGGTCCAGAACATTTGAGCAAAAGCCCCCACATCCAGCCCCTGTTGGCGAAGTGCTGCCAGCCCCCGCTGACGTGCTTGTCTCTCTTGAGCATTGGCAGGTGGCAAAATCTTGATGCTCATTCTGCTGGGTCCAGTATGGCTGGTTCGTAATGTCAGGGTTTAGCAGAGAGAGGACCCAAACGCAGAATGAAGTGATGGGGTTTTATTGAACAACTGAAGACAAGGCACAATAGGGGAAGTTAGGTCTGAGAGTTCAACAGGCAGGGCAGGGTAGACAACAAAGACAGGCAAGGGATGATGACCACTGAGATCAGTCCGGAATGACAGCAGACTGGGTAGTTTGGAAGAGGGAGCACCAACAGAGAGACCAAGCAGGAGCTCGCCAGACCACAAATTTGTAGGAGATCTCAGACTAGGCCCCAGACTCGCTGCCAGGTGGATGAGACAGTGGTCAGGAACTCTCAGGACAGGAACCGACGCGACTCACAACAGACAAGACAAAAATGCAAGACAAGAGAGAATGATTAAATGAAACAAAGCAACAAAACCAGAGCAGCGCAATAATGAAAAAGCAAACAGAACTAGAGAATTAAACTATGATTACAAAAACAGGACAACTTTAAAGGGAGAAAATTATAAGTAGAAGTTAACTTAAAACTCAAGGGAAAACAAAACTGGGAAAACAAAGGGGCAAGAACTAACTAGAACTAGACTTGAAAGAACATCAAAATACTATAAGGAATAGACTAGAACAAAGAGCTGGAACTATTCACAATTAGAATAAGCACCATAAAGATTCTAGAACAAAACCATATACCACAACATACACAAAACGAACCAGCAAGGACATGAGGGAAAAGAGCACAATATAAAGGGAGCAGAGCACATGAGGGACAGGTGAAAACACTCAGCAAACGAGGACTAGACAAGGGGGCGTGGTAACTGGAAATGAGGAGGAGGGACAAGGGGACCAAATGGCAAGCATGAACAAAGACAAAGCCATGTGCTCAAACACAACACAAACAGGCAAACATTAAACAAAGACAAGACAGATAAGATAGTCTGGGCAGGATCCTGACACTGTTGCTCTTACTCAAGGCACTTGTCCAAGGTTTGAAGTCAAAAGAGGCATCAGACAAGGCTGTGGATGTTCTCCTTTAATATTTATTATGGTAGTAGAAATGTTATCTATCCTTCTCAAAATGGGAACCATATCTGGAATTGATTTAGAAGGGAAAAGTTTTATAGTCAGTCACTTTGCTGACGACACTACTCTTTTTTTAAGGAATGAACAACAAATACCGATGGCACTTCAATTAATTGAGAGTTTTTCAAAAGCTTCAGGCCTAATATTAAATATGTCAAAATGTGAGCTAATGGCTATCCATGATCACCCCAATATATCGTTACATAATATCTTAGTTAAAAAGGAAGTTAAATATTTGGGCATCTGGTTATCCAAGAAGAAGGATAATTTAGAATATGCAAATTTTGACAAAACCTTAGAGAAATGTAGATTAATAATGAATACCTGGATGCAGAGAGACATAACAATTTTTGGAAGAGTTTTATTGACGAAAGTAGAGAATCTTTCTAGATTAATTTATCCTTGTTTTTCTCTAGCAGTTTCTGCTAAAAAGATAAAAGCTATAAATAAATTAAATTTTGATTTTATTTGGAAAAGAAAGAGTCATTATATACGTAAATGTGATATGATCAAAGAGTATGAAGATGGTGGTCTCAAATCAATTGATTTTGATATTATGAATGGGGTCATTAAACTTAGATGGTTACAGACTTTCATTAATGATAAGTCTTCTTTCTGGTTTGAGATTACTTCAGTTATATTCAACAAATTTGGTGGTATAAGTTTTTTGCTGCAATGTGACTTTGAACTTTCTAAGCTCCCTGTTAAACTTTCTGCTTTCCACCAACAGGTATTATTGTATTGGAAATTGATCTTCAAACATAATTTTAGTCCTCACAATATGTCAATCTGGAACAACAGATGTATAACAGTGAACAGAAAATCTCTGTTTATGGATGAGTGGTGGCAGAGAGGCATTTGGGCGATAGCACACATTATGGACAATGTAGGGAATATATTGAGCCATGATGCTTTCTGTAACAAATATAATCTGAGCTGTTCCTCTAAAGTGTATGAAAAAATCCTCAAGAATATTCCAGATTCAATGATTAGATTAGTTAAGGAACATCTAAAATATTCAATAATAATACCTAAAATACAAGATCTTTTGATAGACTATGTAAACCTTGTGGATAGAAAATGCTCAAACAAATTTCTAAGGAATTGTTTAATACAAAAATTCTACCCAGGACCTGTAAAAAGAGATTATATATTCCATCATTATGAAAAGAAAGATGTGTGTGTAATTAGGTCCAAATATATTTCATTTCCTATTAACCCTAAATGTAAAGAAGTGCACTTTAAGATTATGAATCATATATATCCGGCAAAAGAGTTTTTAAGACTAAGGTTTAATGTTGGGGATTCAAATTTATGCCAAATATGCATGATTGAGATTGAAACGATGTTCTTTCAATGCAAGTTGGTTAATGCATTCTGGAATGATGCATTCATATGGTTACAACAAAAACTTTCTACAAATCTGTCTTTGTCTTGGGAAACTGTGCAATATGGGTTTTTATTTAAAGACAAAAGGGTATCTTATGTTGTTAATAACTTGATGCTGTTGTTAGAACTTAAAGCGAAAGGAAAGCTCCCCTACACCCCCCCCTTTTTTTTTTTTTTCGTTGAGTTTTGTATTTTGTTATTTGACAGTTTAATGTATGCTTGGTCTAATGTATTGTTTGTAATGCTTTTGAAATGGCTGCCTGTTTGTTTTGTTCATTACAATGTTCAATAAAAAAAATAAAAAAATAAAAAATAAAAAAAATATTGTGGCACGGTGGCCTGGGTCAACCCATGATTCATACATCCTTTCAAAAAGCATGGTCAGAGTGCGCGATGGGTGGCTTCTTGATGAGTGATGCATTTAAAGTTATGGTTTTATTTAATAGTACTTTTTATTTTTATTTATTTGCATTTAATTAAATTAATTATATATAATATAATTGTATTTAATTATACAACAACCCTTCAGAAGACCGCGGTTATCCACTAAAGACAATAAGACCATTTCTTTTTAAGATCATTTACAGTGCGACTTTCAGATCCACCTGCATCAGCTAAACTCCCACATATTTTCATATTTTTTTCCTTTTTGTTATTAATTCCGGAGAACAAAGTTCCAAATAAAGTTTTTTTTTTTAATGCAGTTTTTTTTTTCCTACCTCCGATAGTAGCACCTCCAATTTTTCGTGCCGCTTGCTTTTGCCCAAGTGGACTCATTACCATATTTAAATCAGTTTAATTAAGGGAGGAGATTGGGTGGAGTGTTGTGCTCGTGCATGTGCGCTCAATTTTACGTTAATCGTTACGTTAAAATTGTTACGTTACGACAACAAAGAATTGTTATCTGAAGTTTCTGAAATAGCAGGCCTGAAACTTACATATTCCGCAGACAATATCATATTAGGAGGGGATTTTAACAAAGTTCAGGATGATTGGATGGACTAGTCACCTTCTAATTTCCAATACCTCCCAAAGCTAAGGAAGTGCATTTCAAAAATTGTAATGAGATTTACCCTTCCTTAGAGCTTCTAAGATATAGATTTAACATTGATCACAATTGTTGTACTTTTTGTGATTGTGAAATTGAAACAATAGTACATTTGTTTTTTGATGGCTTATTTTCCAAAACCTTTTGGTTTGACATATGAGTGGCTTAAAAGTACATTTACTTTGATTTCGTCATTTTCGGTGTAATAATGGAAAATGTACTGTTACGTCCCACAATAGTCTAGGGAGTTAAGGGACATAACATAGTAACGCTTACGTGGTGCAGCTGGCTCTGCCAAAGTATAACCACCACAAGCTCAAGACAAAAAAAAAGTAATTTATTAACAAACTCAAGATTAATCACAAAAACAACTTAGAAGGAACAATCTCTTCAGAAGGGGGTAAAGACCAAAATAATAAACAAAACAGGTCATCTAATCCACTTACTAAACGTACAAAGAAAAGAAAACAAAGTACAAGTATTTACACTAACTCCCTAACTAAGGTCAAAACACAGGAGAAAAGAGTTTACAAAGCAAAATGGCACCCACCTTCCTACAGTTCCTGTACAGAAAAGAAAATGATATCTAAATGTTATAACTTAAGATGAACAATAACACAAAGACAAAGCACCGGCCTGGTACCAAACCAAACGCAGTACAATACCAACATTCAACAGGTATCACGTATTTGACAAGCAGCCAAAGTAGACAATCTCAACAAATGCTAATCGAGCCAGAGTGCCAGAGCCAGAGTGCCAGTGCCAGTGCCAGTGCCAGTGCCAGTGCCAGTGCCAGTGCCAGTGCCAGTGCCAGTGCCAGTGCCAGTGCCAGTGCCAGTGCCAGTGCCAGTGCCAGTGCCAGTGCCAGTGCCAGTGCCAGTGCCAGTGCCAGTGCCAGTGCCAGTGCCAGTGCCAGTCTGGGGGAAAAGCTTCTATCTCTTTTCCCATCTTCTCAGCATTCTGCAAGGTCTTTATAACAGCTGCCCTCCTGGATAATCACGCTCAGGTGGTGCAATCAGGTTCCTGTGAGTAGGCAAGAGGGATTAGGCAAGAGGGAGGAGCCAAGGGAGGAGCAAAAGGGACACAGCAAAACAATACAGAGACATGCAACAGAGAAACCAATACGTCCCTGGACGTAACAGTACACAGTCAATACATTTTGAATAATATTCTCATTCTGGGGAAATTTTATATTCATTGGTGTAAGTGCCTTAAAACAAAGCCACTGTTTTTTGTTTTTCAGAAAGAATTTTGGAATTATTGTAAATCATTAAGATTACTAAAATCGAGAAGTGGAAGAAGACTTTTTGGTTTATTGAAGAAATTGAAGCTGTTGTATAATTTTTTTATTTTCTCTCTCTCTCTTTGTTTCTTTTTCTGTGTTTCTTTTTTGGAGTTGTGCTCTGTAATTCATAATTCAGTATAAGTGATTTTGTATTGCCTTATTGTAATTGTTTTTCTTGCAATAAAAAAAAAGAAAAAAGTTCAATCACTCCTGTCACCAGGGAGAAAGAAATCATCACTGAAATTCTCTCATCATAAAATACATATATATTTTTTTCTTAATGCTAATATTATGTATGTAAGGAAATCATTGTAACGAGAGAGGTTTTACAGAGCGTATTTCGACTACCTGTGATTTCCTGCACGCGGTCACGTGGCTTAACTTCGCGCTGTCAGTCTGTTTGAATTTATAAACTATATTAAGCATTATAGACAGCAGTTTCAATATATTTGCTGTGAGTTTTGGTAAATATTAATGCATAATGTGACATGATGCATTGAATACTACGGTGATGTACTGTGATGTACCTTAGTATTTTATGTTTGGGGAAAGATGGATTAATATTTTTAACTTTATCAACATTAATGTTTCCTTGTGCATAAGCCTCAGGTATTGAGGTATAGCCTATGGGTCAGGAGTATACAATATCAATTTTAGTTCTGTGGTATTTTATGGTGCTAAGTTGGTCATTAATGGATCATAATTATTGTTTATATTACAGTCAAATAAAAAAAAATGTATGGACAGAAGTCCATCTAGAATAAGGAACGGCAGATAGACTGCATTTCACTTTACATCCGGTTTATGCAGTTGAAAAATGTTTTTAGATTTTCCCCAGTGTTATTATCAGTCCTTTTTTTTCTTTATATTAAACGTTTTTTAACACGCTTGTTTCTATTTTCAGAATACTGTTTCACAAGTCCACCCTTTACTTGATTTTGTGGTACGAGTTTAATTAATGGCATGGCCACACAAATACAAAATGGCTTGTTGATAAAGAAATCATTATAGTTAAAAAGATTAAGATTATAGAAAACATTACAATAAAATAAAAAGCTATGTATTGACCATTAAGACCACATTCAGCCGTCCATTGTCCATTGTATCTATCCTTGATTGATGGCAAGTTCATCATAAGTTTTAAGCCATATATTTGACAACTCGGCTTCTTAAAAATATGTCATATTTATATAGAAAAAGTATATTAAAAAAAGATATGCTTGAGATAAATTTGTAAAATATTCCAAATTTGGATTAAATATACAGCTAATTAACAAAAGTTGTTAACATTTAGGGATGAGCAAGTACAGCATTACAGACTGGGCGGGGCTTTGACCAGTATGTTATTTTTAATCATGCAATTGATATGGGTCGATCAGAAATTGATATATTTATTGCTGATTACAAAACTATTTACATGACAGCATCAGCATTGAGCTTTAGATCAATGGTTTTGATCACAATAAACAAACTATATACAGAACAAGTTTTGCAACAATTAATACAGCTCATGTGGTTGCAATTATGAAGAAAAATATAATGAACAAGAGTTTTCATTTAAACATAACATTCCTTTTTTAACTTTTAATTTTTTTTATGATCAGTGTGATTTTTTTTAATTTCCACAGCAGGTATGCGTGTGTGAGTGAGTGAGTGAGTGAGTGAGAGAGAGGGAGAGCTCTAAAGATTATTATATTGACAACAATTCAAGTCCAATATTAAGTCCAATTTGGTCCGATTGGAGATGGGTTCATGATCTTCACAGGGGAGGGCTTAGTAGAGTCACGTTCTCCGCAGACACTTCAGGGCAGTGCTGTGCTCGTGTCCAGGTGCAGTTCCTTCATCTGATCTGGATCCGGCCCAGATCTGGCTGACCATGACAACCTCGGAATAAACAGAGAATAATATCAGCGTATATGCCATTCTTCTTCTGATGCATCGAGTACATCAGATGTTATGAGAATGTTCCCGGTTCCCGCTGACCTAAATTATGCAGCCTAACAGTCATTTTACACGATTTGGATTAAAAATGTATGTATAATGTGTTATGTGTATGCCAGGTTGAAGAGATGTGTTTTTAGTCTACATTTAAACTGACAGATTGTGTCTGCTTCCCGAACTGTATTAGGAAGACTGTTCCAGAGTTTAGGAGCTAAATAGGAAAAAGATCGACCGCCAGCAGTTGACTTTGATATTCTAGGTGTTATAAGCTGGTCTTTTTTTTGGGATCGCAATAGACGTGAAGGACTATAATGTGTTAAGAGATCGCTCAAGTACTGGGGAGCTAAACCATTTAATGCTTTGTAAGTAATTAGCAAGATTTTAAAATGTATTCAGTGTTTAATAGGAAGCCAGTGCAGGTTTGACAGAATTGGGCTAATATGCTCATCCTTCCTGGTTCTAGCAAGAACTCGAGCTGCTGCATTTTGGACCAGCTGGAGTTTGTTTATTAAGCGTGCAGTGCAACCACCTAGTAGAGCATTATAATAATCTAGCCTTGAACTCATGAACTAACTTTTCAGCATTTGTCTTAGAGAGCATATGTCGCAATTTAGATATATTTTTAAGATGGAAGAATGCCGTTTTACAGATGCTAGAAACGTGGCTTTCAAATGAAAGATTGTCATCAGAGCACACCCAGGTTTCTAACTGACGACGAAGACTTGACAGAACAGCCATCAAGTGTTAGGCAGTAGTCTAGATTATTACACGCTGAACTTTTTGGTCTAATAATTAGAAACTCTATCATCATTAGTACAAGCGCCAGAGACAACAACCCTCGCAAGAAAGAAAAACAGAAAGAAAATACCGCAAAAAAACACCTTACGTCCTACAAATATGTTGAAATATTATTAAGTGTAAAAAATGTGGGATATAGCCCGCACCCTTATATAACCCGCGGAATAAAAAAGCTAGGATAAAACGTATAATATTTTGATATATTTCTCTTTTGTATATCCAGATATATATACAAAAAAATATTCTGGGGTCCATGAACATTTCGTGAAATGGATCGAAATGCTAGTGGAGGCTGGCAACTTTGAGAGAAAACACTGGCAGGGGAAGAGTTAAATACTAAACAACTTTCCATTACATGCAAAAACGTCTAAAATTGGGTTTCTCTGCGACCTCTTGTGGAAAACAAAATAACATGATATTTGGTAGAAGTCCTTATAGCTCTATTTGGAGCAAAATAACTGGGTCCTAAAATCATTCTTTAGATTTGTTTCCTTTATGTATTAAGGTATGCTTTTAGAAATTATAAAATAATTTTTAGACGTTTATTTTCCACATTTAGCATTATTAATATTATACAGCATGTTAAGAGCATTTCATAATAAACAGTGCTATAATTTGGAAGGTTATTTACAAATGCCAGTTGTAACAGAGAATGCTACGTGTGAGTGGATCTGTTTTTTTTTTTCTGTTAAGATGCATGCCATAATTCCGTTAGCAGCCATTAGGGGGCGCTAGAGGTAATTGGTGGCTCTATATAAGCCAGGAAAAGTAGTAGAGTGGGTGAGTTTTTGGTAGAGGGAAACCGCATGGTTGAGCTCACGGCTACTGAAACTTCCTGAGTCCTGTTTTGAGAACTGTTTAAGTTTATGCTCAAACGTGAGTATGAGAATGACTTCTGAGTTTGACCATGATGTATTTGTAATTACAAAAGTTTATGTGCATCGTTTGTTTTGTAGAAAAGGACCTTATATTCTACTCCTAGTTATCTTCTTACTGCTACTACTACTGTTGTAGTTGTTCTGTCCGTTGGTTAATCACTCCATGACTTCAGGGATCTTCAGACACTGAGCAAGAGCCACAGATCAGCACCGCAAACTCCCAAACTGGATTTACAGGATTAAACCATTGCATCGCTCTCAAATAACCATCTTCATCTTCATCTCACCTCATCCCATTGTCTTCTGTCTGGTCTATTTCACCTACCTCTGGACTATCTTGATAAGTTTGACAATGACTCTTTAAAGGCCTTTGCTTAAAACTGTTTTTTGTTTGAAACAGTAAACTTGGGTAAACTTGTTTGATTTAGAGAATAAACACACAGTAAAGGTATTTGTTTTAAGAAGTGGTTTTATCTTTTATTCAGTACCGTATTATTTCTTTGCAAACCTCAGATGTGACATCTTGCATAAGGGGAGGTGTTGCACAGTAATCTAAAATAACTAATTAACTTTTTTTATGCTCATGAGAGTTTTGCTCATTAGATTATTTACTTTGTCATATTAAAATGGTCCATACTTTTCTTAAGAATAAGTAAAAATACAAAGGCAATACATACGAGAGAGAGAGAGAGGGAGGGGGGGGGGGGGGGGGACTGTGTGTTCTAAGGATCAAATAGTCTGACGTTGTTTTTAAGATCTGCATTCCTCGGTTTACGAGCGACTTGGTGTACGAGCATTGTAACCGTGTACGAGAAAATTTCCCTCACCCATGCGCAGTATTGCGTCGAAAAGATGATTACATGTGAATATGATGAAACTATTAATGGAGCATGTTACCAACACCACACATTGCATACTAATGAGACTCATGTGTGTTCACAGTCCAACGCACACAATGATGTTCTTAAAGGGCCATACACTTTTAGAGAACAGCATACTATAACCGTTATAACTCTGTACAGATCATATACATAAGTGATTTACAGCGGTTTTACCTCGTGTTGTTTCATTAATTGTGATCGCTATTCTTCACGTTGTAATATCGTTACAAATGTTGAAGGAACTACTTAATCTGATGTGTTCAATAAGTGTTAAGTTAACAGTCTTGTCAATTTAAGAGGGCGGGGTTTCAGTCGGCGCTAGAAAGAGTTGAGTTCTGAGGGATTAGAGAGAGACCTCCCAAAGCAGAGATAGTTTTGATTCTTCTGTTATGTACGGTGTGGGTTGAGGCCAGAACCGCAATCCGATAGTTCTCAATAAAATCTCTGAATGAGAAGGAATCTGTCTGGTTATTAAAAGCAACAACAATGTAGTGAAATATATAAACAGTAACACCCCACCCGCCCACCCCTCTCCTCTCCATCATGCCAGTAGTGAAGAGGTAAAGTGCGTGTTACAGTAAATAGTTAATGATGACAGTTAAACTCTAAAAATACTTAATTAGTATTTATATGAGATCTTAATGGTTATAATTTTAAGTGTAATTAATAAGTTAAAACCCAAAAAATATTTAAAATGGGCATTTATGGTGGAACGAATCAATTGATTTTTAGTGCGTTCTTATGGGGGAAATTGTTTTGGTGTACGAGTATTTTGGTTTACGAGCTCGCTCTTGGAACGAATTAAACTCGTAAACGGAGGTATTACTGTATGTATATGTGCGTGTATACACATATATATATATATATATATATATATACACACATACATATACACACATACATATACACACACATACATATATATATATCTCACCATCTTGAGATCAACGTGGACCGGGCCATTTATGGACATATATACATGAAGATGGCACAGGAGGCACACTGCTCAGTGCAGCAGTGGCTGGCGATGGAGGAGGACATCACCACCAAGTCACTGAAGCGTTTCATGCTGTACATTCTCGACAAAGAGGTAGGTTTTAGCCTTTTGTAAAAATCACAGTAAGACACAAAGCCTGAAGTTCACCTGTCCTTCATAGAAACCTCGACAGGATGCCTCCTACTGCAGCTGCCAGCTCATCAGGGTCCAAAGACTATGGCAGATGGGTGAATGACGCTCTGCTGGTGGAAGCTCTCGCCTCCTTTGAAAGACAAGGTATATCAGTTTTAAGTTATCATGTCTTAAGTTATTAATGCTATCATAACATGAAGCTTGTATTAATGCATTATCTGTATCAAGCCAACATAAAGCCACTGTGTGCTGATGATGGCTGAAGCTCGCTTCAGGATGAAAGTGTTGTTCTGCTGCTGTTATATTGACTGTGTTTGTCCTCATGTCCTCAGCAGGGGATGGAGAGAGTAAGCCGAAGTCTTCAGGGAAAAAAGCCAGAAGGAAGAAGCCTCTTACAGACTCTAGTCCACCATCAACTGTACGTCCATAGTTTATACATTACAATTATCAGTTACAATCCTCCTACTTTTTGGTTGGACAGCACGTTCCACTCAGACTGCTTCTCTGTACCGATGTGGGTACTTAAAAACGGTCAGACAGACCTGCCGCATATCTGACTGGTACTCCATGCTCACTGAGGTGCGTGCAGAAAGGCTGCTAAGGTGTCTGAAGAACACGCAGTCGGTCGTTTCCTGTCGTGGGATGCGTGCATATTAGACCAGCTCAGTCCAGCACACAGAGCCGTCTTCCCTGCAGTCTTAACATTATGGTGAGTCTCTGCATAATTTCACAAAGATTTGATTCCTAAATGAATGACTGAGCTAGCAACAATAAAAAAAAATCTTAAGACTCAGACATCTAATGATTGTGCTTTCATTTTAGGTGTGGAGTGGACAAGCAGGTGATCCGCCTGATGAGGGATCGCACTAAGGGTAACACCATGGCCAAGGTGTGGAGACAGATCCTGGAGAGCCACTGCGAAGACTATCTGCAAAGGAAGGACTTGTACACCACCCTTCTCAGCCAGTACAGAAAGCCTGGGAAGATCACAAGTAAATCAGAGTTAATTGTTCCTTAAGTGTTCAGACTAACGAGGTTTCTTTTTTTAAAACATTAATAACAACGTCTGCATCTGTGTGTCTATTTCCTCTGCTTTCAGGGAATCTGTGCCAACAGTTTCAAAACACGCCAGCAAGGAGAGAGAGCTGCCGTCACCAAGGCTGCTGAGGAAGGCCTTCCTCATCACAAAGATGGAAAACATTGAGGACTACCGGACCCAGATCATGTCCACATTTGGGAAAGTCTTGAAATACGACTCCACCAAGAAGGTAAATTTCACAAAAATGTCCAATTGTAAGCTTCCAGTCCCTGAGTTTAGCAGAGATTATTGTCCTCAGCATAGCAACATTTCTGTTCTCTTGCACAATGAAAAATATAACTCATTAATAAATAGCTACAATAGTTTTAGAAATGACACCCAACTAAACCACTGTTAAGCATTGTGTAATATAGTGGTCGCCAAACCGTCGATCACGATCGACCCTTATCACCATCCCGGAAGCTCCCGAAAATAAGAAAGTTTCAGCTCCGCAAGCCCCGATAGGACGACTGCTCCGCTCTACACGCACCCACCCAACAGTCTGGAAGGCTTTAAGAGTTTTCTGCTCAAAATGATCCCCGGGCCCCAACTGTGCTGCTGTCCCTTTCCAGGTGTATCTTCTGGCTGGTGTTGCACGTTGGAACTCTGACAGAGTCAGCAAGTGTCAAGGGTGGACAGGGGAGAAAGCAGATGGTGTATGCCTCTCCTTTGATTCATCGACTGAACGAAAGGCGTCAGGAACTCTTTGGGGAGGTGGAGGCGGCAAACTACAGGCCTCAAGTTCCTGCTGGTGATGAGCGGATAGGTTTGGAGTATCTGTTCTCTGTCATCAGAGCTTTTCAGTGCTCTTGTCCATTACCAGGGATTACTTTACATTACTTCGGGCCAATGACGATGAACACGATGAGGTCCTTGTTGACATGGCAGAGGGGGCTGAAGAAGAGGACGACGAGGAGGATGTTGGCTACAACTCTGACAGGGAGGGTCACAGTCTGGCTCCACCTCACTGACCAGGTAGTGGCTACAGAGTTTGATCCCTGTGCAGAGGATGTGTGTGGACCGAATCATTTCCCTGGGTATCAGCACATACAGGAACTCAGTAAAGTCCTTGTTGAGATTGCCTTGGAGGAGGGAAAGCTTGCGCTAAGTGACTCTACTCAACAGAGGGTTGTCAGTGCCTGGAACAAGCTCGACCTCCACGATCGTAGCATCCAGCAGTTCAACAAGCATGTACTCTACACGCTGGGGTAATACTCTGTTTGGCCTCTCATCCAGTCAGCCGATGGGTGCACCACTAACAGGACCTCCAGCCATTTCTCCACTGTTGGCAGCAAGGTCAACCCTCTACAAGAGGAAGAAAGCAGAGCGCAGTGGCACAGGACATCCATCTGCAGTCAAAGTGTACATCTGCGTACTGTGTGGCCAACCCACTCGTGGTCACAAAAAAATACAGAAAAAAAAGACCTGTGACAATTTGAACACATCCACGTCCTCTGAACTTGCTGGACAGACTTTCGAGAACTTTGAAAGCTTTAAAAAGGCAGTGGACATGGTCTTGGACTCTCAGGCTAAATAAGCATACACTTGTAATTGTTACTTTGAGCAAACAAGTGTTATAAAACTTTTTTTTTTTAGAGTACATTTAATAGTTAATGCCGTTCAACAGCACAGATTTATTTTGTTTTGTTACTTGTTCTTGTTAAAAAAGTGAAAAGGTGTGTAATTTTTCCAAATACTTTAATAACTCACGGAATTATTTAATACTTGATAATTCAAATACTTGAATAATTGACCTGCCAGCACTTTCATCATTAATCTGGCACTATTCATTTAACTATGCCTGGCATCAACATTAATATATCTAATACTAATATTATTACTCGTTAATATTCGTTATAACACTTTAACATTGTGTAAGTTATGTCAAGCAGGTCAAACAATATGTTCATATGGCAGGAATCCTTTGCACTACTTAGTTAAAAAGTTTGGTTAGATAATTGAGGACATTGTGATGTTTGTTTTTCTAAATGTGGGAGATTGCTAAAAACAGGAGTTATTTATTAAACAATTAGTACACCTTCAATTTCCTGAGTTTGTCTGATCTTTTGTCTGATCCTCATTCAGCCACAAATTATAGTACGAATCCACAATCAATGCAAAGACACATTTACAAACGGTCCCCTTTCATGTCAACATCAGTAAGTGAGTGAGGGAGTGAGGATGATCCTGATGCTGCCCTGATTCAGGGTGTCAAGATGTTCAAGCACTACCACCAGACCAACAAGACACAGCCGCTCTATTCAACAGGCAACCAACCGTCTCTTCAAATCTTCTCTGGCTGTGATCAGCTAGCAGTACTCAAGCAAGGCATAAACATTGACCAAGACACACCAAAACATATAACAGTTCTTCTTTTCAACCAGAAAATCAGGGGAGAGCGCGAACGCAGTCTCCCACTACCAGAAATTATGCAGTCGAGATGACCGTAAGAAAATTAAACACGGTTTTACTACAGATAAAAACAAAACACGATTAGTATAGTTAAACCACGGTAAACACTTGTACTATCATAACGCCCATGTTGAATAAACTTTTTCTATAAAAACACCGTTTAATACACGAGTACTATAATAAAACCACTGCTAATACACTTTTACTATAATAACACAGTTCAAAACACGAGTACTATAGTAAAACCACTGCTAATACACTTTTACTATAATAACACCGTTCAAAACTTGTACAATAATTAAACCAGGTTTATACACTTGTACTACAATAAAACAATCTTTAATACACTTGTACTACAATAAAAACACTGTTAATACACTTGTACTATGATTAAACCATGTTTATACACTTTTACTATAATAAAACCATGGTTAATACACTTGTACAACAATCAAACAATCTTTAATACACTTGTACTACAATAAAAAAAATCTTTAATACACTTGTACTATAAGAAAACCATGTTTTGACTCAAGCCATCAATAGCAACTAGTATAAAGTAGTAACTAGTATGTATAAACAACACTGCTATTAAGAACAATATTTACTATTAATATTTACTAAATAACTGAAGAAATAACTGTGAATTACTAAAATGCAATTGTACCTATAATATAACATTATAGCATGGAGCCATTCGACTGCCTAATACTGATAAATCATTATATGATGGGCTATGACTCGCATACACATTGAAAAAGCAAATGTATAGTTTAACACAGACGCTGCATTATAAAGACATTAGTTACTTTTACATTATTATAATTAATCATATGTCTGGAATATTCATACTTATAAATGTAAATGGGGCTAAAATACATAAGCATGTGTGTTAATTCTCTCTGTGTGTATCATTATAATGAATTACAACAATAGTTTCCTACAGGTGTTTTTAACATGGACCTATTGCTGCCCACACTTAACATTTTGGACACAAGTGTGCCACAAGATAGGCAACAATGCGTTCTCATGGCTTCAAAGGACGCCAAAGCACTGGCTTCTCACAACACGTGCTTTGACAGGACCATCGTCCAGGACAAAAAGACGGCTTGTGAGGAAGGTCTGTGTGAGGAATATTTTGGCTCTATGTTTACATTACAGCATAGAAGTTTAACGTGCTTGTCATTTAAGTCGTTACAATTTCTATGTCTTCAGCTAAAAAGAGATGCCAGCCCATCACCTCGACTCCATCAAAGCAGCAGTACCGTGGCCAGCTGATGCTGACCTTTGGAAAGTACAACGGCCAGAATTTTAAATGGCTGGTCGAAAATGACGTGGGCTACATCAAATAGTATGTTGCACTAAACAGAATCAACATTTTTATAATACATTCTTCCATTAATTAATTGTCTTTTGTGTTATTTTAGTCTCCTTGACTTCCACATAAAGGAGCGGCACCATCCAGACAGAAAAGCGAGCCAAGGCTGAGTTATGTAAATCAGAAGACAGGAGGCCTTGCAGCCACAAATGTGACAGCACAACCGAAGTGCAATGGCTGAGCCTCGCCCTGGGTGAACCACCTTCTTGATCATGGTGTCTCCCCTGCCAGCTAAGTATGAGTTCTTTTCACCCCTTCTAGGGGTGCCACTGAGAGGAACATCATCCTCCACCAAAGGGACTCTCACTTCCCTATACAAGATTCATCACCACCATCTATTCTGAACCCTCACTCTCTCCTCTAAACTCTGGATCTTCTCAAATCATCAGTCATGTGGTTTTTACAGTCACATTCTGCGCTGACTGTTGACAATAAGATCTGCTGCTCGGCCGAGAGTTTACATTTATAAAACTGTGCGTAGGATCACTACTAAAAGTTTACGTGCGCCCAAAAGCCAAAAATGCTTTACGGCAAAAAATATTCAGATTTATAAAACCGTGTGTATGCACACCTGTCAGGAACATTCCCTTTATAAATCGCAGATGTCACGGGTCAAAGTTTGCTTAAATGTGCACACATTCTCCCGTCAAGTTGTTTTTTATAGATCACAACCTTTGCGTGGAAACTGGCATACGTACGTTTCCAGTCCCGTTTTGTGCGTACGCACGCTTTATAAATGAGACCCCAGATCTCTCTACCAATCATAAGAGAAGGTTTGACTTGGCTCTACCAATCAGGAAAGAGACTTATGTTGCTCAAAATGGTGCACTTACAGCATCTACCGGCAGGAGCAAACTGGACTAATGAGCCAAATATGCTTTAGGACACTGAAATATTAGGCATTATTCAATGATAAATCTCTCACGCAGTTAAGCACACTTGAACTGGAGAGAGACCATTCAAACATTCTTCCATAACTAATAGTTGATGATTAACAAGAACTTTTACAAATCTCACAGCCAACAATATGCAATAAATTTTAAACTCTGCCATCACCCAAAACTAATAAAGGTGCACTTAGGGGTGCACCGTTCCCAGAAAAAAATGCAATTCGATGTTTGGATACTTGAAGAAAAAATCTTATGCACCTTCTTTAACAGATAAATACATTTACTTTTCGGTCCATTGTACTTTGAATACGTTCACTGTTGCTTGCAGGTGGAACAACCTCCTCGCAGTTAAATATACATTTCTTCTGTGAGCATTTAACCTCATAAAACATGCAACATCTGAAACTTGCCTTTTCAAAATTAATCTCTTGCTGTATTTCCCATTTTTCAAGTTGCTTTGGCTAAAAGCATCTGCAAAATTAATGTCAATGTAAATGAATGCTTGATATTTAATATTAGCTGGTCATACAATCACATCCTTCAATTGACATTTACATACAGAAACCATAATTTTAACACCACAATTCGCATGAAAACCGACATCAAACAAGTTAAATGTAAACTGTCAACTAGTCAGAGTAAAAATTATTCTGTAAAATGTACAATTTATATAAAATTACAAATATTTAGTGCATTTAATTATACAGTAATTTTAAACTCCAAATCACTTTCAGAACCTTATTAAATGATTTTAACAATTATCTTTAAAACAAGACCAAATTTGTGCCTTTTCCCTCCCTTCTCTCAGAAGAGGCAGTGAAAGGGTTAAAAAGGACTCACTCGCAGAACCACGTGACAAGTAAGCGTCACTTTCTGGTGGCTCTCAACAAGAAACTACGGATATGTCACAAATACTTTACCCCAAAGTATAAAATGTACTCTTCTGACATGCTTTAACACATCAACTCGCAACACATCTGTCATTAAACCTCTTTAGGGGGGGTACACCATTCCCGGAAGTACTGCTATACCGGGTCAATGCGTGGAGTGGACAGAGCAAGCCCCTATTCCATCTCCCTGCTCCAAAAATCAATTTAATATATGGTGCCCAGGTAGGGCACGTATCAGAAATTAAACTGATAAGAAAAGATTTTTTTTTTTTTTTTTATTGTCACAATCATTCATACTTCACACTTTAACATTTTTTGTCATTTTGAAAACATGGGAAACAATCATAATCAGTAAAAAAAAATCCACGTTTAAAATCCACATATGTTAAAAGTGTTTTTGATGTTCAAGAAGTAAAATGAATGACTAAAATAAATACAAAAAATAAATATCCAGATAAAAACCAATAAAACAGTAAAACACAAATTAAAACTTTCCTCATATTGTGCAGAACCGGGTATGTCTTAAAAAACATTTAAAACTTCCACTCAGCTCCTCCAAAACCAGTCCCAGAGACCCGGGTGTACTGGGCCCAGCGGAAATCCTCTTTAACCACGGCCTCGCTGCTCCACCTGGGGTATTGGGGGGCATCTACGGGCAGCCAGGGCTCATGGCCGTGGGGACCTTTTCCTGTGTAGCTCTGGCCCCCACGTCCGAATGGCGTCATGTGGAGCAATCTTGCAGCCTTTTCTTTGCCATTTGTATGGTGGCGTGGAGGGACCCCTTCATGCGCTTTCCTACCAGCAGGTTTCTGGAGGTCCAAATGGCGTCGTTTATACAGATTATGGTGAGCCAGAGCTTGGTCTCTTGACTCACCACACCCCTAACCATCCTGAAGTCTAGGACCCCCCCTGCTGGCAGGTACGGGAATTGCTGGGGACCAGCTGTCGCCCACAGGTCCCTCACGGCACTGCACTCCCAGAGCGCATGCCTCAAGGTCTCGGGCGCGCCACACCCGGGCCGCGGGCAGATGGAAACCTTTGACATGCCCCGAGAGTGCATCACGGCCCTGACCGGGAGGATCTCATGGGCAACCATCCACGCCAGGTCTCGGTGTCGGTTCTGGAGAGCTGAGTGGGCCACATTGCGCCAAACCGTTTTGGGACTCACTTAGCGTGAGCCCGCGCACTCGACACACTTGTTCCCGGTCCTGCACAATGGAAATCAAAGATTTGTGATTTGTTAAAACAGTGGCATCATTTCCTTCTAAAACATATTTCTTTAAAAACGTCTTGATAAAATTGTATTCTTTTGGCAAGTTAAAAGACACTGGGGTTCTCAAGTCAATAGTTAAAACACTTAATGATCTCAAGTAGGACCCCATCCAGAATCTAACCATTGCTGCTGTCTTGTTTTCTTTGGACGGGGTCAAGGCATATTTTACATGCAGGGCAACAAAACGACTGCCTAAAAACAGGTGGGGGTCTGGGAGGCCTTTTCCGACATTTGGTTTTCTTTTTTTGAAAGTACAGAAAGTAAAAGAAAGTAAAAGACCGCCCTGTCCAATTCCATCAGAAAACTCCGTGTGGGGCTAAAAACAGAACAGACAAGTAAAATTAGTGGTAAAATCACAGCTTTGAAAATTAAAACCTTGCCTTCCATAGTCATTCGTCTTAGTCCCCAAAACCCCAGTTTTCTCCTAACTTTCCCTAAAGTGTCAGTCCAGTTTCCCTGTCCTCCACCCTCTCTGTCAAATTTGACACCTAAAATTTTTTAATCGTTGTCTTTAAAATGAAAATCAAGTCGGCCTGTGTCCACGTCCCCCCATGGCCCGAAGAGCTGGGCCTCGGACTTGCTCTTGTTGAGCTTGGCGCCCGAGGCCCGACCATACCAGTCAGTCAAGTCCACTGCTCTTCGTAATGATAAAAGGTCAGTCGCTAAAAGGGTTACGTCGTCCATGTATAAAACACAAGTTGCCGTCAGTCCACCAGTCCCTGGGATGTCAAGTCCTTTAATCCATTTGTCCCTTCTCAAGATTTGTGCCAGTGGCTCAATACAAGCCACATACAAAAGGGGAGATAAAGGGCACCCCTGACGGACACCGCTGCGAATATCTACAGCTTTTGATAAATGCCCATTTACTAGAATTTTGCTGACTAGACTATTGTACAGCATCCCCACCCAGGCTAAAAACCTCCCTGGAAACCCCATTTCTTCCAGTACCTTAAAGAGGAACTGGTGCGAGATACGGTCGAATGCTTTCTCAAAATCTAAATTTAGGACTACCAGCCGAATGTTTCTGTCTCTTGCATAACAGATGGCATCCCTGATCAGTACCAGGCTGTCCGTGATCTTCCTTCCGGGCACAGAGCACGCTTGATCCGGGTGGATTACGTCCTCTAAAACTGTCGACATGAGCATGGATAAAATTTTGCTAAAAATCTTACAGTCCACATTTAAAAGAGTAATCGGCCTCCAGTTCCCTAAGTCAGTCTTGTCACCTTTCTTATATAGAAGTGAAACTATCCCTATTCTAAAGCTGTCAGGAAGTCTTTCATGAGTCTCAAATTCTTTAAAAACAGTCAGTAAGTCGTGTGCTAAAATATCCCAAAACTTTAAATAAAACTCTAGAGGAAGTCCATCTACTCCAGGGGACTTTCCTCGTTTAAAACTTTTAAGAGCTTTATCAATTTCTAAAATGGTAAAATCTTGAGATAAAATAGCACTTGTACAATCAACTTTCTTTTCTAAAAACTCCAAAACTTCCCTCATTGTGTCATCGTGTACTTCTTTGGTATCATATAACTTTTGGTAAAACTCTTCAGTTTGCTTTAAAATGTCATTTGTAGTACGAGCCTCCACCCCTTCACTTTTTAAAACCGTTATTGACCCACCCCGTGAAATGACCTTTTTAAAAAAATACCGTGTACACTTTTCGCCTTCCTCTATCTCCTTTTCCCTACTCCTAAAAATGACACCTTTACTTTGAATTAAAGATAAAACTGACATTTCTTCTTTGACCTTTTTTATATCTTCATTAAAATTATAACCATTATTTGACAGATTAAAATACCTTTGTAGTCTTTTCTGCAGCCCCATCATGCGCCGCTTAAAGCGGTCCTTTTTAACCCTACCTACCATTCTAAAAAACTGTCTTGTCCGTTCCTTAACCATCTCCCACCACTGTGCTCGTGATTCGTAAAAGTCCTGGAGGGTCTGCCACTGGCTGAACTGCTCCCTATATTCCGCAGTCACTTCCTCATCTTCCAATAGGGAGCAGTTCAGCTTCCACAGCCCTCCTCCTACCGTCACACCCGTGGGGAGAGATAGGGTGCAAGACAGCATCGTGTGATCTGAGAAAAAGAGGGGGGTCAATGTTGCATCGGTTGGCGGGCAGTCATGCGTAAAAATGTAGTCGATTCGAGAGGCTCTGGTACCATCACCACTGAACCAGGTGAAGCCCTCCTCTCTCTGATGCATTGCTTTAAAGCAGTCAACTAGTTTAAAATCTTTTACCAAAGCCTGCAATAAAACCGATGTCTTATCAACCTTAAAATCTTCCACCCTCTTCCTATCTCTTTTTGTTAAAACAATTAAAATCCCCTGCCACCACTAGGGGAGCCCTACCTAGCATGTGGAGCTGCAGGTCTTCTAAAAGCTCATACCTTTCATCCTTATTTGTAAAACCATACACATTTAAAACATTAAAATCTTTACCTAAAAAAGTCAGATTAGCTAAAATGGCCCGCCCGTCCCTAACCACAGTGCTGCCCTTCACCAAGATATTTGGGTTCTTGATTAAAATGGCAACACCGTCATTTTTGTTAAAATTGGATCCACTCCACACAGAAAGTCCAGGGGTCCAATACTCCTCCCACTTCCTGTAATTTAATAAAAATGGCAAGCCACATTCTTGTAATAAAAACACATCTGACTTAAAAGTTTTTAAAAAGGATAAAATGCTCTGTGCTCTAATATTGCTCCTTATACTTGTAACAGTCCAGCCTATTACGTAATAAAATATATGCTGTAATTCTATTCCTCGCCATTAGGGGGCGATCTAGTGTTGGTGGGGCTAGATAAAATAAGGTGAACAGTAGAGCAAAAGAGTATGGTTACCTTTCAGGTAGCATGCCACTTTGTCTTGATGGCAAGAGTTTGTGAAGTCCTTTTTGAGAAACGTTTGTTTTTCTTGCTCAACTGTAAGTAACTTCTTTGGGTCTGATGTTTGAATGTATGTGGATGCCAATCCGTTTGTAAAAGTGTTTGAATTGTAATCTCTTTTGTTTGGTTTACTACAAATGATTAATGGAAGGTGTTATGTGTTGTGTTATAGAAGGACTTTTCTTGTTGTCAATATGCTTAATGCATATTTTTGCCATATCTGTGGATCTGGAAAGGATCTGTTACTCCAGCTGATGGCTATGGACTAAGACATCGGTTCAGAGGAAACCCTTCACTTGGAAACTAGTATAACAGGGAGGAGATACAATTATTGTTGGATCACTTTCAATGGAGATCTCTGTCAAACGGACAAGCAACTACGGACGTAACAGCTCTTTTGACTCTTAAATGCATTCTCTTGACTCTTTTGCATTTACCTCGCTCCATCTAAGCACAAAAGACATTATACTTTGAGTGAGATATTTTTGGGTATGCAAATATCTGTAAGCTCATGTTGAGTGTTGGTTTTGTTTTTGTGGATTGAGGGAAGTGATGGGTTTTTGTGTGAGAGGGTTTTGGTGAAAATAGTACTTAAAGAAAAAACAACGAAACGAAAGAAGACTTTGTGGCTGCCTTACTTACTAGAGATTTAAAAGATGTGGTAATGTTTATGACCTTCCCAAACATTCAGATGTATAATTAGTATGTGTGCAAAATAACACGTGCTGTTATATACTTCTCACATTAATGGTAGAGATTATAAGGGCCATGAGCAGTATGGTAAAACAGGTATAAGACATTTAAGAGAGACAAGGAAACTTACAAAGGTTTTACTAAAATCATGTTATATCTTGTTTAATTTACCCATCATCTTCCCCAGTTAAACTAGGGACAGAAAGGCAAGTGCTCGCCACCTCAGTATCCACAGAGAAAATCTCTTGTGGCTCCTTTGGTGACGCTGCTCTAGGTTCTATATGCAGAAAAGAGACTTCATTAGGAGATTCTGCGGGCCACATACGGCTCAGATCTTCCGACGAGGAACTATCCACCCGACATGATGCTCGCAGCTTTTTCTCCTCTATTTGAAATAGAGGAGATCTCGCAGCCCTTTTCTGCAATTGAACCTCTGGGAATGAACCATCTGTATCACTCTCACTACTTTCCATATTCACTTCTGAAACGGTTTCTAGGGAGGAAGCAGTTTCCTCCTCCCCCTCCTCCATTTTGTCCTCGCTTTCCTCTGATCGGGGAGTGGCTTCCCCCATTCAAGTTCCACCACTGACTCCGCCCCTGTCGCCGCCCCACCTTCCTGGATCTCCCCACTCTCTGGGGCTGGCTGGGGACTTGAGATTCCCGCCAAAACCTCCGTGCCCGCCTCCTCCTCTCTTTCTACAATCGTTTGTCCACCTGGTGGGGCGGCCATTTTGTTACTTTTCAGCTTGTTGGCAAAACTTTTAGGGCAATCTCTGAAGAGATGATTTGCTTCTCCACAAAGGTTGCACCGCCTGCCATTGGTACAATCATCAAAACTGTGACCAACTTCTCTACACTTCCCACATACAACTTCTTGGCATGCCTCAGCTAGGTGTCCCATTCTACCACATTTCCTACACAACTTAGGCATACCCTGGTAATGAATATAGCCTCTGTTTTCTCCCAGCACAATCATAGAAGGCAAATGTTTCAGGCCCTGGTATCCCCCCAGCGTCTTCCCATTGTTTGATGGGAACACGCCAGGAGCATGTCCAGATGCCATCTTCATCCAACACTTTGACCGGTTGGCTTCGAACAGTGCAAAATCTCCCCAGCCAGACACAAATATCATCTCCAGTCACAGTCTCATGAAACATCTTAACAACCACAGTCTTGAGTGAGTTATCAGAAAGTTTCTCCACTGTGAACATGGAGAACTGGGCCTTTACCAAGTCAAATCTATGCCAAAAATCAGTGAGAAGAGCTGCAGTCTTAAAACTTAGATCGAAACCCTTGTTAAGGGGCAGAGTCATTAAACAATTTAAATCTTCTGGTCTGAACTGTAGGGTTTTTTGGATCAGCTTCCTAGAAAAGTCCATTCTAAGTCCAGTCCAAGTGGCGAACGCAACAACCAGTTGGCAAGATGCTTGATCTTAGCCAACAGACCGAGAAGCGATACCTTTAACTGGTCAGCAGTAGTGACCAGATTCCTCGAGACAGTAAATGTGATGATGGTAAGCTTTTTCTTTATCTCTTTATTTAACTCTGATGAATTTGTGAATGTGGGGATCACAAACAAAAACTGTCTTGGTAACTGGACAGAGGAAAGTGACTAAAACTGCTTAAAGGGCTGCTTTCATGCTTGCACTGTCTAGTGTAGTTTAGTTCCCATAGATCTGTATGCACATCCGTAGTCAGAGGTCATGACCCCTACTACAGATATAAGACGACCAATACTACTTTCTCTGTTAGCAGCTTTGGTTTAGTCATGCCATGGTCATTTGTACATTTAGCTAGAGCAGAGGTTTTCAAAGTCTGAGACAGTGGGCCTCCCTTTTGACACAACTCACCCAATGCCGCCCCCCTCCAAAAGGCGCAATCGTTGAAGGGGGGGGGGGTTGGACGCGATGCGCGATCGTTGACGGGGCACGAGGGTTGAATGACGCGCTTGCAGCCGCGACAGAATGACATCACAGGGAAATGTAAAATGAAAGAGGTTTAATACAAGTTCGGCGAGTTATTATTAGACTATCTTTTTTTTTACAACTCTCCGCGCCTCCCCTGGCATGCTCTGGCGCCCCCCAGGGGAGGCGCGCCCCACACTTTGAAAACCCCGGAGCTAGAGTAACATCACATTAAACAGAGATAAGGCTTCAAGATACTCCTCGCTGCAGATTGTAGGGCGATGACGTCACGCATTAAGTCACTTAGTTGCCGCGCATGCACAAGAATGACGTAGCGTCTGTATGCAATACAGAACATCCTAACATCCATGTTAAATACTAACACCCATGTGTGAATGTGCGCAAGTTCACACGTGGATGTTAGTCTGATCAAAAGCAATGGATTCAATGACAGTAAGTGAATAAGCATTTATTATGCTGTTTGTTTTAATCTATTCTAAGGGAGACCTTTATGTGACGTATAGAATGAAGCAATTCTTAACTTGATTGTAAATGTTTTTTTCCTTCAAGATGCCATGAACCACGCATGTTTGTGTCTTCTACAGCCGTTAATCATCCATCTTAAAGTTAGGTACTTAAGGTACAACCACTTCCATCTCCTCTGAGTACCAACCAATGTCTACCTTCAGGGTCTGATCAGCACCCTTGCATCCTAAAGATCATGTCCCAAGTGGTTCAAAACCAATCCGAGTGAAATTTATTAACTGTGGAATTAAAGTTAACAAGAAAAACGACACCTCCACATTCAAAGAAAACATACAGAAGTGAAACAAATTACGTCTGAACGCCACTTTCTTTGCCAGTGCATTGACAGTGAGAATGGCATTTTTGCTGTTCAGAAAATTTTCTTTGGGCCATCACTGCCAATACATGTGCAGAAGAGGATATGGGGGGAAACCACATTTCAAAGTGGTTTAAAGGTTTCTAAATGCCCCAGGGCTCGACAAATCCACTAATCCACTATTTTTCCAGTAAAAATTTGATAAAACTCGCCCGACAGGGCGAGTTAGATTCTTCAGATTCCAATACAGTTTTTCTAATCATTCAACTGTTACTACATAGAAAAAAACTTAACACTCGTAAAATTTGCCAAACAAAAGGAGAAAAATCGCCCTTTTTCAGAAATGCCTTTTGCCCCTATCCCTTCTAAACTGATGTTTGCTAGCGTGTAAATTACATCCGCGAGCGGAAAACAGAGCTAAACGCGTAAATACGGGTACCCGCGAGCTCATTTTAACGGCACCACCGTTAAAATAGCACACCTGTTATCAAAAATGTCATCTGCAAAAAAAGAACCGCAGCAAGGAACTTTGTTCCAATTCATGCAGGGTGGCGGTGACAGCCAGAAAAGAGAGGAAGAGAAGGAGCGGAAAAAAGTAATTGCAATGACAGAAAAAAGAAAGGCTTCACAGAAAAGGTAATTAGATTGAAAATCATGGTTCAGAAAGTGCATAAATAACTGAATCCGTACACCTACCTTTGGTTTGGCGATATTCCTATGTATAACTACAGAGCAGCTATGCATAAAATTAATCATTTTAATGTTTATTGAAACATTTAATGATTATAGAGCATACCCGTATGATGTCACGCGCACCGTCGCCGCCATGTTGGGAGACAAGTACAACTGGGTACAGTGTGCACAGAATGTTAATCATATTGTGAAACATGCCATCGCTATCCTCCAGATTACCTCACGACTTCCTGCAGTCAGGATATAGAGGGTGGAATGAACGACCAGCAGTGGTGTTTTATTAAGTTATACTTGTTTAGACCTATTATCAGGATTGTCAGCAAGAAAGTTGTACAATTCTGAAGTTTATGAAAAGCGGCGCTATATTTACAAGATAAAAATGTTTGTTATCTAAAGAAAAATCAATAGGCGTTTTGATGGTAACAAATTTAAGTTAATAAACTTTTTAGCAGACAGTTAGATCTAACTCAATGTTACATATACTAAGTTACACTAAAATAATTTGTGTTTAGTAACATTATCAGTATTCTCAGTTGAAAGTTGTGCCAATAACGAATTAAGATTTAATTCAAATATATAATTGTAAGTTTAAAAAAACTGTCAATTGATACTTAATAATGTTGATTATTTTTTTCAGCTATGACAAAAACAAGCGGCAGAGAACTATTCATGAAGAATGGCGGGAGAAATATGATTGGGTCGAGTTTGAGGACAATACCATGTTTTGCAAAGTTTGCCGGCAATATCCAGAGCTGTCTGACAAAGGATCATCACTAGTAACTGGCATTACACACAACTTCAAACTAGAATCTCTGAAATATCACAACAAAAGTGGAAAACACCAGCTTTGTGTTAACAAACAAAAGTCTCAAGATAAACCTTCAGAAACTCCACTGGCTAAAAGTTTTAGAAAAGCTAGTGAACTGAATATGCCACAATATGATGCGTTGTTTAACACAGCCTACTTCATAGCAACAGAAAATGTGTCATTCTTGAAATACCCAGAGTTGCTGAATCTGCTTGAGAAAAATGGCGTAACAAATGTCAACTACAGAAATGCTAAAGCTTGTAAAGAGTTCTGTTTCAGCTGTGCAGAAGTTCTTAAAGATGATGTCATTGATGACTTGAAGAGTGTCAGATATTTAAGTGTCCTTTCTGATGGATCCACAGATAAAGGAATAAGAGAACAAGAACTGGTGTATGTTAGATATGTTGACACAAATGGAAACCTCACAACTAAACTGGCAGACATAGTCCAGCTGAAACATGGCCACGCCCAAGGAGTCAAAGATGGAATTTTGCAGGGGCTTGAGACAGTAGGGCTGGATGTGGAAACATTGATTAATAAGCTGGTTGGAATCAATACTGATGGTGCTGCAGTGAATCTTGGACATAAAGCTGGGGCTGTGAAACTCATTATTGACACACTTAAGGAAAGGCTTAATAGTGACCGTGAAGATGGTTTTCATGAGGACTGTAGCAAGCATATTCTTGTTGTTCACTGTGTAGCTCATACTCTTGAGCTTGCAGTATGCGATTCTAAGACACATTGTCCTTACCTACAAGAATTTGAGAATGTTGTAAAAGGGATATTCAAATTGTACTACTATTCACCGAAGTGTAGGCGTGAATTGTATGAAATTGCCACAAATCTGGATAGAGTTAAAACATTATGGTGGAATTCAGCAAATAAGATGGATTGCCAGCCAAAATCGAGCCCTCAAGGCACTCCTTGAAAACGATGAAGTTACTGTAATCCATCTTCAAGAAATAGCCTGAGGAAAGGATGACAACTCTGAAAAAGCCAAAAACTACCTAAAGCACCTCACCACTGAAAGGTTCCTGACGTTCCTTCACTTCATGCTGGACTGGACACAAGTATTAAGTGAGGTATCAAAAGTGTTCCAGGAAAAACATTGTCTCATTTCCCAAATTTCTGCATGAGTTGGGGAACTTAAAAGTTCAACAAAATGAAAACCAGAAGAGGTCACCTGCTCAGGAGGTTTATAAGGGAAAAGGAAAGTGGCACATTCAGAGGCACTGATATAACACAATCCCAGAAAAGAGGCAGATCTGAAGATACACCAGAAATGATCAGCACTGACATTGACACTCTCCTGACATCCACTGAGTTATTCTTGGAAGAAAGGTTTACAAAGTGCATAGCTAGTGAACCACATTCTCTGTTTAGTGTGTTCAATTTTAATCTATGGCCTAAGAATGATGATGCACACAGGAAGGAGTTTCAACAGTACGGGGATGAAGCAATTGAGAAACTTCTGAATATTTTCCCCGAAAGGTTAATCACAGAAGATGAAAAAGAAAAAGCAAGTGATGAATGGCTTGAACTAAAACTGTACATGACAAGGAAAACTTACCCATCAGTTCAGGAACGCTATGAGAGTATGCTCAAAAGCAATGACACAGATCACATTAAGAACATATCTGTTCTTGTGGTTATTATGCTAACCATTTCTCCCAGTACTGATGAATGTGAACGTGGATTCAGCAAGATGAATCTGATCAAGACCGACAAAAGAACAAGCCTCCAGTATGACTCACTTGCAACACTAGTTCGCATAAATTGCGATGGCCCAGCACTTCTATATGGGGAGGCTGCAGACCTGGAGCCGGTAGATATAGGCCCCAAGCAGTTTTACGCCCCTGTTGTTCCTCATGCGTCCAGTAGGGGGAGGCTGTATATTAGTATATGAGCCTAGTCATCAAAACAGCAGACCATATCTGTATGATAGCGGCAGACATTTTTTGAAGCGATACGAAATGAGGTATGTAAATAAGTTATTGTTGATTGTATTGTAATGATGCAACATTTATTATTTATAAACGATTGATGCGATATCAATTCAAAAGATGGGTCAATAACCCAGTCTGTCTGACTCAAACTTAGCTAACCACGTGTAGGTTAAGCTGGCCCTAGTCTTCTCTTTACCCGCTCTGTCTCACTCACTTTTAAAATTAATTACATTTTTATTTTTATCTTGTTGTCTGTCTTTAGCTTGCGTGACATGGCTTCTTCTGGTAAGACCCTGTTTACTCCTTGCATTTAAACATACTCCACATGGTTTCTGGAGCACATTAGAGTGGATAATCACAAATGTGTGAAGTCTTTTTTTTTTTTTGACAGTCTATGATGTGAACACACAAAATACACATTTATAGGCATGTATGTATGCAAATCTCTAAGTCTCTGCACAAGTTGAACTGCACACTCACTCAAGTATTTTGTCAAATAATACAAACATATGTCATGCATGATAAAACCTACGTTAAAAACTTTGGTCTCATATGGTTTAAATGTAGATTTTGATTTGAGTTGTTTCTTATAAATGAAATGATCTAATTCTCTAATGTACATCTTAATATACAGTTTTCTTAAAATAGCTTACTTATCTGGACAAATGTATGTGCATTTAATGTGTGTTTTATCATACTCTGTCTTTAGTTCTTTAACTTGCATCTCATAAAGGTGTGTGTTTGCTTTAGCTACTTAAAATTAAAATCTCTCTTTCTAAACAAGTATAAACTAAAAACCCTCATCTCTTTCTCTCTTCAGGGGAAGAAATAATATCCATACAGAGAGGTTGCAACTTACCTGCGCTTAACAGATGCACCTCCTGCTGTTCCCTATTTCACTGTCCTTTCTGTATTTCTGATTTTTTCAAGCCCTCAAAGAAAAGTAAAGTACAAACTCATCTTAAGCTTCACTTTTCTAGGGCAGTCGTCCATGAAGGTAGCATCATTTATGATTGATTTTTATTTTATTCTAAAAATGTAATGAATGTTAATGTTAAATGGATGCATGATTGATGTTTTAGTTTACTCAAATTTACTCATGTCAGCATTGTCAGGGCACGTTGCATAAAGGTTTAACAAATAAGTTGTGCTGTGTCTTTCTCTGAAATGCAAGAAAAGGAGTGATTTTTTTTTTCTTTTTTCTTTCAGATTATACAATCCACTGGTGTGGTCTAGGTTGTGTGTCACAATTACACTACCATTGTGTATATTGTTCCTCAATAAAAATCCGACGTGACAACTTTGTGGCCCACTTGAAAGGCTGTAAGACTGCTAGTAAATTAACCACCATTCCTGATGTGGCTCCCTTAACTGCCAGTATATCGACGACCATTCCAGATGTGGCTCCCTTAACTGCCAGTACATCGACGACCATTCCTGATGTGGCTCCCCTAACTGCCAGTACATCGACGACCATTCCAGATGTGGCTCCCCTGCCTTCCAGTACATCGACGACCATTCCAGATGTGGCTCCCTTAACTTCCAGTACATCGACGACCATTCCTGATGTGGCTCCCCTGCCTGCCAGTATATCGACGACCATTCCTGATGTGGCTCCCCTGCCTGCCAGTATATCGACGACCATTCCTGATGTGGCTCCCCTGCCTACCAGTACATCGACGACCATTCCTGATGTGGCTCCCCTGCCTTCCAGTACATCGACGACCATTCCTGATGTGGCTCCCCTGCCTTCCAGTACATCGACGACCATTTCAGATGTGGCTCCCCTGCCTTCCAGTACATCGACGACCATTCCAGATGTGGCTCCCCTGCCTTCCAGTACATCGACGACCATTCCAGATGTGGCTCCCCTGCCTTCCAGTACATCGACGACCATTCCAGATGTGGCTCCCCTGCCTTCCAGTACATCGACGACCATTCCAGATGTGGCTCCCCTGCCTTCCAGTACATCGACGACCATTCCTGATGTGGCTCCCCTGCCTTCCAGTACATCGACGACCATTCCTGATGTGGCTCCCCTGCCTGCCAGTACATCGACGACCATTCCTGATGTGGCTCCCCTGCCTGCCAGTACATCGACGACCATTCCAGATGTGGCTCCCCTGCCTGCCAGTATATCGACGACCATTCCAGATGTGGCTCCCCTGCCTGCCAGTATATCGACGACCATTCCTGACCCGCCTCCCTTAACTGCTAGTAGGTCCTTCATAAAATCACAACTACGAAACAGCATAGTTGTTAAAGCAAATTGCCCTCATTGTCACATTACTATTCAAAAAAAATTAAGAAAACATCTGGAGAGGAAACACACAAAATCTAGGGACGACATCACAGCAAGCCGTCACCTTTATTCTGATTGCATAGACCGAGCTAATGGTGTCTATGCAGTCCAGAAACATTTTCTTTCTTCGAGTGTTCCAATCCATGTGTACAAAATCTGGGGAGCGGAGCAGAATGTAAGATGAGAGTTTCCATCCTGTCAAGTGGAGATGGACTTAGCCAGGAGGAGTGGACTAAGCCACTACAAATGCCATCACCTCAGGTCACTAGACTATTGTGGGTCCTTTGCTGATGATCCTTCTCTTTCAGAAAGTACCCTGACAGAAATGGTCAGGCTAAAATGGTTTGGCAGTGAAAGAAAGAGAGATTGCCTACAGAGACAAAGCTTGGCCACCCAAGACAACAAACCCTTGTCTGTAGCGACAAAGGTGACAATGCCATCTTTAAAGAGGTGCATTTCAGTGTATGAGCCACATGCATCATATTATGCCCAACTTGGAAGAATAATGGTCACATATGATGTAAAGCTGAACTCCTGGCATTGTCCTTGTGCCAGGTCAAGAAGATCCTGCCTCCATAAATATATTGCTAAATGGCACCTGTTCCAGACTGAACATCAGCTTTTTTAGGACCGTTCAAAGCACAGATCAGACCACTCCAGTTCATGAAAGTGTAGATGACGCAGGCCTACTGTACCCCCCGAAAAAAGAGCAGGAATCTATGATTCGGTATGTCATGAACAACAAGACCATCCCTGCAGCTCTTCCTGAGCACCTGCGTCTGCCTTCATTTTCAAACACATACCCAACTAGCCTCATTCCCGATGAGATGTTTTGCCACAGATGTGCTGGAAATGTACCTTTATTGCTATGTAGGACATGTTTTGTAGCTGTATGATGACCAATTGTGAATTGTACAGCAGATATTTCATTTAGGATGCAAATGATTACACAGTACTGTATGTCTAATGGCCTAAATATGGTTAATATCTAAATATTTATATTAAGCTATACTTAATATAAATTCACAACATCATATATCAGTCAGTCTCCTGTATATAAAAACAGTTTATAAATAAATATAATACATTTTACAGTAGGTCATAGGTCTGCAGCCTCCCCATATAGTGTTATTCGCCGTATTTCCTTCTCCCCTTACTGGACGCATGAGGAACAACAGGGGCGTAAAACTGCTTGGGGCCTATATCTACCGGCTCCAGGTCTGCAGCCTCCCCCTCCTCACATCTACTGGCAGGAGCAAACTGGACTAATACAAATATGCTTTAAAAAAAAAACATCCTTACACAGGACACAATAAAACATTCTTCCATAACTAGTATATAATGACTAAAAACAACTTTTACAAGTCTCATAACCAACAATATACAATACTTTTAAACTCTGCTATCACCCAAACTAAAATAATAAAATAAGAAATTTAAATTCTAAACAGTGCACCGTTCCCAGAAATAATGCAATACCAGACTGGAGAGAGACAAAAAAGTGAGGCAACACTAGATTTAATTTTACCATACTTGAAGAAAAACTCTTATGCACCTTCTTTAAAAGAGAAATACATTTACTTTTCTATTCATTAAATTCATACACATCTAACTTTTGAGCATTTAATCTCATCATAAAATCCCTCCCTTTTCTTGCTTTAATAATAATTCATGACATTTATATAGCGCTTTTTCCATACACTCAAAGTTGGTTTACATGGAAGGGGGAAACCACCACTAGAGTGCAGCATCCACCTGGATGATGCGGCGCCAGCCACATTAGGCAATATCTGAAACTTCAGAATTTCACCTCAATTTTGCTCTAGAGGCAATGAAAGGGTTAAAATACTCGCTGACAACACCACGTGTCAAGCTCAAATTACTCTCTATAGACCCTTTTCACAATGACGTCACGCAACTTCCGTTTTAACTCAAAGCAGGGTAAAGTTACTTCCGCCGGCCGTCATAGTGAACACGATAAAGTTTACACAGTCCCTTTCACATCTGCCAGACATGCGTCTATGATGTACAGCAACTTTCAGACACATTTTCGCTTACAACACGTTCTAAACTTGATAAAGGATACAAACCGGTACCAAAGAAGTCCAAGAATCGTGCCCATACCGCTGTGAAATGTGCACTGTTACAATGCAAATGGCAGTAAGAGTGGCTTTTCAGGATCCAACCGAGTGTCATGGTAAAGGCTGTGAATACTTTTGTACATGCGAGTTGATTTATTAATAAATTGGCAAAGGTTTCAAACAAACTTCTTTGACATTGTCATTTTTGTAGAATTTTGACAACAGGAAACAGAAAAAGGAAATGCAATTCAACATCACATTAAAATATTTAGGGCAACATATTATCACAAATGTATTATGTTTATTGAACATATTTGGGTTCGGTGTAAACACTGCAAACATATAACAACATTGTGCAGATCAAACACACTATAAATATTCCAATATGGAGCATTACCATAAGGCCATGAAGGTTATAAAATTAATTTACTGCCACATACAAGTTTTTTAATGTATTTATTGAACAAGGAACACTACAATAGCATCGACAAGAAGACTGTCCAATGTTTGATGGTGGGAAACTATTGAAGGATGGAGACAGGTAAAGAGGAATAATGAATCACATCAGAATATTACAATTGTTTGACCGTTAGATTGGATTAAAAGGGAGTCATTCTAAAGAACTGTACTGGGATACATAATATAAAAAGTTAAAACTTATTAGTAAACTTCAGGTAACACAGGCTGAGAGCGATGCATATTGCTACAAACTAGCCTACTTTACCAACCAGTTCACGCACATGTTAAAGAGTTGTAAACTGGAAATAATCATTAACAATATCAAACGAACTAAAATACAGAAACCTATAAATACGTAAACATTATTATTATTACTATAACCTTTACTTGTGTTGTTAGTTAGCCAGTTCCGGAGTTCTCCTGAACGCGCTTGCGGCTAAACGGAAGTAAAAATACGCTGCTTTGAGTTAAAACGGAGGTTGCGTGACGTCATGAGAAAAGGGTCTATTAAGGTAGAACACGAAACTACAGATATTGCACGGCAGATTCGCCCTCAGCTTTACAAACAGAAATTTTCATGTCATTTCTTATACTTCTGCCATTTAACCTCTTTAGGGGGTGCACCGTTCCCAGAAGTACTGCAATACCGGGTCGATGCGTGGAGTGGACGGAGCAAGCCCCTATTCCATCTCCCTGCTCCAAAAATCAATTTAATATATGGTGCCCGGGTAGGGCACGTATCAGATATTAAACTGATAAGAACAGATACTACACTTGATCTTAGCCAAAAGGCCGAGAAGCGATACCTACAACTGGTCAGCAGTAGTGACCAGATTCCTCGAGACAGTAAATGTGATGATGGTAAACTGTTAATGTTATCTCTAAAAAAAGTACATAACTGTAAAGCTTACAGAATTATATACACGCTTGTTAATATCGCATAGCTCACAACACAGTAGTTTCTTCAAATAAACACTGACAAGGACGAGCTGATATGCTAATGAGCTACTAGTCGTCCAATCAGAAACAGAGTTTTATGAAATGAGAAATATAAACTTATAAACTCTCGCATGGAGTTGTATGAAACACGAATCACATAAAGAGTAAAATAAAATCAACTACGACATGACAGGAGAGATAAAGGTCTCAGGATCTGTGATATTGAGGGGAGATATTGCCGTCAAACGCGGGAGGTTTCGCCCCCAGCGGGCAGAAGAAGAACTGCAGCGCCACACGCGCAAAACGCATGACGAAAAATAATTCAGAGAGAAATACCTGCTTACAAACAATAGATTAACTACCTAAAGAACAGGCATCGTGTTTTCATCTGACGATAAATCACCAGTCAAACATGGCAAACATTAAACCTGAAGTTCACGACACACAAACAAATACAATTGAGTGTCAATGTTTTTGTAGAATAAACATTTTTCATTTATAAAAAGTCACCGCATAAAAACACCAAATGGTGTAAATAAATTGATACAATAAGAATCGACTCAATTTTGACAAAATCAGAATCTTAAAATTCTCAGGTGACGTTTCGCACTTTCTAGTGACTTTAATCAAAAAATGAGTGTTTGTCTCGCACTGATGAGCCGCTCTTCACCCACAGGCCACGTGGTATATATATATATATATATATATATATATATATATATATATATATATATATATATATATATATATATATATATATATATATATATATATATATATATTTGATCTCAGATAACACAATAATTAACAGGTGTTGTCAAATCACACATTTATAAGCGTCACCCGGATCACATTACAAGCGACCAAGAACAAACTGTCACAGAAATACTTCAAACAGCCCCAATTATCCATTAAAATCACCATAATAACCATAACTATTATCACCATAATAGTTTTAAATCGCTTTTCTTACCTTTCCTCGAGCTGATGATTGTAAGTAATTTCCTCGAGCTGATGTTTGTAAGTAATTTCCTCGAGCTGATGTTTGTAGATGAAATAAACGCGAGTCGCAATGACGTCAAAGATAAACGTGACCCGCCACGCGACAAGTGAAGGTCAAACGTTCGAGTTTAAAACCTGCTTTAACTTACTGTTGTTTCGCTATTAAAACGTTATTGCTCGTTTATCAATCTTAAAATGTGTTTATTTGTCGAGGTTTATAAGCATAAACGTACAGTTTGGGGTAAACGCATCTTTTGGAAAATTACAACAAATGTTCGATGTCGCTAAGCTAGGAAATGTCCGAATAACACTTCAATTAAAGCTAAACATAAAACAGCAGTCGCCAGTCAAATCATTCACTTAAACTATTAAATTTTAAATGACTTACAGCAAAGTTTCATCCTCAACGTTTCCGTGGCAAAAATCGCAGGATCTTTCGCAGTACCGTACTTTTCCACATCCATATCAAGAACTTTTCCCCGTCCTTTTCCCCGTACTTTTCCCCGTCCATTCAGAGGGACGACGCGATTGGTCAATTTCCCTGTCAATTGAAATTAGTCTAGATTGTCTTGCTATGGTCCAATCATATGGAAGCCCATTTCCGCCACATAAGAAAAAAAAATTGTGCATGAAAACTCGAAATTATGACTTACTTAAGTCGAAATTATGACTTACTAAGTCGAAATAATGACTTACTAAGTCGAAATAATGACTTACTAAGTCATAATTATGACTTACTTAAGTCGAAATTATGACTTACTAAGTCATAATTATGACTTACTAAGTCGAAATTATGACTTACTAAGTCGAAATAATGACTTACTAAGTCAAATAATTATGACTTACTAAGTCGAAATAATGACTTACTAAGTCGAAATAATGACTTACTAAGTCGAAATTATGACTTACTAAGTCGAAATTATGACTTACTAAGTCGAAATAATGACTTACTAAGTCATAATTATGACTTACTTAAGTCGAAATTATGACTTACTAAGTCATAATTATGACTTACTTAAGTCGAAATAATGACTTACTAAGTCATAATTATGACTTACTAAGTCGAAATTATGATTTTATCTTGCGTGCACATTTGATCCAACACAACACAGGATAAACTGTGAACACATTAAGGAATACTTTAATCATTGTTTTACTAATCATAAAGATATAACAACAACTTCAAACCTCTGGCCAATGTCATGATTATAGATGGGTGCACCAAATATGGTATTGTAACTGATAAGGAAACGGTGCGAGTTCTGTTGTGGCTTTTAGATGGTGAAGGGGTTGATTTGTGACTGAGGAGGCATGTGTATCATAACTTTGCGGATCCATCTATAAACCATGACATCGGCCAGAGGTTTAAAGTTGTTGATCTATGAAAGCTGCCACCGCAGCAACGTATGTTTTGTTCTTTCTGCGCCAAAGCTTGTTCTTGATCAAAATCGTTTCAAAAGTGCGTTTGCTCAGCGCTATATTGTTCCACTAATAATGCAAGAATTTCATTCTTAGTAAGTCATTATTTCGACTTAGTAAGTCATAATTTCGACTTAAGTAAGTCATAATTATGACTTAGTAAGTCATTATTTCGACTTAGTAAGTCATAATTATGACTTAGTAAGTCATTATTTCGACTTAAGTAAGTCATAATTATGACTTAGTAAGTCATAATTATGACTTAGTAAGTCATTATTTCGACTTAGTAAGTCATAATTATGACTTAGTAAGTCATAATTTCGATTTAAGTAAGTCATAATTTCGATTTAAGTAAGTCATAATTTCGAGTTTTCATGCGCAATTTTTTTTTCTTATGTGGCGGAAATGGGCTTCCATACAATCACAAAATGAATTAGTCGAAAACTCCTAATATGGAGGAAACTAAGTCAAAACAACACAAACTGAAAAGGCAGTTTTGCAGGTAGCATGAAATTGGCCCCCCACTCAGCGCAAAACTGCAGCAAATAGTCTCGTTTGTATGTGCTCGGTATGTGTTGCAAACATTTTCGGTTGTGCTGTTTCGGTTTATTAAATATTAAACATTTTGGTAGGGGGTCATTCTAAGGTCACTCAGCCCCTACCTGCTCCAAATTCACCCCAAATAGTCTCGTTCAAATGTGCTCGGTCCGTGCTGTTTTGTGCTGCTAAAAGTTTCGTTTGTGCTATTTCGGTTTATTAAATATTAAACATTTAGTTATAGACGATGACGTCACTAGCCAAGCCACCATCCTCAAAAAATTATCTCGTTCGGTCGTGCAAGCGTACCAGGGAAAATTTCCTTTGTACTCTTTCGTTTTTTACGAATATACTTGGTGGTCATTCTAAGCTCACTCAGTTGAAATCAAGGTAAACTCCATAGGCTACTGCAAACCAAATCACGTTAAATACCTTAACTTTTAATCACTTTCAGTAAGCAAATCTATCCACCGTGTGCTTTCAGCTTTTAACGGACACAGCGATGTGTGGAATAAAACATAAACTCCAAGGTAAGTGTTTTTACTTGGTAGGCTACTCTATGTTCTTATGTGGATAGCAAGTAGTAATAGTAACTGTCATAAATACACGCATCAATAAGCATGTTTATAAACGTATGCATTACCAGTTAGAACTTTGAAAACATTAAGATTGTTCAAAAGTCTCTTAAATTGTATGTATTTACACAAAAAATATAGTAAAAACCGAAATGTTATGACATTTATTCTCTGAATATGTAGTAAAGTGTAATTTATTCCTGTGATTAAAGCTGAATTTAATAGATCATACATACAGTAAAAAAGTGTAATATATCAATATAAAACAGCTGTTTTCTATGTGAATATATAGTAGTGTAATTTATTCCTGTGATTAAAGCTGAATTTTCAGCATCATTACTCCAGTCTTCAGTGTGACGTTTGATCCTTCATAAATCATTCTGATATGATGCTCAAATATCAGTTATAATTTTTGCTCAATTAAGAATGTTTATGTGGATTCTTTGAATAGAAAGTTGGAAATGAAATATAAAGGTGAATAGAAAGAAACAGCATTTGAAATTGAAATGTTTTTAACAACAGATATCTTAACTTTTAAATTATTTTAATCAATTTAATGCATCCTTGTCAAATAGAAGTGTGGTTGTGTGTGTGTGTATGTAGAAACATATGAATTAAGCCAAAATTATTTTACTTTTGAAATTGAATAAAAAAATCCAGTAACACTAAATAATGGACCTTTAAAAACTTAAACTTAAAAACACTTATACTGACAAGGCAGTATTCTTCAAGCCAAAAATACCACACAGAGTTTAGAAAAATAAACATCAAAACCAACGTCCAGAAATGCAGATACTTCTCCAAACAGGAGTAGGAAAACAATAGTGTGTGGCATACAACAAAAATACTTTAGAACTTTACAGAATACTTTATAAAAATAAATAGAATTTTAACGATGCAATCAGTCTTTTGTGTAGAAACAGCATGTGGGCATATTTTATTGTTTTCTGATGCTCCTGTCACTCCACTTCTCAGGTCGTCATACATCTCCCAGACACATGATGACCTTCTGCCATTGGCCACATAATCAGCATCCTGGGTTAAACCTGCTCTGAAAGCAATGACTGCCCTTAAAGTAGATCTCTGTACTTGGAGCATCATATTAGAGGGAAACTCACACAAAGGAAGTTCTGTGGAGTAGCTTCCCAGGTCAGTGTCAATCCACAGAAGCTCTCCCAGTCTGTAACTGTGAGAAACTTTCCCTGCACAGAGCACTTTTCCCAAGGTATCTGTCTTGATTGCAGAGGGACACTGTGACCAATTGGACAGCTTTGAATATTTCACTCAGCAGCTCTGCCCTCTTTGTGTAGGCCTGTGCATTCAGACCCTAGGTGGTAATGGACTTCACAAACTGGAAGAGGTTGCTGGAATCTTTCACTGCAAACAAATATTTTCAAAAGTGACACTAACGCAGAAAGCACAACATAACCATTGACAAAAAGCATCAAATACACATGTGTTCAACACAGAGATTCTTGATTTCCTACAGCTGTTGATTATTTCCATTTCTCAACAGTTCCACTTTCAATCTTTCCCCCACACAGGTGGATCTGCATGAAGCCATTCAGGAACAGAGAGAGAGGTAAGAATTCATTGTTCTCTTTTTGGGTGGAACCGTTAGGTCTCTCCAGTTTTCAACAGCGTCTTCATTTCTTGGATGGACACTTGTGACAGTTTCAGACTTCCCAGAACAGGAAGCTTCCATTTCTAGTTTTCCCATCTACACTGGATGTTGTGGTAGGTAGTGAATTGCCTCCTGTGACGATCACTGTTCCAAAAGCTGCATCCTCTTCACCTTTTTTCTTACCTTTTTGTTTTGCAGAACAAATCTGCATGTTGCCTTCAATGAAGGACAGATGTCGTGCAATAAATCGATCCACCGGAATAGTCAAGTTTTCATGCTTGAAAAGAACGTGTTTGATGTTTTATCACATGTGTCCAATTGCCAGGCTTCAAAATGTTGTATTCCCTTTTTTGTGTTTTAGAGAACTTGTTTCTGTATTTTACATTTATTCATTTAGCAGACGCTTTTATCCAAAGCGACTTACAATTTGAGGAGTACAGAAAGCGATTTGTCCTGAGGATACAAAAGTACATAAGAGTGCTTACAATACAAAGTTTAAAACATTATACACACAAGTAGTACAAGCATGGGGAATAGAGGTAGAAAAGAGTACATTTTTTATTTTTTGGTGTGGTGTGGTGTGTTAGGTGCTCATGGAAGAGGTGTGTTTTCAGTGGTCTTTTAAACCTTGACAAGGAATCTGCATTCTGGATGAGGGCAGGGAGGTCGTTCCACCAGCCGGGGGTGGTGAATGAAAATGTTCTTGTGATTGATCTTTTTCCTCTCTGTGATGGAACCACGAGTCGTCGCTCGTTGATCGACCGAAGGTTTCTGGTAGGTGTGTAGATGTGTACTAGTGAGTGGAAGTATGAAGGTTCTGAGCCTGTGGTTGTTCTGTATTCAAGAGTCAGTGCTTTGAATTTGATGCGTGCTGTGAGAGAGAGCCAGTGTAGAGAGATGAAGAGTGATGTGACATGAGTCCTTTTGGGTTGTGATCTTTGAAGGTCCAAGAACTGAGCCCTGTGGAACACTGGTGATCAGTTGACATTCCTCCCTGCACCATGCCACCCTGAAGGACCCATCCGTGAGGTAGGATTCAAACCACTGAAGAGGAGTTCCAGTGATGCCTAGTAACGAGAGGGTAGATAAGAGGATATGGTGATTAACAGTGTCAAAGGCAACAGATAGATCTAAAAGAATGAAAACTGACGATTTTTAATCAGCTTTTACACTCCTTAGAGCTTCCTTGGCAGATAGTAGTACCATCTTGGTTGAATGGCCCTTCTTGAACCCAGACTGGTTGATGTCCAACCGGTCATTCTGAGAGAGAAAAGAAGATACCTGGTTAAAAACAACACACTTTTTTTTTTTGATATGAATGGTAGGAGAGAGACAGGTCTGTAATTATCAACGAGTGTTCTGTTTAATGTGGGGTTACCTGAGCCTGCTTGAATGTGGTGGGGAAGGATCCCATGTGAAGGGATGTGCTCATGATGTGAGTGAGTGCTGGTAAGATTGTAGGAGAGATGACTTGTAGAAGGTGTGAGGGGATAGGGTCTAAGGGGCAGGTGGTTGGACGGCTGGAAAGCAGAAGTTACATCTACCTCAGTGAGTGGAGAGAAAGTTGAGAGAGTGTTTCTGGTTACAGAGGTCGGTGTATGTTCATGTGTATGTGAGAACTGACAGCTGATAGTTGCAGTTTTGTTAATAAAGATATGGGTAAAATCATTGGCAGTTAAAGAGGTGGAGGGGGGCAGAGGTGAGAGCTGAATGTTTTGAAAAGTGCATGCATGTTGGAAGTGCTATTGATATTGGTGAGGAAATGCAAAGATTTAGCAATGTGGACATCAGTAGAAAAGGTAGAGAGCAGAGATTTATACAAACTCAGGTCAGACGGGTCCTTTGACTTGTGCCATTTTCTCTGTTGCCCTTAGCTTGGTCCGGTGTTCACGAAGAACATCCGTTAGCCAGGGGTTAGAAGGCGTAGCACGTGATGACCTGGAAGAGAACGGACAGATATTATCTAGACAAGACCAGAGATGAGAACTCCAGAGATGAGAACTGTTTGGGAGATGGAAGAGAAGATGAAACGACAGAGGAAAAATGTGAAGGAGAAAGAGAGCGCAGGTTACGCCTGAAAGTGACTGGTAGAGGGGTTGGTGTTGCAGAATTATTAAGTTGCATATGAAATGTAATGAAAAAATGGTCAGAAACATGCTGTGGTTTAACTAGCATGTTGTCTGTGATGCACTTATTTTCAAAAACCGATGACACCATTTTTATTCAATTTGGAGCATGTGGGGGGGCTGATGACATCATCGACCAATAACGAAATGTTTAATATTTAATGAACCGAAATAGCAAACCAATCTTTTAGCAGCACAAAACAGCACAAATGGAGCACAATCGAACGAGACTATTTTGGGTGGATTTGGAGCAGGTGGGGGGGCTAAGTGACCTAGATTCCTCCTTTAATTATTCTTTTAATATCTAAAAAAACCACAGCAGCACAAACAGAGCACGTACAAATGAGACGATTTTGAGGATGTTTTGTTTTGGGTGGGGGGCCAACTTCACGCTGGTAGGTTGGCAGGATTTATAGCCAATAAGAAATTGATAGTATCGTTATAAATTCCTAAAGTAACATTGCACTTTTTAAACTATAACTTCATAGATATTCTTTCAATAGTTCAGGGCACTTTATCTGTTCAATAAAATATATTACTCACCTGTTTAGTAACAAAAACACCACCATCTCTGCATCATTTTTATATTTCAAATCGCTCAGTTCTATCCATCTACTAAAGCCAAGTCATATTGATTCTTGTTTTATTACGAGCTCTCTGTTCTCCAGCAGACTTTCCTCTATTCCGGAGATTCTCTGGAGGTTTAGCGACTCCATTTCGACCTTTCTCCCTCGTTGTGACAACTAACCCCTGCCACTCAGATGCCAGACTCAAGGCAAAGCAGCCAGACACTCTTTACTCTGTTAACGGATACGACGAAACACGGGCGAGTGACGATGATGCATGTTTCCTGCGAAAACTGTCCAGACAAGTCTAAAACATAGACACTTATAACAGGCTAAACATCAGGCTATGAAAAAAGTATGCTGGAAGAATTGGAGTATTGACTCATTATTTTAATATTGATTTTGAAAAAATAGCACTTGGACTGCTGACACCAGGTTGCCAAAAAATAAATCTTTCCTTGTTTTCACTTTCCTTTATTCTACTTCAAGCAATTTCCTGAAATTTCTGAAACTTTGTACTGTGAGACTCTTGTGCACTTTTGCCTCTTCAGGGTGAATTGCTTTCTGAATTACTCAAGTTGCAAGTGTTGAATGTAAATCTAAATGTAAATGTTGTGTGTTTATTGATCACGGATGGAGTCGTGGATTTAAACAGCTTTTGTTGAGACTATAAGTCGTTCTATGTTTATATATAGTATAAAGTTATAAAGTGTTACTGAAAACATTAATTCAGAATATTCTCTGAATCGTTCAAAATGTCATTTTTTTAAGGAATTTTATCATGTAAATCAGGGGTCTCAAACATGCGGCCCATATGAAAGTTTAATGTAAGTGTGGACCGCGAGTTTTGAATGAATAGCGCTTTACCGCGTTGTGTGTGCGAGCGAAAGGTTCCTTTTTCGTGCGAGCTGGAGCTGTACAAGCCAACCAATCACAGTGGAGTACATGACTCCCGGGGGCCAATCACAGTGGAGTAAATGACTCCGGGGGCCAATCACAGTGGAGTAAATGACTCCGGGGGCCAATCACAGTGGAGTAAATGACTCCCGGGGGCGGGGCATCAGCCGGGGCTGCCGGGCTTGAGGCAGACAGAGAAAATAGCTGCCCGTGTAATATCACATTTGTCAAAGCCGTCATAGAATTATTATTTCTTATTGTGTTTGAAATTGAGCATGTTCTACTCTGAGCTGGACAGTGAATGTTACTGTTATCGGCGTTGGATTTAGCGTCATGCGGATTGTATTTTGTTTTTCCATCATTTGAAATGGGCTGATTTGCGGGACATCGGTCTTATAATATAGAAAATAAAATCCAGTAAATAACGCCTCCGTGGCTGCATCCCATTGTTTGTATATACAGTAATACATTTATTAATGCTGTCCCACAGTCCCAGCTGATAATTATCAGCCCGGTAGCAGTCTCAGTATTTTCTACCATAAACAAATGTTACGATGTTCATGTCATCAAGAAAGTATGGAAACCCGTTTCAGCCACAGTTGAGAATTTGTATTTATTTAAATCATAATAATGAGAGGGTTTCTCATAATAATGACTTTGTATCTCGAAAAAATTAGTAACTTTTTCCTCAACCTTGAACTTCAGTAAGTCCAAGTTCAGGTCTACTACTGATAATCATCTTCACGCTATACTGAGAGTCTCAACTGTTTCCTCTCTCAAGCCAAATGTAGCTCAGCTGTGTGAGAGGAAGATCTGCAGGTCTCTGGCAGCAAGAAGTAGGCAAGACAAGTCATATTCAGAAGAACCGTTCATGTTCTTCAATACTCTATGTTCAGGACAGTTCATGCTCAGAAGAACCCATTGAAGTTAAAGAACTGTCAATAATGACGTTTGAGAGACATTTTTTTTGTGGAATTCTTGATGCGGCCCTGCCTCACCCAAACTCTGCCTCCTGCGGCCCCCGGGTAATTTGAGTTTGAGACCCCTGATGTAAATCATTTTTCAAATCATTATCATTTTGCAAACAATATGGGGATGTTGCTTTTGAATGTCCTCAGAAACAAGTAGTAACATTTACAAAACATTAGACGTGTCCAACTACCTTTAAGAAATTAAAATGTTCCATGAACAACATTTAAATAACGTTTTGAGAACACTATTATAGAACTCTTTTAAAAATAACTATGAACTAACAATCTATTGGACAAAATGTTCTTTGAGAGAACCGTGCTTGAACGTTATCTGTTTGCTGATTGTTGAACCTGCCTCTAATACGCTTATGATAATGCAATACATGTGTGTCGGTGTAGCATATGGACTGACAACAAGATGGCTCACGAGGACTGTACAGTGCGAAACGCAAGCTCAGCTATTCGCGCATGCGCGCTGTACTGTTTCAGATCAATACCTATTATTTTTTCTATATTAAGGTGGTCCAAAGATCTACGTAGCCTGCATCAAGAAGACAATTATTTAAAACAGGAACGTCAATTGAATGATATACCATAACGAAATAATTACAAATTCGACTACGCCGAAGGATTAGCTCCTGAATATTAATCGAGCGTTGCTTGGTAACCTTCCTGTAGCGTCACCTTATGAATATTCATGAGCCAATCTGTCGCCATAGTAGGGTTGGTGAATTTGCATACGCGCAGCGGCGTGGGCGTGTCCAGCGAAGCCACTGCTGTAGCTCGACTAGCGCGATCTGCTCTGATGTCGATGCTGAATTCGTGGTTTTTGTTTTGTTTTTTGCGTGGATTAGTCTGCAGACACACAGCGCGAGCGGACGCGGAAGGCCCGATGGATGTCCAGTGGCGCTCGGCTGACGCGCGCGTCCATCTCAGCGCAGCGCAGTGATAATCGCTCGTATAAGCAGATTAATCGGTGGGCCGGTGGAGTTTCATTAATGTTGTCGACAGGTAAGAGGCGCAGACTCGATCCGCTCTGTTTTGGGCGATGGCTGATTCATATAACGGCGTCGCGGCCGTGGATACGACTTACTTCTTTTGTGTTAACATTCTTATGAATTTGCTTGTTTTGCTCCTATTGATATTCATAAACACTGATTACATCTCCCATAATAAACAATCAATCAATCATAAACAATCAATCAGTGCTAGTTGTAAATGACAAGGTTTTTTAAGAGCGATCTCGCGTCTCTGCTAATAAACCCTTAAAACAGTATGTGTGAACATAACGCTCGTATATTTATACATGTATTGTCATGCTTGATATTCGCAGATATTAATATATACTGTGTTTTGTTTATTTGGGCAGCGCACATTGATGGTTCCCTTACAGAAAGTGCAGTCTAAAAAATGCGGGGTTGTTTCAACCCATGTTTGGGTCAAACATGACAAACCCAACGGTTGGTTTACAGTTTTAAATCCAATGGTTGGTTTACAATTTTTACCCCAATTTTTTTTACATCTTTAAAATTACATTTCAAAACCACCGGTTTGTTTACAACTGTTTACAAATTTACGTTTTTTAAACCCAACGGTTGGTTTACATTTTAAAATACGTTTTTTAGACCCAGTGGTTGGACTGTGATTTTGTTTGTGAATCTGTTACAGCAGTACTGTATTAATACTATGGTACAGGGATGGCATTAGATGATGATTACATGGTACTGTATCTTTGTTATTGAAATAGATCCCTGAATGTGGACAAAGAAACCCTTGTTATTACCATGTTACGATGTTAGTCATTGAAAGTTTGTTTGGGGAACCGAAAATGTATTTTCTCTGACATCACTGTATTAGAAACTTAGTTTTTAGAGTGCATATCAAACCCTTATAGTATCAATATAAGAGTGCTTTTTGTGTAAAGTGACGTCTGTTTAATTTTGACTTCTCAAAACCATCCATTAAAAGGACAGCAGTTTTTCTTTGGAAGGTCAGGGAAGCTGTTTTATTGGTCAGCTGACAAAGAAGTTGACGAAGCAGAGACATATAATATGTGCCAATGTAAATGCAGATTCAGTCCTGGGACATATTTGTGCCCTTTTCTCAGTGTTTTGTTGTAGTTATAGACCTTTCACTTCTGTTCTGCATCCTTGGATATATGAATGAATACATTTCAAAAGCTTGTGCGTTTCATCACTGTATTTGTCATTCAGGCAGTGACAATTCATCATTCTTTAAATCAGCTGTTGAATGACCATTGGTTTTATCAAGATAACTCATTCTTGTTAGTGATAGTAATATGAAAACTCACTTGCAGAGATACTCCGCCCACACACTCGTCTGATTGGCTGTGATTTTTGGATTGATGTGGTTGTCAATGCTTTCCTATAGTTCAACCAGCATCGGTGTTAACAACACCAAGATCATGGGTTCGATTCCCAGAGAACTGATTAGAATGTCAATGTGCTTCGTGAATGCAATTTAAGTCGCTTTGGATATAAGCGTCTGCCAAATTTAATGCTGTGCGCTTGCAGAGAGACTCCGCCCACATATTTGTCTGATTGGCTGTGATTTTGGATTGATGTGGTTGTTTGCAGAGAGACTCCGCCCACACACACTTCTGATTGGCTGTGATTTTGGATTGATGTGGTTGTGAATGCAGTGTGTTTGCTGAGAGACTCCGCCCACACACTTTTCTGATTGGCTGTGATTTTTGGATTGATTGTAATTGTGAATGCAGTGCGCTTGCAGAGACTCCGCCGACACACTCTTCTGATTGGCTCTGAATTTGGATTGTTGAGTTGTGACTGCAGTGTGTTTACAGAGAGACTCCGCCCACATGTTTGTCTGATTGGCTGTGATTTTGGATTGATGTGATGTGACTGCAGTGCGCTTGCAGAGAGACTCCGTCCACACACTCTTCTGATTGGCTGTGATTTTGGGTTGATGTGGTTGTGAAAACAGTGCGCTTGCAGAGAGACTGCGCCCACACACTCTTCTGATTGGCTGTGATTTTTGTATTGAAGAGGTTGTGAGTGCAGTGTGCTTGCAGAGAGACTCTGAGACTCAATTTTGCCATGTCTGTTGGGGACAGTCGAACTGCTTTTCACTGGTATCTTATCACATCTGGTTAGAACAGTGGTTTCTAAACTGGGGGTTATGAAAAGGGGGGTGCTGCAATTCTGAGGGATAGTGCACAGATTGCTATACAAAATAAACCTCTGCAGGGTGATACAACATTGCACTTATTATATGGCTACTTGCCAGATATGTACATAACTGAACACAAATCATTAATTTGACATTTTATTATCAAAATTATTTGCCATACCTGATTTAACGTTCTGCACTCAGTTGTAATGGTGGTTGTTGTTGTTGTTGTTGTAGTACAATAACGCCATTATTGAAGAATCAGAATTGAGCATTGCAGGGAATCATGGAGTAATATACACAAGTTATTCTTGGTTCTCTATACATGGACAATTTTATGAAAGGACGGCCAGTGCCAGCTAAACGCAAAGCAGATGATGAATATACTTCAGATTCACAAATACTAAAACAACCTGGATTTGGACATGGTTTAATCGCAGTGTTAGTGAGTGCTTGGGCAATACTTGCAGTTTTTTTGAGAGAATCCCCCTATATGCATAATTCTATTAAACGTATATAAAAACCTCGCTACCCAATTATAGTCGCAAGTTTTGTCGTTACCAACATAGTTCAACAATTCTGTGTTTCCACCGAGCATTTTAGCATTGAGTTGCAGCATTGTATGGTAAACACACCTCTACAGTAGTACCTCGGTTTACGAGTTTAATTCGTTCCAAGAGCGAGCTTGTGAACCAAAATGCTCGTACACCAAAACAATTTCCCCCATAAGAACGCACTAAAAATCAATTAATTCGTTCCACGCGACCATAAATGCCCATTTTAAATATTTTTTTGGGTTTTACCCTATTAATTGCAGTTAAATTATAACCATTGAGATCTCATATAAATACGAATTAATAATTGACAAGTAAAAAATAAAAATACATGACAATTTACTTTAAAGCACTTTAGCTTAGCCATGATGGAGATGAGAGAAGTTTACTGTCAGCTAGGGAAAAAACCTGGATTCAAGTGCAAATTAGTGAATTTATTATAATAGTGCAGAAAACAAACCATGTCCTGTGGAGCAGGGCTGAAGTAATAATCCAGAGTGAATGTCATGGAGCGTGAGCACCGGCAGAGACAGTGCGCGCGCGAGCAAAACGGCAGGGACAGCAGATGACATGAGAATCAGATGCGTGAGATGATGGCTGCTGCAGTGATCAGTGACCACGCCCCCACACACACATACACAGGCAGAGAGACAATGAATTCATGAACTCTGACAGTTACTGCTTAGAGGTAATGTACGTGTATATTTCTCTACGTGAACAATAGTGATCAGAATTAATGTTTATAACAGGAGGTAAAACCTCTGTAAATCACTTATAAAAGTATCACTGTGGTGAATGATGCAGCCAAACCACTTGATGCTGAGAGAATGAATGAGTTAAGGGGTGATAAAGGGGTTGGAACCATGTGACTGTTATGAGAGGCTGTGTTTAGGATACTTCTGGTAAAAATGCGCGCGACCATGCTGAGCGTTAGGACTTTTTCCACACAAAAAATGCACGTGGGGGAGGGAAAATGTTTCTCGTACACAGATACAATGCTCGTACACCGATTCGACCCTCCATGCTCGTACACCGATTTGCTCGTAAACCGAGGTATTACATGTATTTTGAATAATGTATTAGAACTTTAAAAGTTTGCTTACAGTTTGTGTATACTACTATTATGAGCAACAAGTGAAGTCCTGTCAACATTATTTACATTTTTGCCTAATGCATTAATTACTTATTTATGAATCAAACTACGCTGGTTGTGCAGCTTGTTTTGTGCTGCATTCAACCAATAAGGATGAAGCTTATATGTTGTTTATCACCATATTTTCCCACATATAACCCGCAGACGCAGATAATCCGCACCCTCATATAGCTTTCAGGGCTTTTGTGTAAAAAATCGTTGGCATAACCCACACTTTTTTGTGCAAGTTCACATTTCGAATTTCGAATGTTGCTCGCATGACGTAAATTATCATAACTGTTCAGGCTCGGTACACAGTGCTTGTGCGCGAAATTCAGGTTTTGATCATTGGATGAGCCCGCCTACATGGCAGCACAGCCAATCACATCTTTCTTGCATGATTGACAGGTTAGACAGCCTATCAGCTGTCAGAGTGACAGTACAAGTGCCAGAGACAACAACAGAAAGAAAATATCGCAAAAAACTCTTTACGTCCCTAGGGACTGTTGGAATTTAGCTTTCCCCCCAGTCCGTTGATTTGCCATGTCAAAGAAAGACGCTACTCGTAGATAAATGAAGTCAATTTAATAGAGAATCAAAAGAGCTCTGAGCTCAGGATTACTGGACCACAATGCCAAAAGCTGACATCTGGGCAGTCCAGAATGTCTTACAAGCATATGCAAACAGTTTATATATTCTTGACTTTCAGTTCATCCCTCGAGTCCACCTCTCCATACAGTGACTGTTGTCAGGTAGATTTCTTCATTGGTTACATCATAGCAATCAGCAATCTGCACACAAGAATGCAAGAACCCCCTTGCCCCATCCCTTTCTATCTGTAACTTTTCTGGTAAACAGATAGCGTCAACAGCCTTGGACTTTTCACCGAGTGCATTGTTCTTTGTTTTAGACAGGAAAGATTTGTTACAGAATTAAAACAGTAACTTATGTTAGAACAGAAAAGAACATGTCAATACAATTTGGAACATTTTAAACTATCATTAAAAATAAGCACGTCAACACAATATCTAACATTTTAAACTATATTTTCCTTCAATTCCCTCTCTTGATCTCTGAAAGAGATCACAACTCATCCAAATCCCCATCCCCTTCACAGTCATCATACTCATCCTCAGTCCTATGGAATTTAAATGTTACTACAGTAATTATTTCCCCCACTATTCCCAACAACCTGCCACCTCTCAACTAGATCCAATTTCTTGTCAGCAGTATTACCTTAATGTCTTCGTCCTCTAATACTTCCTCAATTATTCTCACCACATTGCTATATTCTAACTTATCCAGCCCACACCCAATTCGTGGTAGCGCAATAACTTTTTTTTTATTTTTTTTTACACTTGTCTCTAAGGGCCCCCAAACTCTTTTTCAAATTGCTGTAGGTCGGTATCTCCTACACCACCACTTTTGTTACCAAGTGAAAAATTTTTGTTTTTGTCCCGTGTCTTGTTTCTACACACTGTCCAGGCTTAGAAATGTTCTTTTTAGTTGCTCTACCCCATATTTTTCTCTGATCTGTTTATCTACTCCCACCCCCAACACATAATCACCACTTATTTAATGTCCACTCTGAATATCCTCAGTAACTTCTAACAAATCTCCCTCTCTTTGACCTGTATTCAGGTCAACCCCCGTCTCGTCCAGTGACCCACTATTTTTAAAACAATGGCTAGTTCTGGCCATGACCCTTAAAGGTTCAGACCATCTATTGCCAAACCATTTCCGTCTCATCTGCCTCAGTCTTACCCACTACTCCACTCCTGTCTCATTTACCTATTTGTCGACCAGTTCCTCTTTTGTTGACACGTTCTGTGGGGAAAACAATTAAATCACAGCCTTCACATTATCAAAGTGAATTTTTGCGGAACCATTTGTTAGTGACAACATCTGCTCCTCTGGCTCATTGTCCTTCTTGTTGACCTATGGAAAAATCTTAACCTGTGGAAAGTTCATGTGGGCTGAATGCTGTCCTGGTCTCTTTTGATACTCCCCTACTGTCTTAACAGTGGAGTTTTTAATCCCTTAATACCCCTTATAATTAGTAAATTTAACTTATTTCCCTTTTTTTTGTCTTATTTTTCACTTTAATTTCATAATTTCTTAGACCTTTTTGGAAAGCTCTCAACCCACTTTTTGCAAATTAATAGTCACAAGGCAACAATTTATACTTTTGACACACAATCAGCTCCATTGTAATATTCTGTAAAGGAAAAAAATGTTATTCGCTGCGCAAATGTGGCACTTTTGTTTCTTTCTGCCACAACAATATTGACCTGGGTTTTTGACCTAGAAACAATCAAATTCATTGTCATTGTTTTACTTGGGCATAATTTGCCCTGTGGGCCCACATATTAAAATTGAAATACAGCTGTTTTTGCAAAATGTTTGATTTGCCTTTTTGTCCCTTCAAACCCCATCTCTCACTCCATTCATACTCATTCACACTCATTCACACTCACACTGGCCATTTCTCTCAGTCTGTTGATCAGCCGGTTCCGATCTAAATGGGAAACATACAAGTTTAGCTCTTGAATTCCACAAGGTCTGAACACAACTTCATCAAACATTTCTGAATCTAGGCCCTACACTTCATTTTAGACTCTTATAAACTTTTGTTTTACTATTTTTCAGTTTTATCATTATTTACAATTGTAGGCCTAATCTTAGTGAATTTTGTTTTTCAAATGTATTTTATTATTCATCTAATTAGATTTTTCAGATTATTTTTGTTCGTGTTCATTATCTATTTTTTGTAAATAAATTTTAGATCTCTACATAATCATGGATCCATGGCCAACATTTCCATCTCATTACCCCAGTGATGACAGCATTCCTGATTTCATGAATTTTGGACTTTAGAGCTGTTTATTATTTGATTTCAATCTAGTTCTAGAAAATTACCATTAAACAGGATGAAGTGACCAGTAAAGGCATTTTTCTAACATACTACTTATGATGATGTTTTCTTTGTCAGAAAATAATTCTATCACACTTTTAACCCTAATGTTTAATTCAATCTAAACCCTCGCTATACCAAATCCAGCCTCAGATCGAACTGTCTGGTGAGTTTATCACCCACTTCTGTCTCTCAATTAATTTCCCTTTTTTCTTTTTTCTTTATTTGAGATATTGGGCTGGATTGGTTTCTACTTAAAAAGCAGAAGCGTTAGTTTAACAGAGAATAAAAGGAACTGCTTTTTGAGACCAGTGAATAATCAGAATAAATTCAGTTAATATAATAAATAAATAAATTTGAAGCGGTCTCTCTTGTGATCATTTCAGATGCCACACCTGTGCCTTGTGGAGTCAGTTCTTCTGCTTGGATCATCAGTCTGTTGAAGCCAGTTTGGCTCTTGCTCTGCATGTTTCGTCAGGCTGTGATGTCACTCAAATGCTTGATGTTTTAGAGTGGAATACCGGCTCTGCTCCTTCCTGTTGTTCTTCCTCTGTTTCTCTTAGCTGTAGCTTTTCATGTATCTTGCCACATTTTTGTATCTCAAGATGTTCTCATTGTCCTCAGGAAAAGTGTCAAGTGAAAGTTTCACCTTCTCCTGTAGCTTTCAGTCTTTCTCCATGATGTCCTCTCAGACAGTGTTGAATTCTTCTTCAGGAAGGGGCTGGAAGCCCATCACCCACTCTCTCTTCTTCGCTCTGCAGACATGTCTTTGCCTTCTCACTTGTTGCTTCCCCTCATCAAGGCAGAATTCCAGAAGCATCTGAAATTTAACACTCAAGAGATCCGCATGAATCAAATTGAACCTTCCAGAACTCTAAACACAATTGTGTCAGATCAATCAGCTCTTTATCTATTTCCACTCTTTAACCTAAATGTTTCCTTTATCTAAAAATGTCACTGGTTGACAACAGCAATTCCCCCATTCTGTTATTGAAGCAAATTCTTCGTTGCAGGAAAAAGCAAGCCATTTCTTCTTTGCGTTATGCAGCAATAATCTACCTTCAATTCATCACAGTATAATACAATACAATGTTTTTCCCTATCATAAAATCAGTCCTAATTTTTCTTTTTCTTCATGCAGTGTTCAAAATAATCTAATGGTGGTGAATAAGGTTTTTCTCAACCATCATCAAAGAATTCCCTTTTAAACTATTTTTCTCTTTATTTGGTCACCCAATCCCGCTCTCGTTCAATACTCTGCACAAGTTATTAATTTGCACTGCCATGAATCATTTTACATGTAGCCTTCAGGGATAATGAGATGCATATCTTAAATGTCTTCAAATATAATATATAATATTTTAATCACATGCATTCTTCTTACATATTTATTCATCACTTATTTTATTTTTCTTAACTCCTCCTTTATCTTGAACTTGTCCTCTTCTATATATATTTAGTTTTTTATAATTGCCAGTTCCTTATTTCAATGTTGGTTTGACATTATGTTCTTGGCAGATCTTATAATTAGCTATATTTCTTCTAATTATATACATAAATTTGTTCCACCAGGCTTTAATTCTTCTAGTCATGTCACGCTCACTGCTGTGTCCAAGGCTATGTGCCTCCTTCAATAAACTGACTGCAATTTTTGCTGGCAGGGTGGTTTTACCCGCTGGTCCTGTCTATAGGCCAGTCTCGTTCATTTTTCCCCTTTTACTTATCCACTGAGACTTCTCCTCTGCTGCAGCTCGTTGCTGTTCACTGAGAATGAAATCAACAGTTAATTCGTTTGCTATGTCAGTCAGTTCATCACAAGAAGTCACCATTAACTGGTGAACGGTATATCCAGCTGTTTGTTTGGCCGCCTCGTCAGCTGCCGAGTTGCCCAACGCTATCATATCCGTTCCCCCAGTATGCGCTTCACACTTTACTATAGCTACTTGCTCAGGAAGCATTACAGATTTCAACAATAGCACTGTTTCCTCATCATGTTTTATTGGCCTCTATTTTACAAGGCTGGTTTCCCAAACTAATTTATCTCTCATGCATATATATATATATTTTTTTCAACTTTTAAACATCCCCATTTGTTATGCTTTTATCAATTATTCTCTGTTTTTCTAGGGGCATTATCAGCTCACTTATACTAGGGTTTTCCAACACCTATAAGATAATAAAGGTCTTTTCACACACTCTGCTCTTTATTCCACTCTCACTTGTCCCTTTATCCAAGGGTTCATCAATCACTCCTCCTCTCGGGGCCACCAGAGTATTGCGTCCGTTCCTACCAGGTCACACTTAAGTGACGGTCCAGAGAAGGTGCGCAACACTCTGATTTCCCAGATACGGATTTGGTCACTTACACACAACTTTCAAAGACCGTGGAGACTTAATCACACTTTTATAAAAATTTCACCTTATTCCAAAATTGTCACAGTTTAATACAGTTTAAAATATTATCCCTTTTTCCTTTTTGTAACCACTGTAAGCCACGCCGGGAATTTAGAGATATCCAATGATTATAATTACAATTTCACCTATAAGATGATGACCTGGTTCTTAACCATCAAACACGGTGTCTGAGTTTCCTAACCCACTCCTCAACTTGGTTCACTTAACCATCAAACACTGTGTCTGAGTTTCTTAACCCGTATTTTAGCTCCTCAACTTGGTTCACTTAACCATCAAACACTGTGTCTGAGTTTCCTAACCCACTCCTCAACTTGGTTCACTTAACCATCAAACACTGTGTCTGAGTTTCTTAACCCGTATTTTAGCTCCTCAACTTGGTTCACTTAACCATCAAACACTGTGTCTGAGTTTCCTAACCCACTCCTCAACTTGGTTCACTTAACCATCAAACACTGTGTCTGAGTTTCCTAACCCACTCCTCAACTTGGTTCACTTAACCATCAAACACTGTGTCTGAGTTTCCTAACCCACTCCTCAACTTGGTTCACTTAACCATCAAACACTGTGTCTGAGTTTCCTAACCCACTCCTCAACTTGGTTCACTTAACCATCAAACACTGTGTCTGAGTTTCTTAACCCGTACTTTAGCAGTCAAATACCTTATTTGACTCTCTTGACCTGTTTATAGTCAAATACCTCATTTGACTCTTTTTGACCTGTTTATAGTCAAATACCTCATTTGACTCTTTTTGACCTGTTTATAGTCAAATACCTCATTTGACTCTTCAGCTCTTTTGATTCTCTCAAAAAATGAACTCAGCAACCCAACACTCAACTATTAATTTAGATTGTCCAATTTGCAGATTTTTATGAAAAAGGTGTCTGCTTACCTTGTTTAAGATGTGCTGCGCGCAGAAAGTTGAGTCTTGGTGTTTGAATTTTGTGGCAAATCCGGGTGCCCCCTCCAAATTGTTGGAATTTAGCTTTCCCCCCAGTCCGTTGATTTGCCATGTCAAAGAAAGACGCTACTCGTAGATAAATGAAGTCAATTTAATAGAGAATCAAAAGAGCTCTGAGCTCAGGATTACTGGACCACAATGCCAAAAGCTGACATCTGGGCAGTCCAGAATGTCTTACAAGCATATGCAAACAGTTTATATATTCTTGACTTTCAGTTCATCCCTCGAGTCCACCTCTCCATACAGTGACTGTTGTCAGGTAGATTTCTTCATTGGTTACATCATAGCAATCAGCAATCTGCACACAAGAATGCAAGAACCCCCTTGCCCCATCCCTTTCTATCTGTAACTTTTCTGGTAAACAGATAGCGTCAACAGCCTTGGACTTTTCACCGAGTGCATTGTTCTTTGTTTTAGACAGGAAAGATTTGTTACAGAATTAAAACAGTAACTTATGTTAGAACAGAAAAGAACATGTCAATACAATTTGGAACATTTTAAACTATCATTAAAAATAAGCACGTCAACACAATATCTAACATTTTAAACTATATTTTCCTTCAGGACGTAACAAATTTATTGAAATATTATTATGTGTAAAAAATTTGTGATATAGTCCGCTGGGTTTGTAAAATTTTGTATAACCCGCGGGATACATGCGTTAAAATACGGTAATTGGCGGTGCCTAGTCTTTCACTGTTGAATGTTTTCAGACATTTTTCTGTTTTTTGCTGACAATTAGGAGCAACCTGCCATTAGGAGCAACCTGCCTGCAATTAGGTCGGTTCCTGCGTGGCAAGAGGGCAGAAGCATGAATTTAGGGCAGAGTTAATTGCGTTTTTTCAGCCAGTAACTGTTGGAAATATGCCGAACAGTTTTAGAATGGCCAGAAACCATGCCGGTGAATAAGGAGCACTAGTGCATCCATTACAGTGATGTTTGTATGGATGAAGCAGAACATGAATGTCTGCTGCGTCGCTCATCAACTCTTAATAAAAGTTCTGCCACAGAAGGGTGTGTCTTCTCATGAAAGCTGCCACTCAGCATTCCTTCTTTTATCATCAACACCCAAAGCCAAAAGATTTCTGTCAAGGCTCATAACCTACTAAATAAGTAGTTCACCCACAAATAAAACTTGTCCTCATGTAACCCCTGTGTCGTTCAAATCCTCAGTGTTGTGTTGCATGATAATGGTTAACCTGTGGCAAATGTTTTCCTATCTCATATTTTAGTAATCATCATAAATTAGGTGTCATTCGAAAGCTTAAACACTATCATGGAAACAAACAGGACTTTAAAACACTCAATTTTTGTGATATCAACTTCCAATTTGGACACAACATTGCTAGACATACAGTTTTTATTTTCTAAATTATTTTATAAATTAATAGTTAATTTCATCTTCTTTGCAGTACTTTTTGCCTGCAATAGTCAGATGAGTGTGTTCTTTAATAAGAGACCAACATTTCATCTGTATTGGGAAGCATTTATTCACATTTTCAGCATTTTCTTATCTATTCTTTACAAGGCTGGTGACAGTTAACAGGTTCAACTGATAATCATGGTTAATTTTGGCTAGAAATTTTAATTATGATTCTTGTCATTTTAGAATTATTTCGCTTTCAGAATTTCAAGAGAACTTCAATCCACGAGGTTTGTTTTATTGAATCTATTTATCATAAAAATTATCATTATGAAAAGTTACAACACGACAGTGAAATTCATTAATTATAGTTAATTTGTTTTATTTTTTATTATTTTATGTTGTGGCACAGAGTGCATTTACAGTTGCAAACAATTTAGTCGAGATTCATGTTTAGATTTATTACAGTTTGTTATGGGGAAGGTTTGATCGCAGAAAACTGGTGTATGACACTGATTTGAGCAGAACTCCAGCTTAGGTGTTTGTTAGTGTTTTCAGATCATTATTTCTTTTTTTCTAAGGGCGAAAATAGAGTAAGGACATGGTAAATGGGTCGCAACGATTACCGGGCATAAAATCTGTGCATTTAAGACAGAACCTGAATTGGGGGATTTAAACTGTTGACATCTGGCAACACGATTGGAGGCTTGTTGTTAGCTATGTGAAGTACAGTAAAACCTCAGTTTACAAGTGACTTTGTATACGAGCAAATCTGTGTTCGAGCATTGTATCGGAGTGCGAGAAATTTTCCCTCACCCACAACGCATTTTTTGTGGAAAAGTCCTAACGCTCAGCATCTTCACACGTATTTTTACTGGAAATATCCTAACGACAGCCTCTCACAAAGCCCATCACCCCATCACTCGTTCATTCTCTCAGCGTCGCTCGGTTTGGTTGCATCATTCACCACAGTGATACTTTAAAAGTGATTTACAGCAGTTTTACTTCATGTTGTTAACATTAATTGTGATCGCTATTGTTCACGTAGTGAAATATATACGTACAGTACAGCATATAGACAATGACCTCAAGATGAGTAAGAAAGAAGGGATGAAATTCTCCCTGTTAGCAGTAAAGCCCTCCTCTCTTCGTCTTCGCGCCAGCAGCGACACTACTCAAAGCTAAAGTGCGCGTTACAGTAAGTTATCAAGTATTTTTATTGTTTAATTGTCAATTCTGAATTAGTATTTATAGGAGATCTTAATGGTTATAATTTGAACTGTAATTAATGGGGTAAAACCAAAAAAAATATTTAAAATGGTCAATTATGGTCGTGTGGAACAAATCGAGTGATTATTTTATTTATTTATTTATTGTTTTTAATTTATTTATTATATATATTTTTTTATTGCATTCTTATGGGGAAATTTGTTTTTGGTGTACGAGAATTTTGAGTTACGAGGTCTTGGAACGAATTAAACTCATAAACCGAGATATTACTGTAATGGGATAAATAACCAGTTTGCAAATAGTTCGCAAGCGATGAGAAGCAAAAATCAGATTCACGACTAAAAGACTATCTATCATACAGCCCTGCCTCTTTAGTATACCAAGTGATGAAAGCGTCCGCTGGCCAGTGGCTGTCCAGAAAACTAAACGCTCTATGAGCGCTTATGGTAGCTTTGTGTGAGAAACCGCTCTAGAAAGTCTTTATGCGCTGAAAATCTTGTCTGTTTAATCTCTAAATGAGCTCTTTCCTATGGGCTCATGAGCCTCACATCCATAGGGTGTTGTTGTCTTCAGATTTAATGACGTGAAGACTGATGTATTGGAGCCAATGCAGAGAAATCTACAGAATCAAGACGTGGGTGTGCAGAAGGTGCAGACAGATGCTCTGAGAAGCTTCAGTGGACGTGGAAGAGGATGTTTGTCTGATGACTCTGGGTCAGGGATGGTAACTGGAGTGAGAACAAATGGTTCAGAAATAAAAGTGGTGTATTTTCCGCTCAGAATCCCAGCGTATGACTGTTAGTCAGCACGTCCTTTCTCATCTTTTTCCATCTTTGCATTTATTCAAAATAGCTCATGTGCGTTGACTGTTCATCCGAAAATGAAACTTTATGCTTAAAGCTAATTGTGTTCACAGTGGACCTTTTCCTTTCAGTTTGTCTTTATTTAAGCGTAGTGTGCATGTGATGGAATGAAGAAGCACAGCACAAGTTTTTATTTGTTCTGTAGTTGAAGTCGGTTTTTTTTAAGCTCTTTCAAATTTCAACTTTTGTTGTGTTTTTACTTGCAATACATGCAACTGAAAAATCCATCATCTCTTATTCACAAAAAAAGCAGAGAGACTTTATCTCTTCAAAGGGAGAATATTTTAGGAGTATTCTGTTGTTCTTTCCCATGTAATAAAAATAAACTGAGGCTTTATCTCTGTTCTGTAAAGCCTGAGAATTAACATGAAAGATGTTCATAGTTTTCTGAAGTCGTTCGAAATGGATTGGTAAATAATGACAGATAATGATCTGTTGTTTCCAGTTAAACGCGTAGCTGTGATAAAATAAAGCGAGTCTGCTGTTCCCGACACTGTCAGTGTGGAAAACAAGCATTCCAGTGTTTGCAGAGACGAGAGGAAAACCAGACCAGCTTGTGATATAAACCAAATGATGGTCCTGATGAAGACGGGCCGGTTGTTTACATTCTCCGGGCGTAGTTGAGATGGTGTGGCGAGGGTGGTGCCGCTCCATCAGCAAACTCTCTGGAAATAAACAGACACATTAAACAAGTAAATAGCTTTTTAAGTCAAATACATTGCTGGTATCATAATTATGTAGTTTCAGAAATGTATTCTTTTTATATTTTTGTTCCTTTTTTTATGTACTCAAAATTAAGACATCGAAAAGGTTTAACTGTTGATTGTGCTAATTGGTTGCATGGAAATGAAAGAACTGTTATCACAAACTGCACAGGTAATGTATAATGCCATTCTTTCAAATTGGACATTTTTTTGCACAAGGTTGCTTATTTAGGTTCATAATATATATTACGTTTGGATGTATTTGTAAATCACCAAAACAAGTTTCTCATAGGTTGAGGAGATAGGGTACACTTTATAATACTCTTGAAATGATAGTAAAGGTCCGTTCAGTTAGAAAACCTTTTATGATGTAAAATGTACTGGAACCATTTAATTTGTTTCTCGTGGTGCTGCGGTTCTGCTTTATATTTGGAGCTCTTTATTAGAGATGACATTTGAGAACAACTGATCCTCCTGTCAGGTCAGGCCAAAGACTAATCGATCTAGAGCCGTTCACGACTCGCTCGATCAGTGTTTATTAAAGATACACCAAGACTTAAGGCCTGTTCACGCCAAGGACAATAATTCTAATTCTAAATGCACAAGAATAGCACAGTTTACATCAGAATTATTTTTTCCAGCTAATGAATGATTAAAAACATTGACAGCCAATAAGAATCTCTCCTGCTTTAAGAGCTGAAGCATTTGCATTGATATGCATTGAGTGTAATTTGGCCCATGAATGTTGTCACATGTCTTGTGCTCATCCAGTCTGTTTTCTTCATTATTAAGTTGGCTTGAGAAAGCCAACTTAGTGATATTGTATCTAAACTTATTATTATTAAGTTGGCTTGAGAAAGCCAACTTAGTGATATTGTATCTAAACTTATTATTATTATTAAGTTGGCTTGAGAAAGCCAACTTAGTGATATTGTATCTAAACTTATTATTATTATTAAGTTGGCTTGAGAAAGCCAACTTAGTGATATTGTATCTAAACTTATTAAGTTGGCTTGAGAAAGCCAACTTAGTGATATTGTATCTAAACTTATTATTATTATTATTATTATTATTATTATTATTATTATTATTCTTACCTAAAATTCTCAAAGCATCTCCTCCTAGAGCTTTAAAGCTACAACCACTAAACTCTGCTCAGACTTCAGACCTGTTCTGACTTGAGTTGCTATCCCTTTTCAGACTGATCAGACTTATGATTTTTGATAAAACTGAAGATTAAAGTCATAAAATCTCCATAGACTTTCACTAATGAAGTGAAAACTGAATTTTAGATAGAGCGTTCACTCCATCTGTTGGTAACATCACAACATTACACCTGATATATAATACATTTCAATACAGTATGTGTGAACATGTCCATTCCAATGGGCATGCATTTTATTTTTTTAAATCCTGAAAAAAAAACTTGCAGGTCTACAATCGATTTTTTACTTTAATTAAGTTGGCTTGAGAAAGCCAACTTAGTGATATTGTATCTAAACTTATTATTATTATTAAGTTGGCTTGAGAAAGCCAACTTAGTGATATTGTATCTAAACTTATTATTATTATTATTATTATTATTATTATTATTATTATTCTTCTTACCTAAAATTCTCAATGCATCTCCTCCTAGAGCTTTAAAGCTACAACCACTAAACTCTGCTCAGACTTCAGACCTGTTCTGACTTGAGTTGCTATCCCTTTTCAGACTGATCAGACTTATGATTTTTGATAAAACTGAAGATTAAAGTCATAAAATCTCCATAGACTTTCACTAATGAAGTGAAAACTGAATTTTAGATAGAGCGTCCACTCCATCTGTTGGTAACATCACAACATTACACCTGATATATAATACATTTCAATACAGTATGTGTGAACATGTCCATTCCAATGGGCATGCATTTTATTTTTTTAAATCCTGAAAAAAAACTTGCAGGTCTACAATCGATTTTTTACTTTAATTAGTAAGTTAAATCTCTCTATTTTACATTCATAATATCACAAAATTACACCCCTGTCAGTGAGAGCACTGAAGTTTGAACGAATCAGAGCGCTGCAATTCAAAGCCTCAAAGCTTTTCAAAGACGCCATTACTGCTGGAGAGAGAGATCATAATCTCCTAAAATAGATTTATGTGAGAGAGTTTATGATCAAACGGAAATTGTTTCCGATTATCAAGTAACCGCTGCAGCGTGTTTCCTTGAAGATTTATGCACTTATATGGCCAAATTCTGACTCTCATTCGTCTTTACTCGGCAACGGAGTACATTACTATGGGGAAGGTAGGTGAAGTTTAAACGCGCGTCCTCCTGGACTCGCGCCAAAGCATAACCGTCTAAGCACCTACGTTTATTTATAGCGCTCATTTATGTACTTTATTGCCGAATTCTGACTCTCGCTCGTGAGTCAATATACATTGGAAAAGGCTTCTCTGAGCAGCGCGCGCGCTGACTCTCTTCAAATGCAGCGTCTAACAGTCAAAGTTATTTATAACTAATTCTTGAGTATATAGTTACATTGTGTTAATTCTTTTATCTGCTTTTAACTAAAGTCTGACTCCTGTTCTCGAGTTCAAACGCGCTTCCTGAGCAGATTCGCTGATAGATCGATGTTTTGTGAACACTTAAACAGTAAATGAAATAAGATTTTTAAAGGATGCAAAAAACATGGCAGATCGATTCAAACTGTAAACTGCTTGAGATTAAAAAAAACTGCATTACTCTGCTGCATTACATGAGCAGGAATTATTTAAAAAATACTAATATTTAAGTTATTTTGTTTCCCATGGAGGAAGGCTTTATACAAATATTACATTGCGTTGATTCCTTTATCTGCTATAATTGCCGTGTTGAACTGAAGTCTGACATGGCAGATCGAGTCAATCTGAAAACTGCTTGAGATTAGAAAAAACTGCATTACTCTCCTCATTGTACTTTAGCAGGAATTATTTTAAAAATACTAATATTTAAGTTTGTTTCCCATGAAGGAAGGATTTACATATACATCTAAAAAGTATGTATTAGAGGCTCCATATACGCGCGTCCTCCCGCATTCGCGCGTCCACGCCTAAGCGCCTACGTTTATTTATAGCGCCTAAATCTATTCACACACATACATGCATATCTATCTACATTTATATTGTAAATATAAAGGGCTCCATATACATTCAGTGTAACTGCTGTCTGTTTTGAAAGTGGTAAGACTACATAAATAATGCTTAATTACATCTTTAAAATAGAAATAAAACAAAGTATTATTCACAGTATCACAGTACCATTTATTTATATATATATATATATATATATATATATATATATATATATATATATATATATATATATATATATATATATATATATATATATACACACATACACACACATCTATTTCGTATATATAAAAGGCTACATATAGTGTAACTGTGGTGTAACTGCAGTCTCTTTTGAAAGTGATTAGCCTATATTAATAATGCTTAATTACAGCTTTAAAATAGAAATAAAACAAAGTATTATTCACAGTATCATATATATATATATATATATATATATATATATATATATATATATATATATATATATATATATATATATATATATATATACACACACACACACACACACACCTCTATACATATTATATATATATATATATACACATACACATCTATTTAGTATATATAAAAGGCTACATATACATGCAGTTTAACTGCAGTCTCTTTTGAAAGTGATTAGCCTATACTAATAATGCTTAATTACAGCTTTAAAATAGAAATTAAACAAAGTATTTTTTGCATTAGTGAAAACTGACCGTTAAAAGCCAAGGATGTAATTAAACCGTAAACATTTTTATAAACTAATTACAATTTTCCAACACTTTGAGGATCAAAAAGCATAATTATAACTTATTTTTAAGTTTAAACTCTCAAAACTTTTCAAGCTAATTAACGATAAATCTTGCTAACAATATGCTAATTCAGCAAATTCTTGCCAGCAACATGCTTATTTATGTTAAATGTTGCTAATGACTTCGGAATTCATACTAAATCTTGCTAGCAAAAAGATAATTAACATTAAATCTTGCTAGCAAAATTGATCATCAATTGATTAAAGATTAAATTATGATCAAAGAACATAACGACACCTTAGTAACTGCCTAGAAACAACGCAAGGCAATAACTAACAAGAGTATATATGCTCAAGATCTAATTCTTTCCATCTATCCATCTGTAAACTTTCAAAACTTTTTAAGCTTTTACAAATAAATTTAACTTTCAGGCTAGGCTTTCTCAAGCCAACTGAAGTTTATATCATAAACTTCCTCTATCTAGTTATTATTATTATTAAGTTGGCTTGAGAAAGCCAACTTAGTGATATTGTATCTAAACTTATTATTATTATTATTATTATTATTATTATTATTATTATTCTTCTTACCTAAAATTCTCAATGCATCTCCTCCTAGAGCTTTAAAGCTACAACCACTAAACTCTGCTCAGACTTCAGACCTGTTCTGACTTGAGTTGCTATCCCTTTTCAGACTGATCAGACTTATGATTTTTGATAAAACTGAAGATTAAAGTCATAAAATCTCCATAGACTTTCACTAATGAAGTGAAAACTGAATTTTAGATAGAGCGTCCACTCCATCTGTTGGTAACATCACAACATTACACCTGATATATAATACATTTCAATACAGTATGTGTGAACATGTCCATTCCAATGGGCATGCATTTTATTTTTTTAAATCCTGAAAAAAAACTTGCAGGTCTACAATCGATTTTTTACTTTAATCAGTAAGTTAAATCTCTCTATTTTACATTCATAATATCACAAAATTACACCCCTGTCAGTGAGAGCACTGAAGTTTGAACGAATCAGAGCGCTGCAATTCAAAGCCTCAAAGCTTTTCAAAGACGCCATTACTGCTGGAGAGAGAGATCATAATCTCCTAAAATAGATTTATGTGAGAGAGTTTATGATCAAACGGAAATTGTTTCCGATTATCAAGTAACCGCTGCAGCGTGTTTCCTTGAAGATTTATGCACTTATATGGCCAAATTCTGACTCTCATTCGTCTTTACTCGGCAAAGGAGTACATTACTATGGGGAAGGTAGGTGAAGTTTAAACGCGCGTCCTCCTGGACTCGCGCCAAAGCATAACCGTCTAAGCACCTACGTTTATTTATAGCGCTCATTTATGTACTTTATTGCCGAATTCTGACTCTCGCTCGTGAGTCAATATACATTGGAAAAGGCTTCCCTGAGCAGCGCGCGCGCTGACTCTCTTCAAATGCAGCGTCTAACAGTCAAAGTTATTTATAACTAATTCTTGAGTATATAGTTACATTGTGTTAATTCTTTTATCTGCTTTTAACTAAAGTCTGACTCCTGTTCTCGAGTTCAAACGCGCTTCCTGAGCAGATTCGCTGATAGATCGATGTTTTGTGAACACTTAAACAGTAAATGAAATAAGATTTTTAAAGGATGCAAAAAACATGGCAGATCGATTCAAACTGTAAACTGCTTGAGATTAAAAAAAACTGCATTACTCTGCTGCATTACATGAGCAGGAATTATTTAAAAAATACTAATATTTAAGTTATTTTGTTTCCCATGGAGGAAGGCTTTATACAAATATTACATTGCGTTGATTCCTTTATCTGCTATAATTGCCGTGCTGAACTGAAGTCTGACATGGCAGATCGAGTCAATCTGAAAACTGCTTGAGATTAGAAAAAACTGCATTACTCTCCTCATTGTACTTTAGCAGGAATTATTTTAAAAATACTAATATTTAAGTTTGTTTCCCATGAAGGAAGGATTTACATATACATCTAAAAAGTATGTATTAGAGGCTCCATATACGCGCGTCCTCCCGCATTCATACCACGCCTAAGCGCCTACGTTTATTTATAGCGCCTAAATCTATTCACACACATACATGCATATCTATCTACATTTATATTGTAAATATAAAGGGCTCCATATACATTCAGTGTAACTGCTGTCTGTTTTGAAAGTGGTAAGACTACATAAATAATGCTTAATTACATCTTTAAAATAGAAATAAAACAAAGTATTATTCACAGTATCACAGTACCATTTATATATATATATATATATATATATACACATATACACACACATCTATTTCGTATATATAAAAGGCTACATATAGTGTAACTGTGGTGTAACTGCAGTCTCTTTTGAAAGTGATTAGCCTATATTAATAATGCTTAATTACAGCTTTAAAATAGAAATTAAACAAAGTATTTTTTGCATTAGTGAAAACTGACCGTTAAAAGCCAAGGATGTAATTAAACCGTAAACATTTTTATAAACTAATTACAATTTTCCAACACTTTGAGGATCAAAAAGCATAATTATAACTTATTTTTAAGTTTAAACTCTCAAAACTTTTCAAGCTAATTAACGATAAATCTTGCTAACAATATGCTAATTCAGCAAATTCTTGCCAGCAACATGCTTATTTATGTTAAATGTTGCTAATGACTTCGGAATTCATACTAAATCTTGCTAGCAACAAGATAATTAACATTAAATCTTGCTAGCAAAATTGATCATCAATTGATTAAAGATTAAATTATGATCAAAGAACATAACGACACCTTAGTAACTGCCTAGAAACAACGCAAGGCAATAACTAACAAGAGTATATATGCTCAAGATCTAATTCTTTCCATCTATCCATCTGTAAACTTTCAAAACTTAAGCTTTTACAAATAAATTTAACTTTCAGGCTAGGCTTTCTCAAGCCAACTGAAGTTTATATCATAAACTTCCTCTATCTAGTTATTATTATTATTCTTCTTACCTAAAATTCTCAATGCATCTCCTCCTAGAGCTTTAAAGCTACAACCACTAAACTCTGCTCAGACTTCAGACCTGTTCTGACTTGAGTTGCTATCCCTTTTCAGACTGATCAGACTTATGATTTTTGATAAAACTGAAGATTAAAGTCATAAAATCTCCATAGACTTTCACTAATGAAGTGAAAACTGAATTTTAGATAGAGCGTCCACTCCATCTGTTGGTAACATCACAACATTACACCTGATATATAATACATTTCAATACAGTATGTGTGAACATGTCCATTCCAATGGGCATGCATTTTATTTTTTTAAATCCTGAAAAAAAACTTGCAGGTCTACAATCGATTTTTTACTTTAATTAGTAAGTTAAATCTCTCTATTTTACATTCATAATATCACAAAATTACACCCCTGTCAGTGAGAGCACTGAAGTTTGAACGAATCAGAGCGCTGCAATTCAAAGCCTCAAAGCTTTTCAAAGACGCCATTACTGCTGGAGAGAGAGATCATAATCTCCTAAAATAGATTTATGTGAGAGAGTTTATGATCAAACGGAAATTGTTTCCGATTATCAAGTAACCGCTGCAGCGTGTTTCCTTGAAGATTTATGCACTTATATGGCCAAATTCTGACTCTCATTCGTCTTTACTCGGCAAAGGAGTACATTACTATGGGGAAGGTAGGTGAAGTTTAAACGCGCGTCCTCCTGGACTCGCGCCAAAGCATAACCGTCTAAGCACCTACGTTTATTTATAGCGCTCATTTATGTACTTTATTGCCGAATTCTGACTCTCGCTCGTGAGTCAATATACATTGGAAAAGGCTTCCCTGAGCAGCGCGCGCGCTGACTCTCTTCAAATGCAGCGTCTAACAGTCAAAGTTATTTATAACTAATTCTTGAGTATATAGTTACATTGTGTTAATTCTTTTATCTGCTTTTAACTAAAGTCTGACTCCTGTTCTCGAGTTCAAACGCGCTTCCTGAGCAGATTCGCTGATAGATCGATGTTTTGTGAACACTTAAACAGTAAATGAAATAAGATTTTTAAAGGATGCAAAAAACATGGCAGATCGATTCAAACTGTAAACTGCTTGAGATTAAAAAAAACTGCATTACTCTGCTGCATTACATGAGCAGGAATTATTTAAAAAATACTAATATTTAAGTTATTTTGTTTCCCATGGAGGAAGGCTTTATACAAATATTACATTGCGTTGATTCCTTTATCTGCTATAATTGCCGTGCTGAACTGAAGTCTGACATGGCAGATCGAGTCAATCTGAAAACTGCTTGAGATTAGAAAAAACTGCATTACTCTCCTCATTGTACTTTAGCAGGAATTATTTTAAAAATACTAATATTTAAGTTTGTTTCCCATGAAGGAAGGATTTACATATACATCTAAAAAGTATGTATTAGAGGCTCCATATACGCGCGTCCTCCCGCATTCATACCACGCCTAAGCGCCTACGTTTATTTATAGCGCCTAAATCTATTCACACACATACATGCATATCTATCTACATTTATATTGTAAATATAAAGGGCTCCATATACATTCAGTGTAACTGCTGTCTGTTTTGAAAGTGGTAAGACTACATAAATAATGCTTAATTACATCTTTAAAATAGAAATAAAACAAAGTATTATTCACAGTATCACAGTACCATTTATATATATATATATATATATATATATATATATATACACATATACACACACATCTATTTCGTATATATAAAAGGCTACATATAGTGTAACTGTGGTGTAACTGCAGTCTCTTTTGAAAGTGATTAGCCTATATTAATAATGCTTAATTACAGCTTTAAAATAGAAATAAAACAAAGTATTATTCACAGTATCATATATATATATATATATATATATATATATACACATACACATCTATTTAGTATATATAAAAGGCTACATATACATGCAGTGTAACTGCAGTCTCTTTTGAAAGTGATTAGCCTATACTAATAATGCTTAATTACAGCTTTAAAATAGAAATTAAACAAAGTATTTTTTGCATTAGTGAAAACTGACCGTTAAAAGCCAAGGATGTAATTAAACCGTAAACATTTTTATAAACTAATTACAATTTTCCAACACTTTGAGGATCAAAAAGCATAATTATAACTTATTTTTAAGTTTAAACTCTCAAAACTTTTCAAGCTAATTAACGATAAATCTTGCTAACAATATGCTAATTCAGCAAATTCTTGCCAGCAACATGCTTATTTATGTTAAATGTTGCTAATGACTTCGGAATTCATACTAAATCTTGCTAGCAACAAGATAATTAACATTAAATCTTGCTAGCAAAATTGATCATCAATTGATTAAAGATTAAATTATGATCAAAGAACATAACGACACCTTAGTAACTGCCTAGAAACAACGCAAGGCAATAACTAACAAGAGTATATATGCTCAAGATCTAATTCTTTCCATCTATCCATCTGTAAACTTTCAAAACTTTTTAAGCTTTTACAAATAAATTTAACTTTCAGGCTAGGCTTTCTCAAGCCAACTGAAGTTTATATCATAAACTTCCTCTATCTAGTTAGTAAGTTAAATCTCTCTATTTTACATACATAATATCACAAAATTACACCCCTGTCAGTGAGAGCACTGAAGTTTGAACGAATCAGAGCGCTGCAATTCAAAGCCTCAAAACTTTTCAAAGACGCCATTACTGCTGGAGAGAGAGATCATAATCTCCTAAAATAGATTTATGTGAGAGAGTTTATGATCAAACGGAAATTGTTTCCGATTATCAAGTAACCACTGCAGTGTGTTTGCTTGAAGATTTATGCACTTATATGGCCAAATTGTGACTCTCATTCGTGTTTACTCGGTGAAGGCTTCCCCCCGCTGCGCTGAGTAGATTACTATGGAAACGGCAACTCTCAATGAAGTTCAAACGCGCGTCCTCGCGCACTCGCGTCAGTTTATTTATAACTTATGCCTGAGTAAATATTACATTGCCTTGATTCCTTTATCTGCTATAATTGCCGTGTTGAACTGAAGTCTGACATGGCAGATCGATTCAATCTGAAAACTGCTTGAGATTAGAAAAAACAGCATTACTATCCCCATTGTAATTGTGCAGGAATGATTTAAGAAATACTAATATTTAAGTTATTTTATTTCACATGAAGAAAGGCTTTATACACACACACACACACACACACACATATACATATACATATATATGTATATATATATATATATATATATATATACACATACATATCTATCTATACACACATTTATATAGTAAATAAATGTATAAAGGGCTCCATATATATGCAGTGGAACTGCAGTCTGTTTAGAAAGTGGTAAGACTATATTAATAATGCTTAATTACATCTTTAAAATAGAAATAAAACAAAGTATTCACATTAGTGAAAACTGACTGTTAAAAGCCAAGGATGTAATTAAACCGTAAACATTTTTATAAACTAATTGCAATTTTCAACACTTTGGGGATCAAAAAGCATTGTTATTTATTTTTTGGTATTTCGTTACAACACCGATGATCCCTCATGATGAAAAAACTCCATGTATGTTCCCTAGATGCCATTTTGTGCACTAACCAAGTATTGCAACACTTCTGTAATCAATTAATTATTTACTCATGTTTATTACCAATGTAAATGTTGTTTATTTTAGATTTATATTTAATATTCATTATTATTCTTTGATATTTCAGACCACTCACTGTTCAGCTGAATCATCAATAACCTCCAGTCTCTGCGTCAACTGACTCTTGTGTTCTTTAAAACATTAAATCTCACTAGTGACTTGTTAAATAACATTCATTCTCGTCAGTGACATGTTAACTCATGTTAAATCTCACAAGCGACCTACGAATTAACAAATCTCACTAGCGAGATGTTAGTTCACACTAAATGTCAATAGCGTCTTGTTAATTAACGTTAAATCTTGCTAGCAACATGCTAGATCACGCAAATTCTCACTAGTGACATGCTAGATCATGCTAAATTATGATAGCAACTTGTTAATTAACAATAAATCTTGCTACCAATATGCTAATTCAGCGAATTCTTGCCAGCAACATGCTTATTTATGTTAAATGTTGCTAATGACTTCGGAATTCATTCTAAATCTTGCTAGCAACAAGATAATTAAGATCGGTTCAATCTGAAAACTGCTTGAGATTAGAAAAAACTGCATTACTTTCCCCATTGTACTTGGCAGGAATGATTTAAAAAATACTAATATTTAAGTTATTTTATTTCACAGGAAGAAACACTTTATATATACATATATCTCCTTCAGACCAGAATTAGGTTCCAGGTTTCTGAAAAAAAAAAAAATTAATATCCCATTAAATTAGGCATCTATTAATGAGTAAGAAAAAAAAATCATAACTCCTTCATAGCAATTTTTGTTGTCAATTGCAGCGGACATTTGGTCTTAACAGCTGTGAATATCAAACTAATATAAACCAATATAAAAAAAAATTAAACATAAAAAAATCCCAAGGTCAAGAACTTGAACAATATAACATTTCAACTTTAATTTTGAGGTTTTTGTTTTACAAATTGCACATTTAATAAAATAAACCTCTAATAGAAAATGCATTAGAGTCAGTGCAGTCACTTTACACACACACACATTTCCTGTGTGTATCTTTCAAGGTATTCCCCAGTGGCACAGAGCAGTAGTGCACTTTGCACTAATCACATTAAATAAATAATTGTATATTCTGCATATGACATTTTCTCAAAAATGTATTATTACTGTGATAACTGTAGTATTTATCTCATATGAGAACATTACATATTTGCGTCTTGACACAATAATAGTCAATTCTGTCAATATTTGCGCTGTTGGCCACTATTGGATAGAGTGTCCACCCCATCTTGTGGTGACATCACAACATTACACCCCTGTCATTATGAAAAAAATATTTTCAGTGTATATAAATACATTTCAGTAAAAACTTTTAGATCTGAAACCCCAGATCCTGAAAGAAAATTGACCCAGGTAAAAAAATCTATTCAAGGTATTCCCTCGAATAAAATATTCAAATTATATGAACGAAACAAGTGTATTTATGTACAATACTGGGATTAAAATTTGACATATTTTAGAATGAGATTTGAATTTTGAATAATTATTACCCTACTGGCCATAACAAAAAATAGCATTATGATACCACATGAAGACATCTGTACAATACCTGTACACATTTTTGGGAGGGTATTGTATTTATTAGGTCCTACATATCTCAAATAGCAAGAAAAATTACAAAATGCACATCAGGCAAACTTGTGGGACTCAAGAGGATATATAATAAATTTCAATCAGCATGTGCATTGAGTAGCAGTCATTGGAACCCAATGTCCATTGCAATGGATATGCATTTTTTTAAATCCTGAAAAAAGACTTTTTAAACTTTAATTAGTAAGTTAAATCTCTCTATTTTACATACTAACTATGAAATACTGGCAAACATCAAAGATTGCAAATATAACTGTAGAAAATGCTGCTTACTTCTGTGTGTGGGAAACAGCGCCACTCACTGACCAACTGAATCATCAGTAATCTCCAAATAAATCTTGTTAGCGACAAACTCTCAAAACTTTTCAAGCTTGAAGCTTTTACAACTAATTTAAACTTTCAGGCTAGGCTTTCTCAAGCCAACTGAAGTTTATATCATAAACTTCCTCTATCTAGTTATTATTATTAAGTTGGCTTGAGAAAGCCAACTTAGTGATATTGTATCTAAACTTATTATTATTATTATTATTATTATTATTCTTCTTACCTAAAATTCTCAATGCATCTCCTCCTAGAGCTTTAAAGCTACAACCACTAAACTCTGCTCAGACTTCAGACCTGTTCTGACTTGAGTTGCTATCCCTTTTCAGACTGATCAGACTTATGATTTTTGATAAAACTGAAGATTAAAGTCATAAAATCTCCATAGACTTTCACTAATGAAGTGAAAACTGAATTTTAGATAGAGCGTCCACTCCATCTGTTGGTAACATCACAACATTACACCTGATATATAATACATTTCAATACAGTATGTGTGAACATGTCCATTCCAATGGGCATGCATTTTATTTTTTTAAATCCTGAAAAAAAACTTGCAGGTCTACAATCGATTTTTTACTTTAATTAGTAAGTTAAATCTCTCTATTTTACATTCATAATATCACAAAATTACACCCCTGTCAGTGAGAGCACTGACGTTTGAACGAATCAGAGCGCTGCAATTCAAAGCCTCAAAGCTTTTCAAAGACGCCATTACTGCTGGAGAGAGAGATCATAATCTCCTAAAATAGATTTATGTGAGAGAGTTTATGATCAAACGGAAATTGTTTCCGATTATCAAGTAACCGCTGCAGCGTGTTTCCTTGAAGATTTATGCACTTATATGGCCAAATTCTGACTCTCATTCGTCTTTACTCGGCAACGGAGTACATTACTATGGGGAAGGTAAGTGAAGTTTAAACGCGCGTCCTCCTGGACTCGCGCCAAAGCATAACCGTCTAAGCACCTACGTTTATTTATAGCGCTCATTTATGTACTTTATTGCCGAATTCTGACTCTCGCTCGTGAGTCAATATACATTGGAAAAGGCTTCCCTGAGCAGCGCGCGCGCTGACTCTCTTCAAATGCAGCGTCTAACAGTCAAAGTTATTTATAACTAATTCTTGAGTATATAGTTACATTGTGTTAATTCTTTTATCTGCTTTTAACTAAAGTCTGACTCCTGTTCTCGAGTTCAAACGCGCTTCCTGAGCAGATTCGCTGATAGATCGATGTTTTGTGAACACTTAAACAGTAAATGAAATAAGATTTTTAAAGGATGCAAAAAACATGGCAGATCGATTCAAACTGTAAACTGCTTGAGATTAAAAAAAACTGCATTACTCTGCTGCATTACATGAGCAGGAATTATTTAAAAAATACTAATATTTAAGTTATTCTGTTTCCCATGGAGGAAGGCTTTATACAAATATTACATTGCGTTGATTCCTTTATCTGCTATAATTGCCGTGTTGAACTGAAGTCTGACATGGCAGATCGAGTCAATCTGAAAACTGCTTGAGATTAGAAAAAACTGCATTACTCTCCTCATTGTACTTTAGCAGGAATTATTTTAAAAATACTAATATTTAAGTTTGTTTCCCATGAAGGAAGGATTTACATATACATCTAAAAAGTATGTATTAGAGGCTCCATATACGCGCGTCCTCCCGCATTCGCGCGTCCACGCCTAAGCGCCTACGTTTATTTATAGCGCCTAAATCTATTCACACACATACATGCATATCTATCTACATTTATATTGTAAATATAAAGGGCTCCATATACATTCAGTGTAACTGCTGTCTGTTTTGAAAGTGGTAAGACTACATAAATAATGCTTAATTACAGCTTTAAAATAGAAATAAAACAAAGTATTATTCACAGTATCATATATATATATATATATATATATACACACACACACACACCTCTATACATATTATATATATATATATATACACATACACATCTATTTAGTATATATAAAAGGCTACATATACATGCAGTGTAACTGCAGTCTCTTTTGAAAGTGATTAGCCTATACTAATAATGCTTAATTACAGCTTTAAAATAGAAATTAAACAAAGTATTTTTTGCATTAGTGAAAACTGACCGTTAAAAGCCAAGGATGTAATTAAACCGTAAACATTTTTATAAACTAATTACAATTTTCCAACACTTTGAGGATCAAAAAGCATAATTATAACTTATTTTTAAGTTTAAACTCTCAAAACTTTTCAAGCTAATTAACGATAAATCTTGCTAACAATATGCTAATTCAGCAAATTCTTGCCAGCAACATGCTTATTTATGTTAAATGTTGCTAATGACTTCGGAATTCATACTAAATCTTGCTAGCAACAAGATAATTAACATTAAATCTTGCTAGCAAAATTGATCATCAATTGATTAAAGATTAAATTATGATCAAAGAACATAACGACACCTTAGTAACTGCCTAGAAACAACGCAAGGCAATAACTAACAAGAGTATATATGCTCAAGATCTAATTCTTTCCATCTATCCATCTGTAAACTTTCAAAACTTTTTAAGCTTTTACAAATAAATTTAACTTTCAGGCTAGGCTTTCTCAAGCCAACTGAAGTTTATATCATAAACTTCCTCTATCTAGTTATTATTATTATTCTTCTTACCTAAAATTCTCAATGCATCTCCTCCTAGAGCTTTAAAGCTACAACCACTAAACTCTGCTCAGACTTCAGACCTGTTCTGACTTGAGTTGCTATCCCTTTTCAGACTGATCAGACTTATGATTTTTGATAAAACTGAAGATTAAAGTCATAAAATCTCCATAGACTTTCACTAATGAAGTGAAAACTGAATTTTAGATAGAGCGTCCACTCCATCTGTTGGTAACATCACAACATTACACCTGATATATAATACATTTCAATACAGTATGTGTGAACATGTCCATTCCAATGGGCATGCATTTTATTTTTTTAAATCCTGAAAAAAAACTTGCAGGTCTACAATCGATTTTTTACTTTAATTAGTAAGTTAAATCTCTCTATTTTACATTCATAATATCACAAAATTACACCCCTGTCAGTGAGAGCACTGAAGTTTGAACGAATCAGAGCGCTGCAATTCAAAGCCTCAAAGCTTTTCAAAGACGCCATTACTGCTGGAGAGAGAGATCATAATCTCCTAAAATAGATTTATGTGAGAGAGTTTATGATCAAACGGAAATTGTTTCCGATTATCAAGTAACCGCTGCAGCGTGTTTCCTTGAAGATTTATGCACTTATATGGCCAAATTCTGACTCTCATTCGTCTTTACTCGGCAACGGAGTACATTACTATGGGGAAGGTAAGTGAAGTTTAAACGCGCATCCTCCTGGACTCGCGCCAACGCATAACCGTCTAAGCACCTACGTTTATTTATAGCGCTCATTTATGTACTTTATTGCCGAATTCTGACTCTCGATCGTGTGTTCATGGGGAAGACACATGTAAAAAGGCTTCCCTGAGCAGCGCGCGCTGACTCTCTTCAAATGCAGCGTCTAACAGTCAAAGTTATTTATAACTAATTCTTGAGTATATAGTTACATTGTGTTAATTCTTTTATCTGCTTTTAACTAAAGTCTGACTCCTGTTCTCGAGTTCAAACGCGCTTCCTGAGCAGATTCGCTGATAGATCGATGTTTTGTGAACACTTAAACAATAAATGAAATAAGGTATTTAAAAGGATGCAAAAACGATGGCAGATCGATTCAAACTGTAAACTGCATGAGATTAAAAAAAACTGCATTACTCTGCTGCATTACATGAGCAGGAATTATTTAAAAAATACTAATATTTAAGTTATTTTGTTTCCCATGGAGGAAGGCTTTATACAAATATTACATTGCGTTTATTCCTTTATCTGCTATAATTGCCGTGTTGAACTGAAGTCTGACATGGCAGATCGAGTCAATCTGAAAACTGCTTGAGATTAGAAAAAACTGCATTACTCTCCTCATTGTACTTTAGCAGGAATTATTTTAAAAATACTAATATTTAAGTTTGTTTCCCATGAAGGAAGGATTTACATTAGAGTTGAGCCGGATACTCGGCTGAAACGAGTATCCGGTACGGATAATGCACTTTTGCCGAGTACGAGTATCATACGAGTAAAACGAGTCGTTATCTGTGCTCGGATTGAATAAAAATCCTCATTGGGCAGCTGAGTGTCTGCGTGCAAATTTCCTTCGTCCCGCTGCTCCGCCCTGCTCATTCTCACACAGAACGCTGAGACGAGAACAGGTGTCTTTCTCTCTCGGTCACTCAGGTTCGCGGGTCTTTTCCGTTAACGTTTAGGGCAGGGTGGTAGCGCGAGCGCGAAGCATCATAAGCCATAAGCTAGACTTGATTAATACAGGAAGTGTTCGGCGCGGTAGCTGGAGCGCGGGCCATCTCGCGGGCCATTAATAAAATGATCTCGCGGGCCGGACATAATAACACGCCGGGCCGGGAGTTTGACACCTATGGTTTAGGGTTTCTTCAGCTTTAGATTTGTTTTTTATTTCAATTTGTTTGTAGTACTTGCTTATTAGCCAGTATAGTTCTGGTAAACGTGGGGTTTGCTCGGTAGTATGCGACTGTCGTTGCGTCTCTGCCTGTCGGAGATTTTTTTTTTTAACCGTCTGCTGGCTCTAACGAGTGTTTAACTTCACGCACTAAGTGTCTGACACTTTCTTGCTGTATTTCATACATAATAAATGCAGATTTTAAAAACAACGTCAGACTATTTGATCCATAGAACACACAGTCTCTCTCTTTCTCTCTCTCTCTCTCTTACTCACTCACTCACACACACGCATACCTGGCGTGGAAATTAAAAAAAATCACACTGATCATAAAAAATTAGAAGTTAAAAAAAGAAAGTTATGTTTAAATGAAAAATCTTGTTCATTACATTTTTCTTCATAATTCCAACCGCATGTGTTGTATTCATTGTTGCAAAACTTATTTTATATAGTTTGTTTGTTCTTGTGATCAAAACCTTTGATATGAAGCTCAATGCTGATGCTGTCATGTAAATAGTTTTCTAATCAGCAATAAATATAACAATTTCTAATCGACCCAAATCAATTGCATGATTAAAAACAACATAGTAGGTACAGTCCCGCCCACTTCCTGGTTAAATCCCGCCCATTTCCGGGTTAGGCCACGCCCAGTCCGAGTACAGATACAGATACAGATAATTCATATGGTTAACAGATACAGATAATGCTGTACTCGCTCATCCCTAATTTACATATACATCTAAAAAGTATGTATTAGAGGCTCCATATACGCGCGTCCTCCCGCATTCGCGCGTCCACGCCAAAGCGCCTACGTTTATTTATAGCGCGTAAATTTATTCACACACATACATGCATATCTATCTACATCTATATTGTAAATATAAAGGGCTCCATATACATGCAGTGTAACTGCTGTCTGTTTTGAAAGTGGTAAGACTACATAAATAATGCTTAATTACATCTTTAAAATAGAAATAAAACAAAGTATTATTCACAGTATCACAGTACCATTTATATATATATATATATATATATATACACACATCTATTTAGTATATATAAAAGGCTACATATAGTGTAACTGTGGTGTAACTGCAGTCTCTTTTGAAAGTGATTAGCCTATATTAATAATGCTTAATTACAGCTTTAAAATAGAAATAAAACAAAGTATTATTCACAGTATCATATATATATATATATACACACACACACACACCTCTATACATATTATATATATATATATATATATATATATATATATATATACATACACATCTATTTAGTATATATAAAAGGCTACATATACATGCAGTGTAACTGCAGTCTCTTTTGAAAGTGATTAGCCTATACTAATAATGCTTAATTACAGCTTTAAAATAGAAATTAAACAAAGTGTTTTTCGCATTAGTGAAAACTGACCGTTAAAAGCCAAGGATGTAATTAAACCGTAAACATTTTTTTAAACTAATTACAATTTTCCAACACTTTGGGGATCAAAAAGCATAATTATAACTTATTTTTAAGTTTAAACTCTCAAAACTTTTTAAGCTAATTAACGATAAATCTTGCTAACAATATGCTAATTCAGCAAATTCTTGCCAGCAACATGCTTATTTATGTTAAATGTTGCTAATGACTTCAGAATTCATACTAAATCTTGCTAGCAACAAGATAATTAACATTAAATCTTGCTAGCAAAATTGATCATCAATTGATTAAAGATTAAATTATGATCAAAGAACATAACGACACCTTAGTAACTGCCTAGAAACAACGCAAGGCAATAACTAACAAGAGTATATATGCTCAAGATCTAATTCTTTCCATCTATCCATCTGTAAACTTTCAAAACTTTTTAAGCTTTTACAAATAAATTTAACTTTCAGGCTAGGCTTTCTCAAGCCAACTGAAGTTTATATCATAAACTTCCTCTATCTAGTTATTATTATTATTCTTCTTACCTAAAATTCTCAATGCATCTCCTCCTAGAGCTTTAAAGCTACAACCACTAAACTCTGCTCAGACTTCAGACCTGTTCTGACTTGAGTTGCTATCCCTTTTCAGACTGATCAGACTTATGATTTTTGATAAAACTGAAGATTAAAGTCATAAAATCTCCATAGACTTTCACTAATGAAGTGAAAACTGAATTTTAGATAGAGCGTCCACTCCATCTGTTGGTAACATCACAACATTACACCTGATATATAATACATTTCAATACAGTATGTGTGAACATGTCCATTCCAATGGGCATGCATTTTATTTTTTTAAATCCTGAAAAAAAACTTGCAGGTCTACAATCGATTTTTTACTTTAATTAGTAAGTTAAATCTCTCTATTTTACATTCATAATATCACAAAATTACACCCCTGTCAGTGAGAGCACTGAAGTTTGAACGAATCAGAGCGCTGCAATTCAAAGCCTCAAAGCTTTTCAAAGACGCCATTACTGCTGGAGAGAGAGATCATAATCTCCTAAAATAGATTTATGTGAGAGAGTTTATGATCAAACGGAAATTGTTTCCGATTATCAAGTAACCGCTGCAGCGTGTTTCCTTGAAGATTTATGCACTTATATGGCCAAATTCTGACTCTCATTCGTCTTTACTCGGCAAAGGATTTTCGCTGTTGAGCACTATGATACTATAGGAAAGGTAAGTGAAGTTTAAACGCGCGTCCTCCTGGACTCGCGCCAAAGCATAACCGTCTAATCGCCTAAGTTTATTTATAGCGCTCATTTATGTACTTTATTGCCGAATTCTGACTCTCGCTCGTGTTTGCACGGGGAAGACGCATGTAAATGGCTTCCCTGAGCAGCGCGCGCTGACTCTCTTCAAATGCAGCGTCTAACAGTCAAAGTTATTTATAACTAATTCTCGAGTATATAGTTACATTGTGTTAATTCTTTTATCTGCTTTTAACTAAAGTCTGACTCCTGTTCTCGAGTTCAAACGCGTTTCCTGAGCAGATTCGCTGATAGATCGATGTTTTGTGAACACTTAAACAATAAATGAAATAAGGTATTTAAAAGGATGCAAAAACGATGGCAGATCGCTTCAAACTGTAAACTGCTTGAGATAAAAAAAACTGCATTACTCTGCTGCATTACATGAGCAGGAATTATTTTAAAAATACTAATATTTAAGTTATTTTGTTTCCCATGGAGGAAGGCTTTATACAAATATTACATTGCGTTGATTCATTTATCTGCTATAATTGCCGTGTTGAACTGAAGTCTGACATGGCAGATCAATTCAATCTGAAAACTGCTTGAGATTAGAAAAAACAGCATTACTCTCCTCATTGTACTTTAGCAGGAATGATTTAAGAAATACTAATATTTAAGTTATTTTATTTCACATGAAGAAAGGCTTTATACACACACACACACATACATATATATATATATATATATATACATATACATATATATATATATATATATATATATATACACACACATACATATCTATCTATACACACATTTATATAGTAAATAAATGTATAAAGGGCTCCATATATATGCAGTGGAACTGCAGTCTGTTTAGAAAGTGGTAAGACTATATTAATAATGCTTAATTACATCTTTAAAATAGAAATAAAACAAAGTATTCACATTAGTGAAAACTGACCGTTAAAAGCCAAGGTTGTAATTAAACCGTAAACATTTTTATAAACTAATTGCAATTTTCAACACTTTGGGGATCAAAAAGCATTGTTATTTATTTTTTGGTATTTCGTTACAACACCGATGATCCCTCATGATGAAAAAACTCCATGTATGTTCCCTAGATGCCATTTTGTGCACTAACCAAGTATTGCAACACTTCTGTAATCAATTAATTATTTACTCATGTTTATTACCAATGTAAATGTTGTTTATTTTAGATTAATATTTAATATTCATTATTATTCTTTGATATTTCAGACCACTCACTGTTCAGCTGAATCATCAATAACCTCCAGTCTCTGCGTCAACTGACTCTTGTGTTCTTTAAAACGTTAAATCTCACTAGTGACTTGTTAAATAACATTCATTCTCGTCAGTGACATGTTAACTCATGTTAAGGCCCCGTCCACACGGAGACGCGGATCACTGCATCCGCACACATTTCTTATCGGATTGGCGTTCCGTCCACACTGATCCGGCGATTTGGGAGACTGAATCCGCTCTCTTTTGATACCGGGTCCTAAAGTGGATAGATCTGAATCCGACACCCTTGCGGACTCGTGTGGACGGCCAATCCGTATATTTTTTTGTTTACCGATGATGTCATCACATCACGTGTCGGCTGCGTCACAGTAACAGCAACAGTGTTGCCAGATTGTACTGAAGATTCCAGCGCAGCTACAGCTTAAAACCCTCCAATTTAAAAAAATACCAGCCCAAAGTGCGTACTCTTATAAATAATGAAAAATATTGAGCGATTTTATGCATCAAAAACCATCCCAAATTTGATCAACCAGCCCAATGCATTTTTTCCCGATCGGACGTGACAAAAAGGTAACTAGCAATCTGGCAACACTGAACAGCAACAACAATGCGCATGCTCAAGGTCGTCTTCTCTGTGTATAGTGTATTATCTGTGGCAGAATTACAGCGCCCCATACTGGTCTGGCATATAAACTACACCGGATTCAGTCGGTTTCAGTGGTATCGTGTGGACGCTGATATTTTTTTTTGAACGAGGAAAAAAAAGATCGGATAGGGAACGCGCCGGCATCGTGTGGACGTGGCCTAAATCTCACAAGCGACCTACGAATTAACAAATCTCACTAGCGACATGTTAGTTCACAATAAATGTCAATAGCGTCTTGTTAATTAACGTTAAATCTTGCTAGCAACATGCTAGATCACGCAAATTCTCACTAGTGACATGCTAGATCATGCTAAATCTTGATAGCAACTTGTTAATTAACAATAAATCTTGCTACCAATATGCTAATTCAGCTAATTCTTGCCAGCAACATGCTTATTTATGTTAAATGTTGCTAATGACTTCGGAATTCATACTAAATCTTGCTATCAACAAGATAATTAACATTAAATCTTGCTAGCAAAATTGATCATTAATTGATTAAAGATTAAATTATGATCAAAGAACATAACGACACCTTAGTAACTGCCTAGAAACAACGCACAGCAATAACTAACAAGTGTATATATGCTCAAGATCTAATTCTTTCCATCTATCTATCTGTAAACTTAAACAACTTGTTAAGCTTTTACAAATAAATTTAACTTTCACAATAGGCTTTCTCAAGCCAACTGAAGTTTATATCATAAACTTCCTCTATCTAGTTATTATTATTATTCTTCTTACCTAAAATTCTCAATGCATCTCCTCCTAGAGCTTTAAAGCTACAACCACTAAACTCTGCTCAGACTTCAGACCTGTTCTGACTTGAGTTGCTATCCCTTTTCAGACTGATCAGACTTATGATTTTTGATAAAACTGAAGATTAAAGTCATAAAATCTCCATAGACTTTCACTAATGAAGTGAAAACTGAATTTTAGATAGAGCGTCCACTCCATCTGTTGGTAACATCACAACATTACACCTGATATATAATACATTTCAATACAGTATGTGTGAACATGTCCATTCCAATGGGCATGCATTTTATTTTTTTAAATCCTGAAAAAAAACTTGCAGGTCTACAATCGATTTTTTACTTTAATTAGTAAGTTAAATCTCTCTATTTTACATTCATAATATCACAAAATTACACCCCTGTCAGTGAGAGCACTGAAGTTTGAACGAATCAGAGCGCTGCAATTCAAAGCCTCAAAGCTTTTCAAAGACGCCATTACTGCTGGAGAGAGAGATCATAATCTCCTAAAATAGATTTATGTGAGAGAGTTTATGATCAAACGGAAATTGTTTCCGATTATCAAGTAACCGCTGCAGCGTGTTTCCTTGAAGATTTATGCACTTATATGGCCAAATTCTGACTCTCATTCGTCTTTACTCGGCAACGGAGTACATTACTATGGGGAAGGTAAGTGAAGTTTAAACGCGCATCCTCCTGGACTCGCGCCAACGCATAACCGTCTAAGCACCTACGTTTATTTATAGCGCTCATTTATGTACTTTATTGCCGAATTCTGACTCTCGATCGTGTGTTCATGGGGAAGACACATGTAAAAAGGCTTCCCTGAGCAGCGCGCGCTGACTCTCTTCAAATGCAGCGTCTAACAGTCAAAGTTATTTATAACTAATTCTTGAGTATATAGTTACATTGTGTTAATTCTTTTATCTGCTTTTAACTAAAGTCTGACTCCTGTTCTCGAGTTCAAACGCGCTTCCTGAGCAGATTCGCTGATAGATCGATGTTTTGTGAACACTTAAACAATAAATGAAATAAGGTATTTAAAAGGATGCAAAAACGATGGCAGATCGATTCAAACTGTAAACTGCATGAGATTAAAAAAAACTGCATTACTCTGCTGCATTACATGAGCAGGAATTATTTAAAAAATACTAATATTTAAGTTATTTTGTTTCCCATGGAGGAAGGCTTTATACAAATATTACATTGCGTTTATTCCTTTATCTGCTATAATTGCCGTGTTGAACTGAAGTCTGACATGGCAGATCGAGTCAATCTGAAAACTGCTTGAGATTAGAAAAAACTGCATTACTCTCCTCATTGTACTTTAGCAGGAATTATTTTAAAAATACTAATATTTAAGTTTGTTTCCCATGAAGGAAGGATTTACATTAGAGTTGAGCCGGATACTCGGCTGAAACGAGTATCCGGTACGGATAATGCACTTTTGCCGAGTACGAGTATCATACGAGTAAAACGAGTCGTTATCTGTGCTCGGATTGAATAAAAATCCTCATTGGGCAGCTGAGTGTCTGCGTGCAAATTTCCTTCGTCCCGCTGCTCCGCCCTGCTCATTCTCACACAGAACGCTGAGACGAGAACAGGTGTCTTTCTCTCTCGGTCACTCAGGTTCGCGGGTCTTTTCCGTTAACGTTTAGGGCAGGGTGGTAGCGCGAGCGCGAAGCATCATAAGCCATAAGCTAGACTTGATTAATACAGGAAGTGTTCGGCGCGGTAGCTGGAGCGCGGGCCATCTCGCGGGCCATTAATAAAATGATCTCGCGGGCCGGACATAATAACACGCCGGGCCGGGAGTTTGACACCTATGGTTTAGGGTTTCTTCAGCTTTAGATTTGTTTTTTATTTCAATTTGTTTGTAGTACTTGCTTATTAGCCAGTATAGTTCTGGTAAACGTGGGGTTTGCTCGGTAGTATGCGACTGTCGTTGCGTCTCTGCCTGTCGGAGATTTTTTTTTTTAACCGTCTGCTGGCTCTAACGAGTGTTTAACTTCACGCACTAAGTGTCTGACACTTTCTTGCTGTATTTCATACATAATAAATGCAGATTTTAAAAACAACGTCAGACTATTTGATCCATAGAACACACAGTCTCTCTCTTTCTCTCTCTCTCTCTCTTACTCACTCACTCACACACACGCATACCTGGCGTGGAAATTAAAAAAAATCACACTGATCATAAAAAATTAGAAGTTAAAAAAAGAAAGTTATGTTTAAATGAAAAATCTTGTTCATTACATTTTTCTTCATAATTCCAACCGCATGTGTTGTATTCATTGTTGCAAAACTTATTTTATATAGTTTGTTTGTTCTTGTGATCAAAACCTTTGATATGAAGCTCAATGCTGATGCTGTCATGTAAATAGTTTTCTAATCAGCAATAAATATAACAATTTCTAATCGACCCAAATCAATTGCATGATTAAAAACAACATAGTAGGTACAGTCCCGCCCACTTCCTGGTTAAATCCCGCCCATTTCCGGGTTAGGCCACGCCCAGTCCGAGTACAGATACAGATACAGATAATTCATATGGTTAACAGATACAGATAATGCTGTACTCGCTCATCCCTAATTTACATATACATCTAAAAAGTATGTATTAGAGGCTCCATATACGCGCGTCCTCCCGCATTCGCGCGTCCACGCCAAAGCGCCTACGTTTATTTATAGCGCGTAAATTTATTCACACACATACATGCATATCTATCTACATCTATATTGTAAATATAAAGGGCTCCATATACATGCAGTGTAACTGCTGTCTGTTTTGAAAGTGGTAAGACTACATAAATAATGCTTAATTACATCTTTAAAATAGAAATAAAACAAAGTATTATTCACAGTATCACAGTACCATTTATATATATATATATATATATATATACACACATCTATTTAGTATATATAAAAGGCTACATATAGTGTAACTGTGGTGTAACTGCAGTCTCTTTTGAAAGTGATTAGCCTATATTAATAATGCTTAATTACAGCTTTAAAATAGAAATAAAACAAAGTATTATTCACAGTATCATATATATATATATATATACACACACACACACACCTCTATACATATTATATATATATATATATATATATATATATATATATATATATACATACACATCTATTTAGTATATATAAAAGGCTACATATACATGCAGTGTAACTGCAGTCTCTTTTGAAAGTGATTAGCCTATACTAATAATGCTTAATTACAGCTTTAAAATAGAAATTAAACAAAGTGTTTTTCGCATTAGTGAAAACTGACCGTTAAAAGCCAAGGATGTAATTAAACCGTAAACATTTTTTTAAACTAATTACAATTTTCCAACACTTTGGGGATCAAAAAGCATAATTATAACTTATTTTTAAGTTTAAACTCTCAAAACTTTTTAAGCTAATTAACGATAAATCTTGCTAACAATATGCTAATTCAGCAAATTCTTGCCAGCAACATGCTTATTTATGTTAAATGTTGCTAATGACTTCAGAATTCATACTAAATCTTGCTAGCAACAAGATAATTAACATTAAATCTTGCTAGCAAAATTGATCATCAATTGATTAAAGATTAAATTATGATCAAAGAACATAACGACACCTTAGTAACTGCCTAGAAACAACGCAAGGCAATAACTAACAAGAGTATATATGCTCAAGATCTAATTCTTTCCATCTATCCATCTGTAAACTTTCAAAACTTTTTAAGCTTTTACAAATAAATTTAACTTTCAGGCTAGGCTTTCTCAAGCCAACTGAAGTTTATATCATAAACTTCCTCTATCTAGTTATTATTATTATTCTTCTTACCTAAAATTCTCAATGCATCTCCTCCTAGAGCTTTAAAGCTACAACCACTAAACTCTGCTCAGACTTCAGACCTGTTCTGACTTGAGTTGCTATCCCTTTTCAGACTGATCAGACTTATGATTTTTGATAAAACTGAAGATTAAAGTCATAAAATCTCCATAGACTTTCACTAATGAAGTGAAAACTGAATTTTAGATAGAGCGTCCACTCCATCTGTTGGTAACATCACAACATTACACCTGATATATAATACATTTCAATACAGTATGTGTGAACATGTCCATTCCAATGGGCATGCATTTTATTTTTTTAAATCCTGAAAAAAAACTTGCAGGTCTACAATCGATTTTTTACTTTAATTAGTAAGTTAAATCTCTCTATTTTACATTCATAATATCACAAAATTACACCCCTGTCAGTGAGAGCACTGAAGTTTGAACGAATCAGAGCGCTGCAATTCAAAGCCTCAAAGCTTTTCAAAGACGCCATTACTGCTGGAGAGAGAGATCATAATCTCCTAAAATAGATTTATGTGAGAGAGTTTATGATCAAACGGAAATTGTTTCCGATTATCAAGTAACCGCTGCAGCGTGTTTCCTTGAAGATTTATGCACTTATATGGCCAAATTCTGACTCTCATTCGTCTTTACTCGGCAACGGAGTACATTACTATGGGGAAGGTAAGTGAAGTTTAAACGCGCGTCCTCCTGGACTCGCGCCAAAGCATAACCGTCTAAGCACCTACGTTTATTTATAGCGCTCATTTATGTACTTTATTGCCGAATTCTGACTCTCGCTCGTGAGTCAATATACATTGGAAAAGGCTTCCCTGAGCAGCGCGCGCGCTGACTCTCTTCAAATGCAGCGTCTAACAGTCAAAGTTATTTATAACTAATTCTTGAGTATATAGTTACATTGTGTTAATTCTTATATCTGCTTTTAACTAAAGTCTGACTCCTGTTCTCGAGTTCAAACGCGCTTCCTGAGCAGATTCGCTGATAGATCGATGTTTTGTGAACACTTAAACAGTAAATGAAATAAGATTTTTAAAGGATGCAAAAAACATGGCAGATCGATTCAAACTGTAAACTGCTTGAGATTAAAAAAAACTGCATTACTCTGCTGCATTACATGAGCAGGAATTATTTAAAAAATACTAATATTTAAGTTATTTTGTTTCCCATGGAGGAAGGCTTTATACAAATATTACATTGCGTTGATTCCTTTATCTGCTATAATTGCCGTGTTGAACTGAAGTCTGACATGGCAGATCGAGTCAATCTGAAAACTGCTTGAGATTAGAAAAAACTGCATTACTCTCCTCATTGTACTTTAGCAGGAATTATTTTAAAAAATACTAATATTTAAGTTTGTTTCCCATGAAGGAAGGATTTACATATACATCTAAAAAGTATGTATTAGAGGCTCCATATACGCGCGTCCTCCCGCATTCGCGCGTCCACGCCTAAGCGCCTACGTTTATTTATAGCGCCTAAATCTATTCACACACATACATGCATATCTATCTACATTTATATTGTAAATATAAAGGGCTCCATATACATTCAGTGTAACTGCTGTCTGTTTTGAAAGTGGTAAGACTACATAAATAATGCTTAATTACATCTTTAAAATAGAAATAAAACAAAGTATTATTCACAGTATCACAGTACCATTTATTTATATATATATATATATATATATATATATATACACACATACACACACATCTATTTCGTATATATAAAAGGCTACATATAGTGTAACTGTGGTGTAACTGCAGTCTCTTTTGAAAGTGATTAGCCTATATTAATAATGCTTAATTACAGCTTTAAAATAGAAATAAAACAAAGTATTATTCACAGTATCATATATATATATATATACACACACACCTCTATACATATTATATATATATATATATATATATATATATATATACACACATACACATCTATTTAGTATATATAAAAGGCTACATATACATGCAGTGTAACTGCAGTCTCTTTTGAAAGTGATTAGCCTATACTAATAATGCTTAATTACAGCTTTAAAATAGAAATTAAACAAAGTATTTTTTGCATTAGTGAAAACTGACCGTTAAAAGCCAAGGATGTAATTACACCGTAAACATTTTTATAAACATATAAATACATACATATATAATTACAATTTTCCAACACTTTGAGGATCAAAAAGCATAATTATAACTTATTTTTAAGTTTAAACTCTCAAAACTTTTCAAGCTAATTAACGATAAATCTTGCTAACAATATGCTAATTCAGCAAATTCTTGCCAGCAACATGCTTATTTATGTTAAATGTTGCTAATGACTTCGGAATTCATACTAAATCTTGCTAGCAACAAGATAATTAACATTAAATCTTGCTAGCAAAATTGATCATCAATTGATTAAAGATTAAATTATGATCAAAGAACATAACGACACCTTAGTAACTGCCTAGAAACAACGCAAGGCAATAACTAACAAGAGTATATATGCTCAAGATCTAATTCTTTCCATCTATCCATCTGTAAACTTTCAAAACTTTTTAAGCTTTTACAAATAAATTTAACTTTCAGGCTAGGCTTTCTCAAGCCAACTGAAGTTTATATCATAAACTTCCTCTATCTAGTTAAGTTGGCTTGAGAAAGCCAACTTAGTGATATTGTATCTAAACTTATTATTATTATTATTATTATTCTTCTTACCTAAAATTCTCAATGCATCTCCTCCTAGAGCTTTAAAGCTACAACCACTAAACTCTGCTCAGACTTCAGACCTGTTCTGACTTGAGTTGCTATCCCTTTTCAGACTGATCAGACTTATGATTTTTGATAAAACTGAAGATTAAAGTCATAAAATCTCCATAGACTTTCACTAATGAAGTGAAAACTGAATTTTAGATAGAGCGTCCACTCCATCTGTTGGTAACATCACAACATTACACCTGATATATAAAACATTTCAATACAGTATGTGTGAACATGTCCATTCCAATGGGCATGCATTTTATTTTTTTAAATCCTGAAAAAAAACTTGCAGGTCTAAAATCGATTTTTTACTTTAATTAGTAAGTTAAATCTCTCTATTTTACATTCATAATATCACAAAATTACACCCCTGTCAGTGAGAGCACTGAAGTTTGAACGAATCAGAGCGCTGCAATTCAAAGCCTCAAAGCTTTTCAAAGACGCCATTACTGCTGGAGAGAGATATCATAATCTCCTAAAATAGATTTATGTGAGAGAGTTTATGATCAAACGGAAATTGTTTCCGATTATCAAGTAACCGCTGCAGCGTGTTTCCTTGAAGATTTATGCACTTATATGGCCAAATTCTGACTCTCATTCGTCTTTACTCGGCAAAGGAGTACATTACTATGGGGAAGGTAGGTGAAGTTTAAACGCGCGTCCTCCTGGACTCGCGCCAAAGCATAACCGTCTAAGCACCTACGTTTATTTATAGCGCTCATTTATGTACTTTATTGCCGAATTCTGACTCTCGCTCGTGAGTCAATATACATTGGAAAAGGCTTCCCTGAGCAGCGCGCGCGCTGACTCTCTTCAAATGCAGCGTCTAACAGTCAAAGTTATTTATAACTAATTCTTGAGTATATAGTTACATTGTGTTAATTCTTTTATCTGCTTTTAACTAAAGTCTGACTCCTGTTCTCGAGTTCAAACGCGCTTCCTGAGCAGATTCGCTGATAGATCGATGTTTTGTGAACACTTAAACAGTAAATGAAATAATATTTTTAAAGGATGCAAAAAACATGGCAGATCGATTCAAACTGTAAACTGCTTGAGATTAAAAAAACTGCATTACTCTGCTGCATTACATGAGCAGGAATTATTTAAAAAATACTAATATTTAAGTTATTTTGTTTCCCATGGAGGAAGGCTTTATACAAATATTACATTGCGTTGATTCCTTTATCTGCTATAATTGCCGTGTTGAACTGAAGTCTGACATGGCAGATCGAGTCAATCTGAAAACTGCTTGAGATTAGAAAAAACTGCATTACTCTCCTCATTGTACTTTAGCAGGAATTATTTTAAAAATACTAATATTTAAGTTTGTTTCCCATGAAGGAAGGATTTACATATACATCTAAAAAGTATGTATTAGAGGCTCCATATACGCGCGTCCTCCCGCATTCGCGCGTCCACGCCTAAGCGCCTACGTTTATTTATAGCGCCTAAATCTATTCACACACATACATGCATATCTATCTACATTTATATTGTAAATATAAAGGGCTCCATATACATTCAGTGTAACTGCTGTCTGTTTTGAAAGTGGTAAGACTACATAAATAATGCTTAATTACATCTTTAAAATAGAAATAAAACAAAGTATTATTCACAGTATCACAGTACCATTTATTTATATATATATATATATATATATATATATATATATATACACACATACACACACATCTATTTCGTATATATAAAAGGCTACATATAGTGTAACTGTGGTGTAACTGCAGTCTCTTTTGAAAGTGATTAGCCTATATTAATAATGCTTAATTACAGCTTTAAAATAGAAATAAAACAAAGTATTATTCACAGTATCATATATATATATATATATATATATATATATACACACACACACACACACACACCTCTATACATATTATATATATATATATATATATATACACATACACATCTATTTAGTATATATAAAAGGCTACATATACATGCAGTGTAACTGCAGTCTCTTTTGAAAGTGATTAGCCTATACTAATAATGCTTAATTACAGCTTTAAAATAGAAATTAAACAAAGTATTTTTTGCATTAGTGAAAACTGACCGTTAAAAGCCAAGGATGTAATTAAACCGTAAACATTTTTATAAACTAATTACAATTTTCCAACACTTTGAGGATCAAAAAGCATAATTATAACTTATTTTTAAGTTTAAACTCTCAAAACTTTTCAAGCTAATTAACGATAAATCTTGCTAACAATATGCTAATTCAGCAAATTCTTGCCAGCAACATGCTTATTTATGTTAAATTTTGCTAATGACTTCGGAATTCATACTAAATCTTGCTAGCAACAAGATAATTAACATTAAATCTTGCTAGCAAAATTGATCATCAATTGATTAAAGATTAAATTATGATCAAAGAACATAACGACACCTTAGTAACTGCCTAGAAACAACGCAAGGCAATAACTAACAAGAGTATATATGCTCAAGATCTAATTCTTTCCATCTATCCATCTGTAAACTTTCAAAACTTTTTAAGCTTTTACAAATAAATTTAACTTTTAGGCTAGGCTTTCTCAAGCCAACTGAAGTTTATATCATAAACTTCCTCTATCTAGTTAAGTTGGCTTGAGAAAGCCAACTTAGTGATATTGTATCTAAACTTATTATTATTATTATTATTATTATTATTATTCTTCTTACCTAAAATTCTCAGAGCATCTCCTCCTAGAGCTTTAAAGCTACAACCACTAAACTCTGCTCAGACTTCAGACCTGTTCTGACTTGAGTTGCTATCCCTTTTCAGACTGATCAGACTTATGATTTTTGATAAAACTGAAGATTAAAGTCATAAAATCTCCATAGACTTTCACTAATGAAGTGAAAACTGAATTTTAGATAGAGCGTCCACTCCATCTGTTGGTAACATCACAACATTACACCTGATATATAATACATTTCAATACAGTATGTGTGAACATGTCCATTCCAATGGGCATGCATTTTATTTTTTTAAATCCTGAAAAAAAAACTTGCAGGTCTACAATCGATTTTTTACTTTAATTAGTAAGTTAAATCTCTCTATTTTACATACATAATATCACAAAATTACACCCCTGTCAGTGAGAGCACTGACGTTTGAACGAATCAGAGCGCTGCAATTCAAAGCCTCAAAGCTTTTCAAAGACGCCATTACTGCTGGAGAGAGATATCATAATCTCCTAAAATAGATTTATGTGAGAGAGTTTATGATCAAACGGAAATTGTTTCCGATTATCAAGTAACCGCTGCAGCGTGTTTGCTTGAAGATTTATGTACTTATATGGCCAAATTCTGACTCTCATTCGTGTTTACTTGGCAAAGGCTTTCGCCCGCTGAGTAGATTACTATGGGAACGGCAACTCTCAATGAACTTCAAACGCGCGTCCTCGCGCACTCGCGTCAAAGCACTTAAGTTTATTTATAACTTATGCCTGAGTAAATATTACATTGCCTTGATTCCTTTATCTGCTATAATTGCCGTGTTGAACTGAAGTCTGACATGGCAGATCGATTCAATCTGAAAACTGCTTGAGATTAGAAAAAAACAGCATTACTATCCCCATTGTAATTGTGCAGGAATGATTTAAGAAATACTAATATTTAAGTTATTTTATTTCACATGAAGAAAGGCTTTATACACACACACACACACACACACACACACACATATATATATATATATATATACACATACATATCTATCTATCTATCTATACACACATTTATATAGTAAATAAATGTATATAGGGCTCCATATACATGTAGTGTAACTGCAGTCTGTTTTGAAAGTGGCAAGACTATATTAATAATGCTTAATTACATCTTTAAAATAGAAATAAAACAAAGTATTATTCACATTAGTGAAAACTGACCGTTAAAAGCCAAGGATGTAATTAAACCGTAAACATTTTTATAAACTAACTGCAATTTTCCAACACTTTGGGGATCAAAAAGCATTGTTATTTATTTTTTGGTATTTCGTTACAACACCGATGATCCCTCATGATGAAAAAACTCCATGTATGTACCCTAGATGCCATTTTGTGCACTAACCAAGTATTGCAACACTTCTGTAATCAATTAATAATTTACTCATGTTTATTATCAATGTAAATGTTGTTTATTTTAGATTTATATTTAATATTCATTATTATTCTTTGATATTTCAGACCACTCACTGTTCAGCTGAATCATCAATAACCTCCAGTCTCTGCGTCAACTGACTTTTGTGTTCTTTAAAACATTAAATCTCACTAGTGACTTGTTAAATAACATTCATTCTCGTCAGTGACATGTTAACTCATGTTAAATCTCACAAGCGACCTACGAATTAACAAATCTCACTAGCGACATGTTAGTTCACACTAAATGTCAATAGTGTCTTGTTAATTAACGTTAAATCTTGCTAGCAACATGCTAGATCACGCAAATTCTCACTAGTGACATGCTAGATCATGCTAAATCTTGATAGCAACTTGTTAATTAACAATAAATCTTGCTACCAATATGCTAATTCAGCGAATTCTTGCCAGCAACATGCTTATTTATGTTAAATGTTGCTAATGACTTCGGAACTCATACTAAATCTTGCTAGCAACAAGATAATTAACATTAAATCTTGCTAGCAAAATTGATCATCAATTGAACACTCCAAATAATTTTTCTAAGATAAGATTTTTCTAAGATCGCACTTAGTCTGGAACGTCACCCTTAAGCAAACCTGAAGTGTGTTTAAACTCCAGATTGATTTGCTCCTGGGATCACAGGGACACACAAGCCTTTCCACCACGTCAAGGTGGCGATCCTTGGAAAGGACACACACACAAATACACACACACCCAAAGTGATGATCTCAAACAATAATCAATTGATGCTACTGTGGCAGCAAGGAATCCATCATTGTCAATCATATGACCATTTGAGTCAGTCACTTGATGATTTTTGATCCATTTTGAACCCTTTTTGGCAGGTGCTCAAGGCGGTGATGTCCTGTCTTAGGTTGCGCCCCGCTGGTCAAAAGAGTCTTACCTGTCATTGAATCACCTCATGGTTCTGATTACCACTTTGTCCCTCGTAAGCAACTTTTAGTAAGAAGATCTATCTAGATATATATATATTTACATTGTGATTACATTGTGATCACAGCTAAAAATTCAGCAGTGTGTGTGTGTATTTGTGTGTGTGTATGCATTTGTGTATGGGGAAAGCGGTGGCTTACTCCTTAATCTCTACAAGTGATGTCAGAACTACAGTTTTATGATGTAAAATTATTTTTTTTAAATATGATGTAAAATAGGTTTCTCCTTACTGTACATCTAAAAAAATCTAGATTCTATTAAGTTCAATATATAAAAATAAATTATTTGTTTTAATTTACATTGACCTTTTACTGCCATATAAAATCATTAATCGCTAATCATATTTCTTATTTCATATTTAACATTAAAAACTGCATTACTTTCCCCATTGTACTTGGCAGGAATGATTTAAAAAATACTAATATTTAAGTTATTTTATTTCACAGGAAGAAACACTTTATATATACATATTTCTCCTTCAGACCAGAATTAGGTTCCAGGTTTCTGAAAAAAATAATAATAATATCCCATTAAATTAGGCATCTATTAATGAGTAAGAAAAAAAAATCATAACTCCTTCATAGCAATTTTTGTTGTCAATTGCAGTGGGCATTTGGTCTTAACAGCTGTGAATATCAAACTAATATAAACCAATATAAAAAAAATTAAACATAAAAAAATCCCAAGGTCAAGAACTTGAACAATATAACATTTCAACTTTAATTTTGAGGTTTTTGTTTTACAAATTGCACATTTAATAAAATAAACCTCTAATAGAAAATGCATTAGAGTCGGTGCAGTCACTTTACACACACACATTTCCTGTGTGTATCTTTCAAGGTATTCCCCAGTGGCACAGAGCAGTAGTGCACTTTGCACTAATCACATTAAATAAATAATTGTATATTCTACATATGACATTTTCTCAAATTTTCTTCTTAAAATTTGACATATTTTAGAATGAGATTTGAATTTTGACTAATTATTACCCTACTGGCCATAACAGCAAATAGCATTATGATACCACATGAAGACATCTGTACAATACCTGTACACATTTTTGGGGGGGTATTGTATTTATTAGGTCCTACATATCTCAAATAGCAAGAAAAATTACAAAATGCACATCAGGCAAACTTGTGGGACTCAAGAGGATATATAATAAATTTCAATCAGCATGTGCATTGAGTAGCAGTCATTGGAACCCAATGTCCATTGCAATGGATATGCATTTTTTTTTTTAAATCCTGAAAAAAGACTTGCAGGTCTACAATCGATTTTTTACCTTAATTAGTAAGTTTAATCTCTCTATTTTACATACTAACTATGAAATACTGGCAAACATATCAAAGATTGCAAATATAACTGTAGAAAATGCTGCTTACTTCTGTGTGTGGGAAACAGCGCCACTCACTGACCAACTGAATCATCAGTAATCTCCAAATAAATCTTGTTAGCGACAAACTCTCAAAACCTTTCAAGCTTGAAGCTTTTACAACTAATTTAAACTTTCAGGCTAGTTAAGTTGGCTTGAGAAAGCCAACTTAGTGATATTGTATCTAAACTTATTATTATTATTATTATTATTCTTCTTACCTAAAATTCTCAGAGCATCTCCTCCTAGAGCTTTAAAGCTACAACCACTAAACTCTGCTCAGACTTCAGACCTGTTCTGACTTGAGTTGCTATCCCTTTTCAGACTGATCAGACTTATGATTTTTTATAAAACTGAAGATTAAAGTCATAAAATCTCCATAGACTTTCACTAATGAAGTGAAAACTGAATTTTAGATAGAGCGTCCACTCCATCTGTTGGTAACATCACAACATTACACCTGATATATAATACATTTCAATACAGTATGTGTGAACATGTCCATTCCAATGGGCATGCATTTTATTTTTTTAAATCCTGAAAAAAAAACTTGCAGGTCTACAATCGATTTTTTACTTTAATTAGTAAGTTAAATCTCTCTATTTTACATACATAATATCACAAAATTACACCCCTGTCAGTGAGAGCACTGACGTTTGAACGAATCAGAGCGCTGCAATTCAAAGCCTCAAAGCTTTTCAAAGACGCCATTACTGCTGGAGAGAGAGATCATAATCTCCTAAAATAGATTTATGTGAGAGAGTTTATGATCAAACGGAAATTGTTTCCGATTATCAAGTAACCGCTGCAGCGTGTTTCCTTGAAGATTTATGTACTTATATGGCCAAATTCTGACTCTCATTCGTCTTTACATGGCGACGGATTTTCGCTGTTGAGCACTATGATACTATAGGAAAGGTAAGTGAAGTTTAAACGCGCGTCCTCCTGGACTCGCGCCAAAGCATAACCGTCTAAGCGCCTACGTTTATTTATAGCGCTCATTTATGTACTTTATTGCCGAATTCTGACTCTCGCTCGTGTTTGCACGGGGAAGACACATGTAAACGGCTTCCCTGAGCAGCACGCGCTGACTCTCTTCAAATGCAGCGTCTAACAGTCAAAGTTATTTATAACTAATTCTTGAGTATATAGTTACATTGTGTTAATTCTTTTATCTGCTTTTAACTAAAGTCTGACTCCTGTTCTCGAGTTCAAACGCGTTTCCTGAGCAGATTCGCTGATAGATCGATGTTTTGTGAACACTTAAACAATAAATGAAATAAGGTATTTAAAAGGATGCAAAAACGATGGCAGATCGCTTCAAACTGTAAACTGCTTGAGTTCAAAAAAACTGCATTACTCTGCTGCATTACATTTATTACAATTATTTTAAAAATACTAATATTTAAGTTATTTTGTTTCCCATGGAGGAAGGCTTTATACAAATATTACATTGCGTTGATTCCTTTATCTGCTATAATGTTGAACTGTGTTCCGTGTTGAACTGAAGTCTGACATGGCAGATCAAGTCAATCTGAAAACTGCTTGAGATTAGAAAAAACAGCATTACTCTCCTCATTGTACTTTAGCAGGAATTATTTAAGAAATACTAATATTTAAGTTATTTTATTTCACATGAAGAAAGGCTTTATATACACACACACACACACATATATACATATATATACATATATATATATATATATATATATATATATATATATATATATATACACACACATACATATCTATCTATCTATACACACATTTATATAGTAAATAAATGTATAAAGGGCTCCATATATATGCAGTGGAACTGCAGTCTGTTTAGAAAGTGGTAAGACTATATTAATAATGCTTAATTACATCTTTAAAATAGAAATAAAACAAAGTATTCACATTAGTGAAAACTGACCGTTAAAAGCCAAGGATGTAATTAAACCGTAAACATTTTTATAAACTAATTGCAATTTTCAACACTTTGGGGATCAAAAAGCATTGTTATTTATTTTTTGGTATTTCGTTACAACACCGATGATCCCTCATGATGAAAAAACTCCATGTATGTTCCCTAGATGCCATTTTGTGCACTAACCAAGTATTGCAACACTTCTGTAATCAATTAATTATTTACTCATGTTTATTACCAATGTAAATGTTGTTTATTTTAGATTTATATTTAATATTCATTATTATTCTTTGATATTTCAGACCACTCACTGTTCAGCTGAATCATCAATAACCTCCAGTCTCTGCGTCAACTGACTCTTGTGTTCTTTAAAACATTAAATCTCACTAGTGACTTGTTAAATAACATTCATTCTCGTCAGTGACATGTTAACTCATGTTAAATCTCACAAGCGACCTACGAATTAACAAATCTCACTAGCGAGATGTTAGTTCACACTAAATGTCAATAGCGTCTTGTTAATTAACGTTAAATCTTGCTAGCAACATGCTAGATCACGCAAATTCTCACTAGTGACATGCTAGATCATGCTAAATCTTGATAGCAACTTGTTAATTAACAATAAATCTTGCTACCAATATGCTAATTCAGCGAATTCTTGCCAGCAACATGCTTATTTATGTTAAATGTTGCTAATGACTTCGGAATTCATTCTAAATCTTGCTAGCAACAAGATAATTAACATTAAATCTTGCTAGCAAAATTGATCATCAATTGATTAAAGATTAAATTATGATCAAAGAACAAAACGACACCTTAGTAACTGCCTAGAAACAACGCAAGGCAATAACTAACAAGTGTATATATGCTCAAGATCTAATTCTTTCCATCTATCTATCTGTAAACTTAAACAACTTTTTAAGCTTTTACAAATAAATTTAACTTTCAGGATAGGCTTTCTCAAGCCAACTGAAGTTTATATCATAAACTTCCTCTATCTAGTTATTATTATTATTCTTCTTACCTAAAATTCTCAATGCATCTCCTCCTAGAGCTTTAAAGCTACAACCACTAAACTCTGCTCAGACTTCAGACCTGTTCTGACTTGAGTTGCTATCCCTTTTCAGACTGATCAGACTTATGATTTTTGATAAAACTGAAGATTAAAGTCATAAAATCTCCATAGACTTTCACTAATGAAGTGAAAACTGAATTTTAGATAGAGCGTCCACTCCATCTGTTGGTAACATCACAACATTACACCTGATATATAATACATTTCAATACAGTATGTGTGAACATGTCCATTCCAATGGGCATGCATTTTATTTTTTTAAATCCTGAAAAAAAACTTGCAGGTCTACAATCGATTTTTTACTTTAATTAGTAAGTTAAATCTCTCTATTTTACATTCATAATATCACAAAATTACACCCCTGTCAGTGAGAGCACTGAAGTTTGAACGAATCAGAGCGCTGCAATTCAAAGCCTCAAAGCTTTTCAAAGACGCCATTACTGCTGGAGAGAGAGATCATAATCTCCTAAAATAGATTTATGTGAGAGAGTTTATGATCAAATGGAAATTGTTTCCGATTATCAAGTAACCTCTGCAGCGTGTTTCCTTGAAGATTTATGCACTTATATGGCCAAATTCTGACTCTCATTCGTCTTTACTCGGCAACGGAGTACATTACTATGGGGAAGGTAAGTGAAGTTTAAACGCGCGTCCTCCTGGACTCGCGCCAACGCATAACCGTCTAAGCACCTACGTTTATTTATAGCGCTCATTTATGTACTTTATTGCCGAATTCTGACTCTCGCTCGTGTGTTCATGGGGAAGACACATGTAAAAAGGCTTCCCTGAGCAGCGCGCGCGCTGACTCTCTTCAAATGCAGCGTCTAACAGTCAAAGTTATTTATAACTAATTCTTGAGTATATAGTTACATTGTGTTAATTCTTTTATCTGCTTTTAACTAAAGTCTGACTCCTGTTCTCGAGTTCAAACGCGCTTCCTGAGCAGATTCGCTGATAGATCGATGTTTTGTGAACACTTAAACAATAAATGAAATAAGGTATTTAAAAGGATGCAAAAACGATGGCAGATCGATTCAAACTGTAAACTGCTTGAGATAAAAAAAAAACTGCATTACTCTGCTGCATTACATGAGCAGGAATTATTTAAAAAATACTAATATTTAAGTTATTTTGTTTCCCATGGAGGAAGGCTTTATACAAATATTACATTGCGTTGATTCCTTTATCTGCTATAATTGCCGTGTTGAACTGAAGTCTGACATGGCAGATCGAGTCAATCTGAAAACTGCTTGAGATTAGAAAAAACTGCATTACTCTCCTCATTGTACTTTAGCAGGAATTATTTTAAAAATACTAATATTTAAGTTTGTTTCCCATGAAGGAAGGATTTACATATACATCTAAAAAGTATGTATTAGAGCAGGGGTGGGCAAACTATTTGTCTCGCGGGCCACATTGGTTTCTTAACATTGACAGAGGGGCCGGGATTGTTGACGGGGGGGGGGGGGGGGGGGGGGGGGGGGTTTGGGGCAAATCCATGACTTTAATATACGAGCGCAAAACTGATGTTTGTGTGCGCATAAATTACATCCGCAAGTGGAAAACAGAGCTACACGGGTACGCAAGCTCAAAAATAAAAAACAATAAAAATAACTCACTGCTCTTGACTTTTGTAACTTTAATAAATTCAGATATTTTTAATATATAGTGAAGATGATTCAATGCTATTTTACATTTGATTATCTTAATCAAATTAGCTGAGAGCAAGTGCTGGTTCTACCTGAAAAAACACTACTGTGTTTTGTTCTTCTGAGCCCTGATGAAGGAACACTAAATACATACTGTTTTATTGAATGAAAGATAAAATATGACAACAGAAGCATGAAAATAACTGAGGGAAATATATATAGGGACATGACCAGAGCAAAGGCAGGATATACTTCCCTCAATTTAAAATATGTAATGACTTCAAAACTGGTGTATGAGCTCTAAGTGTCATGTACATTTTATTCTAATGTACATTATATTTCCTCTACCTATATTTCCCTATTTTTCCTCTTGTATTTGCAGGTCATGTTCTTGAATGCAGCAAATAACAACATAACGTTGACAGCATACAACTTCTTTTGAGAAGGTCGCACCTGTGCATTTTCTTATAATAAATCCTAGAAAACCTGTATAAAGTATAGTTTGGTCTTAAATCACTCGACTGGGACACGTGAAATTACAACAAAACAATATTAATACAATTTAATCGACAAAAAAAAACATAATATACAATGTGACTGAATCATATATTTGCCTCAGCTCTAGATTGACAATAACAGGCGTCCAATCACAACTGACCTCTGGAAAAAAGGGAACTAACCAATGACGTTTGATGTTACTATTACAAGAGCAAGCCCCACGACTGACAAAAATAAAAATGCTCGCGCGAGCAAAAACAGCAGTTGAGAGCGGGCGAATGTTCGCGCGCGCGCGCGCGAGTGATTAAAATGATCTTGCGGGTACCCGTATTTACGCGTGTAGCTCTGTTTTCCTCTCGCGGAAGGGGGTGGGGGTCTAGAGGGGTTTGCGACACACGCATACTCTCCACCACACTTTCAGCTCCACTGCCGCTTGCAGCCGCGACAGAGTGACATTACAGGGAAATGTAAAATGAAGGAGGTTTAATACAGGTTCGGCAAGTTCGGCGGGCCGGATTAAAAAGCCCAACGGGCCGGATATGGCCCGCGGGCCGTAGTTTGCCCACCCCTGTATTAGAGGCTCCATATACGCGCGTCCTCCCGCATTCGCGCGTCCACGCCTAAGCGCCTACGTTTATTTATAGCGCGTAAATTCATTCACACACATACATGCATATCTATCTACATCTATATTGTAAATATAAAGGGCTCCATATACATGCAGTGTAACTGCTGTCTGTTTTGAAAGTGGTAAGACTACATAAATAATGCTTAATTACATCTTTAAAATAGAAATAAAACAAAGTATTATTCACAGTATCACAGTACCATTTATTTATATATATATATATATATATATATATATACACACACATCTATTTAGTATATATAAAAGGCTACATATAGTGTAACTGTGGTGTAACTGCAGTCTCTTTTGAAAGTGATTAGCCTATATTAATAATGCTTAATTACAGCTTTAAAATAGAAATAAAACAAAGTATTATTCACAGTATCATATATATATATATATATATACACACACACACACACCTCTATACATATTATATATATATATATATATATACATACACATCTATTTAGTATATATAAAAGGCTACATATACATGCAGTGTAACTGCAGTCTCTTTTGAAAGTGATTAGCCTATACTAATAATGCTTAATTACAGCTTTAAAATAGAAATTAAACAAAGTGTTTTTCGCATTAGTGAAAACTGACCGTTAAAAGCCAAGGATGTAATTAAACCGTAAACATTTTTTTAAACTAATTACAATTTTCCAACACTTTGGGGATCAAAAAGCATAATTATAACTTATTTTTAAGTTTAAACTCTCAAAACTTTTTAAGCTAATTAACGATAAATCTTGCTAACAATATGCTAATTCAGCAAATTCTTGCCAGCAACATGCTTATTTATGTTAAATGTTGCTAATGACTTCAGAATTCATACTAAATCTTGCTAGCAACAAGATAATTAACATTAAATCTTGCTAGCAAAATTGATCATCAATTGATTAAAGATTAAATTATGATCAAAGAACATAACGACACCTTAGTAACTGCCTAGAAACAACACAAGGCAATAACTAACAAGAGTATATATGCTCAAGATCTAATTCTTTCCATCTATCCATCTGTAAACTTTCAAAACTTTTTAAGCTTTTACAAATAAATTTAACTTTCAGGCTAGGCTTTCTCAAGCCAACTGAAGTTTATATCATAAACTTCCTCTATCTTTTTTTTTATTATTATTTTTCTTCTTACCTAAAATTCTAAAAGAATCTCCTCGTACAGCTTTAAAGCTACAACCACTAAACTCTGCTCAGACTTCAGACCTGTTCTGACTTGAGTTGCTATATCATTTCAGACTGATCAGACTTATGATTTTTGATAAAATTGAAGATTAAAATCATAAAAAGTTCCATAGACTTTACATTGAACTAAAATTCACCAATCAGAGGGCTTAGATTACTGAGCCCGCCTTAAGGCTTCAAACTAATCAGAGCTCTAGAAGGAGCGTCCATCACTGAAGATTGAACGAATCAGAGCGCTGTTAGTCTCTGCCAGAAACTGATAGAGCCGCCATTACGAGATGGTCCTCACTGCGGAACACGAGATCCAGGGGGAGGAGTTGGATCCAGATCCAACTCCTCCCATTATATATACTTCGCCCCGCCGCCGCCCCATCACACATGGTCATGGTGTGCGAAGACACCCACCCAGGCTTCTGCAGCGAGTTCTGTGAAATCTGTGCTGACCAGTGTGAAAGGATGGATGGATAGCTAATTGTGAATGTCCTGTGGTTTCCCTGTAATGTTGGTCTAATTCTGTGTGTTCCCAATGTCGTTTTCCTTATGTTTTGCCTTCAAAGTTTCCCTACTGTTTTCAAAATGTCTGTTTTAGCTCGTGTGTTAATAAAGTTTTTTTTCCAATTTAATTGCGTTGGTAATACATTTTGCATGCATTTATGTAAGTGAGATGCTCTTATGCTATTTAAATGAAGTCAGATGCTCTTGTGAAGTCACTTATAAGTGACTTATAAGTATAATTAGTGCTGCTATAATTTAGTCACATACAGTGTCATAATCAGTAGTGAAAAAAGCACATTCTCTACTTGAATTTAAACTTGAATTAAGTGCCTACTAATTAATATACTTAAGTATTGGAAATCAAAGTGCATGTGGACTACTGAAAGGGGTTAAAGATCAGCCAATCAAAGAATACAGTGAATCTACGAAATTTGTAAGTAATCTTTTTTGTTTTAGATTATATTTAAACGTTTCTCCAAATTAATAAAATACGTGGCTATTGTCCACCACTACGTGTAAGTACGTAGTGGTGGACAATAGCCACGTATTTTATACAAATTACCACAACGTATAAACTACAGTGTTTGTAACTATTAAAAACTTTAATATTTGTTTTCGGCAAGTTTGTTTTTACGTCAAAAGAATAACTAACTAGTTAAGACTCGATGCTGAAAAGATAGAGCAACAAGTACGAAGTGTGGGGAATCTGTTGACCAATCAGAATGCAGTGGAAGGAAAGAGGTGCTACTGGCCATTACTGCTGGAGAGACAGAGATCATAATCTCCTAAAATAGATTTATGTGAGAGAGTTTATGATCAAACGGAAATTGTTTCCGATTATCAAGTAACCGCTGCAGCGTGTTTGCTTGAAGTTTTATGTACTTATATGGCCGAAATCTGACTCTCATTCGTGTTTACTCGGTAAAGGCTTTCGCCCGCTGAGTAGATTACTATGGGAACGGCGACTCTCAATGAACTTCAAACGCGCGTCCCCGCGCACTTGCCGTCAAAGCGCCAAACCGTCAAAGCGCCTAAGTTTATTTATAACTTATGCCTGAGTAAATATTACATTGCGTTGATTCCTTTATCTGCTATAATTGCCGTGTTGAACTGAAGTCTGACATGGCAGATCGATTCAATCTGAAAACTGCTTGAGATTAGAAAAAACTGCATTACTTTCCCCATTGTACTTGGCAGGAATGATTTAAAAAATACTAATATTTAAGTTATTTTATTTCACAGGAAGAAACACTTTATATATACATATATCTCCTTCAGACCAGAATTAGGTTCCAGGTTTCTGAAAAAAAAAAAAAATTTAATATCCCATTAAATTAGGCATCTATTAATGAGTAAGAAAAAAAATTCATAACTCCTTCATAGCAATTTTTGTTGTCAATTGCAGTGGACATTTGGTCTTAACAGCTGTGAATATCAAACTAATATAAACCAATATAAAAAAAAAAAATAAACATACAAAAATCCCAAGGTCAAGAACTTGAACAATATAACATTTCAACTTTAATTTTGAGGTTTTTGTTTTACAAATTGCACATTTAATAAAATAAACCTCTAATAGAAAATGCATTAGAGAGTCAGTGCAGTCACTTTACACACACACACACACATTTCCTGTGTGTATCTTTCAAGGTATTCCCCAGTGGCACAGAGCAGTAGTGCACTTTGCACTAATCACATTAAATAAATAATTGTATATTCTGCATATGACATTTTCTCAAAAATGTATTATTACTGTGATAACTGTAGTATTTATCTCATATGAGAACATTACATATTTGCGTCTTGACACAATAATAGTCAATTCTGTCAATATTTGCGCTGTTGGCCACTTTTGGATAGAGTGTCCACCCCATCTTGTGGTGACATCACAACATTACACCCCTGTCATTATGAAAAAAATATTTTCAATATATATATACATTTCAGTAAAAACTTTTAGATCTGAAACCCCAGATCCTGAAAGAAAATTGACCCAGGTAAAAAATCTATTCAAGGTATTCCCTCGAATAAAATATTCAAATTATATGAACGAAACAAGTGTATTTATGTACAATACTGGGATTAAAATTTGACATATTTTAGAATGAGATTTGAATTTTGACTAATTATTACCCTACTGGCCATAACAGCAAATAGCATTATGATACCACATGAAGACATCTGTACAATACCTGTACACATTTTTGGGGGGGTTTTGTATTTATTAGGTCCTACATATCTCAAATAGCAAGAAAAATTATAAAATGCACATCAGGCAAACTTGTGGGACTCAAGAGGATATATAATAAATTTCAATCAGCATGTGCATTGAGTAGCAGTCATTGGAACCCAATGTCCATTGCAATGGATATGCATTTTTTTAAATCCTGAAAAAAGATTTGCAGGTCTACAATCGATTTTTTACTTTAATTAGTAAGTTAAATCTCTCTATTTTACATACCAACTATGAAATACTGGCAAACATATCAAAGATTGCAAATATAACTGTAGAAAATGCTGCTTACTTCTGTGTGTGGGAAACAAAACCACTCACTGACCAACTGAATCATCAGTAATCTCCAAATAAATCTTGTTAGCGAAAAACTCTCAAAACTTTTCAAGCTTGAAGCTTTTACAACTAATTTAAACTTTCAGGCTACTTTCTCAAGCCAACTGAAGTTTATATCATAAACTTCCTCTATCTAGTTAATAACTGAGAGGCAAATTGGGGAAAATAACATGCAATCATACAGGCAGTTCAATTTTATTTTTAGTTGGCAATAGGTTAAGTACAAATATGAATATTTACTATAGTGAGGAGAATTTTTCTAAATATGTCCACTAGTTATTTTTCTTGCTGATTGAGATCATGGCCACTGAATGTGGATTCAGTGATGGCCACTGAATGTGGATTTCACATTTACCTGAGGTAAATGTGAAATTACGTGATTGTTGTTCTCCAGCAGTTTTACTGACGTTTCTCTCCGGTTGAACGCCCGTTCCGGGCGTTTAAAAAGACTCCCTTATTAGTGCTAATAACAATGGAAAAAACATGTTTTTAATTGCTATAGAGACACACACATACAAAATTATAGTATATAAGGATTCCTGTGATATAAAATAAAATGTGGTTTTAATTATGAGTTCTTGTCTTTGAGACAGACGATACAGTAGTGGTTAATGACAGCATGTGAGGAGGAGGAGGAGGAGGAGGAGGAGGAGGAGGAGGGAGGGATTATGTAAATTATGTAGATAACGCAAACACAATACTGAAGTGTAGTGTTTCTTCCCGTATTGGATAGAGTGTAATGTGTGCCTCAGAAGCGCATATTTATTATTATTGAACACTCATAACTCGTGCTGCTCCCAGCTTAATACTCATTAATCACTTGTTGTCCCCAGTAACCCCCGCTGTAAAACCAAGCTGCCTCTAGTGGAGATAATATGCAATTATCCCATGAATGTATATAATACACACCACAGGAAGACTCGCGGGAGATGCGTACGGAAGTCAACGAACACGTGAAGGGAAGGAGTGAGGCGGCGTGAACTGGAACACCTAGCGTCGGTGTCTCTAAGCTGCTCGTATCTCAAATCTTTACTCGTATTTCAAAGCAAAAAATGCTCGAAGGCTTGCTCATCTCAGAATGCTCATGTCGGGACGCTCATATCTCAAGGTATTACTGTATTTAGATTTGTCGGCCAATATATTGGTTATCTACTTTCAAATATATAAAAATGATCGTTATTCCGGTCAAAATGTCCATATCAGTGCTTCCCTTGTCTTGTTTTGTAATACCTTGTCTAGGGCTGCAACTAACGATTAGGGCAGTTTTCCTCTCTGGGTTTTGAAGCCGTCTTCAGCTCCCATCCATCATTGGGCTCTCCGCTATTGCTCAGATCATGTGCACGTATGTGTTTATATTGCGTGTGTGTAGATTTATTAGCCCAGGATATGATTACACAAAGCGACGTCTGTGGCTCCGATGACGGGAGTCGCGGCAGGTTGGTTCACACAAAGCGTATGTCTCACATCAGATCTGTTCAGCCCTTCCTCACATGAAGTGACCCTCTGCTGACTTTTAAGGGCTTCTAGGCAACAGACATGGAAGGAATTATTACACCATCAAATATGAGTGTGTGAGAGAGTCTCAGTCGCCTCCTTGGAGTCCTTGCCTGTACCGCGTGAGATAATCTGTGCTGATAAGGCACACAGAGGACTAAACGCTGGCTGTGGCCGCACATGGGCTCCTGGTCGGGGATTGTGATTGGCTCAGCAGTATTGCCTGCAGTGTGTGACACGCTGCCCGGCCCCGTGCCGGCACTCCTGTGTGGCCTGGGACGACAGACGCTCCTGTGAATGCCACTTTCTGTCTGTCTCGGCCTTGTTTTGGTTGTTTCTTCTGGGATCTGTGTCGTCCATTGTGTTGTGATTACATCTGCAGGACTTCATGGGCTTTTTACTGTAACACATTCAACAGCAGTACAACGCAAACCTGTCAACAGGTAAAGAAATCTGTTAATGAGATTTATAGGCCGTTTCATTTCCATGTACGTTGTAGTGTGTCTGTGTTTTCTTAAAAAAAATGTGGAAATTGTTGTAAAATCTGAGTAGATTTTAGTTTCGTTTGTTTCATCGTTAACCATTGATGGATCATTAATCATCATCACTTTCTTTTTTCTAAAAGAAACTGCAGGACCTTCTGATATTGGCGTGTCTCGTAATGCAGCTGTCATTCTCCTCTCGTTATCAATCAATTTGATGAGTAGATTATTCACAATGGGATGATGACAAGTGTCATGCAAGCCACACGTGCCGTCCTAATCTGACTCTCTGTACACCAGCTTGACATGCACACAGAGAGAAGCTCAACTTTTCTGAAGCTTTGAAAATGATTCATGCTGAAGGTATAACCTGATTTTACACAGGCTGGTTTAATTTTAGCATCCATGGTACTAGGGCTGGGCATTGACACAAATTCACAATTTGGTTTTGATTCGCATGCTTGCGATTTTGATTCGCCTATCAGGTACAGAATATGGCAATAAAGATATAATGCTGTAAGCTATACAAATCATCACTATAATATTAATGGTTTAAATTTTAACAACTTATTTGAATAGGCTACTTTCATTTAAATAGTAAAGGTCTTAAACTATGGTCTTTTTTTTGTAAGTTAAAGGTATTTTATGCCATACTGTGACACCTTAGCACTCATTATCATTAAGTCGCAAGGATGTGAAAACAAATTCAGTCACTGATTTTCTGTTTCTACATGAGATTCTATGTACATTGGGCCTTCTAATAAACGTAAATGCTACAACAACATTATTGTTTTAATTTTTGACATTTGTCCATAGTAGTCTCCAATTCTGGAGAACTACTCGTATTGCAATGGCATAGGATAACTGAATGATATTAATACTTCAAAAGATCACGAGAAGTCCAAGTTGTAGGTTGGCACAGACAGTAGAGAGTAGAGTTAGACACATGACTGTTTAATTTGTGACATGCTTTATTTATGCTATTTATTCAAACATGTATGCGTCTAAGTGCTAGTGATCTGTCTTGAGCTTTACAATTGTTTATTCTGGATTTAGTGTGCAAATCATATTGTTTACACAGCATAAATAATAAAACCATTTAATGTGTAATGTTAAACAAATAATAAAGTTCAGAGAACCATGAAATTTTACTGGTACTGGTACCGACTACTGGAATGCTGGTGCTGTGACACAACCCTCCCCGGAACATTCCTTTGGTGTTTATCTTATCTTATTTTAAAATTTGCTTCAGCCTAAAGTAAACAAAAGTTCTAACTATATATAGGAAACACTTCCACTTTTTTAAAGTTCTATCCACTAAATCTTGTTCGATGCAGAAAGGTAATTAAATAATAGTTCTCTGTCCAAAAATGTTGTCAACAAGAGCATTGCGAAGGAAAATGTGCTTGTCATATTTGTTCTGCTGCCAGATTGCGTTTGAATCTCTGAGTTCCCATGAAGAGCAAAGTTCACCCAAAAAAAAAATCCCAGCTGTGGACAATTGAATCACAGTGAAGTGTTGAAGTAGAAACAGGCAGGATGATTCGTGGTCTGAAGCGCACAAGCTGTGAGTATTGTGTATTTGTATAAAGACTTTTTGGTAGAAGAAGACATTTTTTTATCCCATAGTTAAATTAATCTCACTTTTTTCCCATAATTGTGAGAGATTCTTTTTATATACAATTCTTATTGAAGATCAAATGTGATTTGTAACAGGAGAATGAACCTCATTGGTTCTTATTGAAGCTCAAACGTGATGCGTAACAGGAGAATGAACCTCATTGGTTCTTGTTGAAGCTCAAACGTGATGCGTAACAGGAGAATGAACCTCATTGGTTCTTATTGAAGCTCAAACGTGATGCGTAACAGGAGAATGAACCTCATTGGTTCTTATTGAAGCTCAAACGTGATGTGTAACACAAAAATTAACCTCATTGGTTCTTATTGAAGCTCAAAGTGATGCGTAACACGAGAATGAACCTCATTGGTTCTTATTGAAGCTCAAAGTGATGCGTAACAGGAGAATTAACCTCATTGGTTCTTATTGAAGCTCAAATGTTTTGCATAACACAAGAATGAACCTCATTGGTTCTTGCTGAAGCTCAAACGTGATGCGTAACACAAAAATGAACCTCATTGGTTCTTATTGAAGCTCAATCGTGATGCGTAACAAGATTGAACCTCATTGGTTCTTATTGAAGCTCAAACGTGATGCGTAACAGGAGAATGAACCTTGTTGGTTCTTATTGAAGCTCAAACGTGATGCGTAACATGAGAATTAACCTCATTGGTTCTTATTGAAGCTCAAATGTTTTGCGTAACACAAAAATTAACCTCATTGGTTCTTATTAAAGCTCAAATTTATGCGTAACACGAGAATTAACCTCATTGGTTCTTATTGAAGCTCAAACGTGATGCGTAACAGGAGAATGAACCTTGTTGGTTCTTATTGAAGCTCAAACGTGATGCGTAACATGAGAATTAACCTCATTGGTTCTTATTGAAGCTCAAATGTTTTGCGTAACACAAAAATTAACCTCATTGGTTCTTATTAAAGCTCAAATTTATGCGTAACACGAGAATTAACCTCATTGGTTCTTATTGAAGCTCAAATGTTTTGCGTAACACAAGAATGAACCTCATTGGTTCTTATTGAAGCTCAATCGTGATGCGTAACACAAGAATGAACCTCATTGGTTCTTATTGAAGCTCAAACGTGATGCGTAACAGGAGAATGAACCTTGTTGGTTCTTATTGAAGCTCAAACGTGATGCGTAACATGAGAATTAACCTCATTGGTTCTTATTGAAGCTCAAATGTTTTGCGTAACACAAAAATTAACCTCATTGGTTCTTATTAAAGCTCAAAGTGATGCGTAACACGAGAATTAACCTCATTGGTTCTTATTGAAGCTCAAATGTTTTGCGTAACACAAGAATGAACCTTGTTGGTTCTTATGGGAATTCAAACGTTCTCAAAAAAATAATAGATTCTCTCATTTTCCAAAACTAAATTCAGCCCCTGGTGTTATTGCTGGACAAAGCTTATTCTGTGTCCTCTGGTCATTTTGGCTGATGCATATGATATATTCAACATATATCCTGTTTTGCATACTCCGTTTACATGATATTCTGATAGTTTCATCTGTTTGTTCAGTGTTGTGCAGTCAGATGCTTGGAAGAGCAGGCGTTGTTTCTCCAACACATTTCATAAACTATATTTCATGAGGAATGGATTTATTTTGGCCGCTTCTTCGAGGGTTGATGTAATCCCCCTTCAGTGTGCTGTTTATCCTGGATGAGTATTGATTTATCTTCTCTCTCTTCTCCCTCTTTAAACCGCCGGTCACCACGTTTCTGACGAAAGCCAGCTCTGCAGATCTCTGCCAATCCTGTAGAACGGATCTTCTACTTTAACAAGCCAAAGTACAACTTGTCATTCCAGTGCAAATACACAGGCAGCTGACATGAGATGTCACCATGCCATTTCCCTTTTTTTGTCTCCAATATTTTAGTAACATGGATATCTCTCAGGGATTAACCGGTCGTGCCATTGGTTCAAATTTTCACAAAACTTTCTAAAAAGCTCAAAACGTTCAAAAGATTTTCACAAAATTTTCTACAAAAATGGTAATGAATTGAAATAATTATTGTTTTCATTGTCTTTGCATACAACCTTAATAAATAAGATAATGACACCAAATTTCAGATTTCACAATTCTCCATTCAAATTCCCATACCACTGTAAAAAACACTTTTGTGACGATGCTGCACTGGTCCTTATTGTCGAGCCCTGTCACTTAAATGAGCCCTGACACTGAAACTTTGGACCATGAAATTATGATCGTTTGGAGAACTGGGTGGGCATAAAGGGCATCGCACTTCAATGGTTCAGGTCCTATTTGGAAGGTAGGACTTTCTGTGTCAGTTACGGGAACTTTGAGTCCTCTTCTGCACCCCTCTCTTGTGGAGGCCCACAGGGGTCAGTTTTGGGCCCTCTGCTCTTCTCTCTTTACTTGCTGCCACTTGGCTCAATAATTAGGAAGCATGTCATTTCATATGCGGATGATAGTCAGATCTACGTGCCACTTAAAAAGAATGACTGTTGGACCGCTGTTGGAGTGTCTTGATATAAAGGCTTGCTATAAATCTTTTAAGTGTCGATCGAAACAAAATTGAAGTAATGATTTTTGGTGACACCACTGGGAGTTGGGTCCTTTGGCGCAGTACAATCATATTTATCATGACGTATCAACTGTTTGTGAGCTAAATCTCCTGTAAAAATGTGAGCTGTTTAAGTATTACAATAATGATTAATAATAATACATTAAATGGGATACAATTTAAATTTGGGCTAATCAGAAGATCTATGGTCGCTCAAGGAGGTAGCGGGTTGAATTGAGAAAAAAACAGACAGACACAAGGTTGAATTAGAAATAAAAATATAATTGGTTCACTAAAAAAAGTCAATAAAACAAAATAAAGAAATTTAAAATATCACATACAACAACAATTTCCCCTGAGTGCACTCGTTTTTTCTATGTACATATATTTACAGATTGTTCAATTCAATACTCATAAAGAAATAGAATAAAAGATAAAGTTACTCTCAAAAAGTGCTCTTGTGAGGTTACAATGCCTCTGGAGTTAGGATGACTCAAAAAACTCAAAGAAAGGATATGGTTGTCCTCTCCACAACGTATTTTCTTCTCTTCTGCTAGTTTGGTTGGCTCGCCATCGAATGTGAATTTCTCATGGAATCACAGAAGATCGTTCGGGTGTCAAGTTTCCCAAAAATCAAAGAGGAAGAGGAAAAGGAAAGAAATATAAATAGGAAAAAGAAACAACAAGAAAAAAAAAACCTGGCCTCAGTCAATAACTTTCACTCTTACATGAACACCTGGCCAACAATGGCGACGGTGAAACTCTTTTGACAGATTTTTCCCTCACACAGGCTCGTGTCAACTACAGGTGCGCGCGACCGTGAAATGGCGGCGCGAACTACTGGAGTGTAGTAATCTATGCAGCGAACTTCCTGTTCAGCATGCATCAAATTATCAAAATCTATACTTTTCGACGTTTTTTTCCTCTGAATGAATCAATTTGGATCACAGCGATCAATCACGTCTGCTCTTCTCCCTCAGGCTGTCTCATCTGTCATTGCGCATGCTCGTTACCACGGACGGCGCAAAATGACAGAGCTCTCATTGGTCAATCGCCGCGCATTAACCTAGACTAATTTGCATATCTATATTTTTTCTTTTAATCATTTTTATCTCTTACTGACTTCTAGTAAGTGAATATGAACTAATATATATATATAAACTAATATATATGTATAAACTAATTTATGCACAACTTAGATAAAACTCTTTATTTAACCTGTGTTACACCCACATTAAATGTCTACAATTGTGTATTACCGTCTGAACAGGTAAAAACTGAATATAACATTAAAATAACTCGAATTACTGCCTATGAGTCTTCCCCACTGCCATATCAGTTTCATGTGATATAAGACTAGTATGTTTGCATAGCGTCCTTAAAATGTTAACATGTCTTTCCTGTAGCTCAAACTGTAGAGAGTGGCGCTTGCAACGCCAAGGTTATGGGTTCTATTCCCAGGGAAAGCAAGAGCTGATTAGAATATCAATGTGTTTCTTGAATGCAATAGTAGTCGCTTTGGGTAAAATCATTTGATAAATGCAGAAATGTAAACCTTTTTCCCCTGTGTGACGTCTTTATATTTTGTTTTCCTCATTTTTATATACTATATGGAAAAATAAATTCACTTGTTTGCACCTTTGAATTATCAGTATTATCACCAGTCAAATTTTGATAATAAAACCTATTTAAAGTAACTGAATACTCTTATAAGCCTATGAACTAGTGCCGGCTGCTTGACTGTAACTGACTGACCTGTAACCTATTTAAGCACACAGATAGTGTGTCTGGGACATTATACACCCCTGCATATTTTGAACAGTTGGAAATTGCAAAATAAATAAACATTCATCAATCAGCACTTTTAAGGCCACGTCCACACGATGCCGGTGCATTCCCTATCCGATCATAAATACGGCGTCAGCGCAAGAAATATCAGCGTCCACACGAGTCCACTAAAACCGACTGATAACAGTGTAGTATATATGCCAGACCAGTATGGGGCGCTGTAATTCTGCCACAGATAATACATTATACACAGAGAAGAAGACTTTGAGGATGCGCATTGTTGTTGCTGTTCAGTGTTGCCAGATTGCTAGTTATCTTTGGTCACGTCCGACCGGGAAAAAATGCATTGGGCTGGTTGATAAAATTTGGGATGGTTTTTGATGCATAAAATCGCTCAACATTTTTCATTATTTATAAGAGTACGTGATATGGGCTGGTATTTTTTTTAATGGGAGGGTTTTAAGCTGTAGTTGGGCTGGAAATCTTAAATTTGACTGTTCAAATAATTCAAGTGAAATTGAAAAGCAGTATTTAATGCTTTCACTGGAGTAATTTTTTAGTAGGGTATCTGCACTTTTTTTTCTCAAGTGCTTGATTTGTGTAATTCGTCCACCACTGCCAATTAGGCTGTGGAGTGACTCTCAAAATCCATTTCTTATCAGGCAATCTCTCGGGGATCCTTGTTAATGAGGCCCCCAGCAGGAAGTACATGTGCTTTCACATTAGGGCTATTGGAGCCGAACAGAGAGTTTGAAGCTTCCCCCGAGTCTGCTTGGTCTGGGGTTTGTGTCGCTGTTGGTATGAATGCAGTCCATCCTGCATGGAAGTGAATGCCATCTCTGCCATATGTTTTGTATCTGTCTTATTCTCTCTTATGATTGTAAAATGCATGTCTCAGATCTGCTTGTCTCTTTATAATTTGGCTTTAGAGAGCGGCATAAACAGTTGCGAGCATGAGTACTTGCAGTGCTATATGGATTTTTATAAATGTATTATTATTTAGTGTTTTGTTTAACAGGGAATGACAGACTACGACTGCCCCAGAATTGGCTACTAAAATTAAAAAAGAAGAAAACCATATGTCATAGCTAATCATAATTGTTAAATAACATATTTACAAAAATACATTACAGTTAATGATACAATTACACAAAACCATTAGTCAAAATAATAATATTATTAATAATGTAGATAAAATAATAGAACTAACTTGCACATTGTTCAATGATCCAGTTTGACTCTATAACTATTTGATTTAATAGGTTTGATTTAAATTGTGCAAAAGTTCAGCATTGTCTAGGTTTGCTTGGCATACATATAAATACATTTCTATACTTGATTAATAAATAATAAATTATTATTTAATAATATAATAATAAATATATAATACTTGATTTTCTGGGAAAAATGTCAGGGTTTATGTATATATTTATGAAGATATATATATATATATATATATATATATATATATATATATAGCCACAATTTTTTGCCAACCCTGACATTTTTTCCAGAAAATCAAGTATTGCTCACAGAAAAGTATTTCATTAACACATGTTTTGCTATACACACGTTTATTCCTTTTGTGTATTGGAAAAAAAGAAGAAAAAAGCACAAATTTCATATAATTTCACAAAACTCCAAAAATGGGCTTTTGTATTATATTTAGTGTAATTGTCTAAGAACATATTTTCCTGCTTGTGACCATGATTTAAATTATATATTTTATACATGATATAAATGTAAATATTTATAAATTCTATTGCACAAACAACTTTTTAACATGTTTTTCAAATGTCAGGTACAGTCTAAAACAATTCCAGTTTATTTACAATCTGGGACAATTGGTATTTTATTGCCATTGACTAAAATATCATGTTAAACTTTTGTCTTTTTACTTGTAAAAAAACACAATTTTATGGACATTTAAACATTATACACCACTGAGACATTTTTGTCATTGCTGACGATAAAGATAAAGTGAAATGAAACACTAGGTTGTAGTATTTCAAGATGGCGACGTCCTTTTTACAAAAGATAAAACAAGACATATATTTTTTTTCTTTTAAACTGTTACATTTATTATGTTAAGTTTCCTTAGTTTTACCATGTGCATAAATCATGGTATCATCTGTACAAACTAAAAGGCAGCGGTCCCAGCATAAAACCCTGAGGAACCATGTCTGAACAGACACTAGAGAAGGATAGAAATTGCATAGGGGACAAAGGGGAGCAAGGAGTGGATTTTTTAACACTACCTCTCCGTCATGAGTACAATTCATGCCAACGGCCCATAATATAACAAGAATTGACACGTCAAACACATTTAGCTAGCTTGAGACAGATTCAGGATCACTCAAATCAGAAAGAGTGCGACGGTTATGAAGTTATAAAGAGTGTGACGGCAGTAGACTTGATTAGCAGGTTATAGTTCTCAAAAAATGTTTTTGTACCTTCCAGATACTGAATATGATCATACGAAAGCCCATTTTAAACAGGTAGAACTTATTCACACAAACAATCGCTCTCACTCTAATGCATTCAAACATATGTAGTCTTAAAGTGCAATTTTATCTGATTTCGAATGAGCAGAAATCTGTAATGCAGCTGCTCAAATCTGATAACTGACGAAAACATGAAAAAAAACTAAATTTTAACTTCATAAAGCAGCAGTGATATTTAACTTTTAGTGCTGATAAGCATATAGCCTAATAAGCTTGGTATGTCGTAGAAACAAAAATGTATTGAATGCTTTCTTATTGTTGCTCACACACTCTGGCTACTACTTTTCCCTGCTGTTTTGGACATTTGGACTTAGCCTGGACTTTTAAGTTGAATGAACTGGTCTTAAATAGTCAAAAAATATGGTCTTGGACTTGGACTCTGGTCTTGTCCGGACCCAAGTATGACAACACTGCAGATGTTTTATAATGTGTCCATCCAGACTGACCTTTATTCGACTCCAGGCTCGTGAATGGAAGATGTTGTCTGATGGGAAAGGAGCAGTTCCTGTTTTTGAAGCTTATTTGTATTTTTGCTTAGTCAGAGCCCTGAGCATTTTCAACCCTTGTGAGAAAGTGCACTTTGGCATACTTTTATAAAATAAAAAGTACTTATTACACAAATAGCATACTTTAAAGGCACACATTTAAGTGGGAAGTAAATATAATGTTCTTGACTAAATGCATATTAAATGTAACTGATTTCAACGTTGTCAGATTAATGTCATATTAAATGCAGTTAGTTGAACTTTTGAGGTTTTTTTTAAACCACTTAAGTGGGACTTAAATACAGCTTAATATGTACTTTTCATAATTATTTCTAGTGTCTTTTAAAATACAGTTAAAGTGAACTGCTCAATGTACTGACAAAGAATTAAAGTGAACTAAAACATACAGTAATACCTTGAGATATGAGCGTCCCGACATACGAGTACTTCGAGATACGCGCAAGCTTTTGAGCAGTTTTTGCTTTGAGATACGTGCAACTCGAGTTACGAGCTCTGTCCTGTAACGGATTATGCTCGTATCTCAAGGTATTACTGTACTTTAATTTTCAGATAACAACACATTTAAGTGTGAATTAATTCTAATGTTTTCGACTAACTAAATGCATTTATGTAGTTGATTTGAACTGTATCACAAATTAAATTTTTATTAAATATCAGTTAGCTTAATTTTTGAGATTTAAAAAAAAAAAAACACTTAAGTGACACTTAAATGCATTGTAATATGTACTTTTCCTACTATTTCCTTATTTCCAGTGTCTTTAAAATGCAGTTAAAGTGAACTGCTCAATGCACTGTCAAGAAATGAATGTGATCTAAAATCTACTTTAAAGTCAGATATCAACACTGTCACAGTGTGGCTGTAGGAAGAACGCGCATAAGAGAAGAACTACAACCATAAATCTATAAACCAACGAGAACAGACAGAGATTAAGGGAGAAATAGGGGGATAAATACCTGTGCGAACAAAGGAAATAATGAGCTAATTAACAAAGTGATTGATGAGACACAGGTGACGAGAATGAACTGAATGAAAACTGTGACAAACACACTTATACGACGTCCACACGAAGCCGGTGCATTCCTTATCCGATCATAAACATGGCGTCGGCGCAAGAAATATCAGTGTCCACACGAAACCACTAAAACCGACTGAAAACGGTGTAGTATATATGCCAGACCAGTATGGGGCGCTGTAATTCTGCCACAGATATACACTATACACAGAGAAGAAGACTTTGAGCATGCGCATTGTTGTTGCTGTTCAGTGTTGCCAGATTGGGAGGGTTCCCACCCGATTGGGCTCCTTTTGGTCACGTCCGACCGGGAAAAAGGGCTTGATAAAATTTGGGCTTGTTTTTGATGCATAAAATGCATTTTTCATTATTTATAAGAGTACGCACTTTGGGCCGGTATTTTTTTAAATGGGCGGGTTTTAAGCTGTAGTTGGGCTGGAAATCTTCAGTCCAATCTGGCAACACTGTTGCTGTTACGTGTGACGCAGCCGACACGTGATGTGATGGCATCATCGGTTCACAAAAATTATACGGATTGACTGTCCACACGATACCGCAAGGGTGTCGGATTCAGATCTATCCACTTTAGGACCCGGCCTCAAAAGAGAGTGGATTCAGTCTCCCAGATCGCCGGATGCATGTGGACGAAACGCCAATCCGATAAAAAATGAATGCAGATACAGTGATGCGCGTCTTCGTGTGGACTGGCCCTTAAATTGAAATGAAATGATTTTACGTGTGCTTACTTATGCATAGCACTATGAAATCATAATTATTTCAAATGGGTTTAAGTAAAACTTATTTACAAAGTGTTTATTTAAATACTGCACTTGAGTATGTTAAGAAAGGGTGTTATTAAAGTGTACTCTCTGTAAGATCAATTAAGAGTCCTTTCACTGAAATTATATTATCAGGAAGTGCACGTTTTGACCCATCATTTCATAATTGCTAATTGCGCACATCTATTTCAGGAAAGCCTAATTGTTTTATTTATACAGATATTTGGAGAATATATATATATATATATATATATATATATATATATATATAAAGAAATTACTTCAACACAACTTGACAACTGTTTTTAGTCGTTGCATTTGCGATCTTTTTAGTTTCAGTCTACAGTCCGATGTTCACATTTTAATGCCAAGTTTCTTTTGAATCTTTAGACTTTGGGTACATCCATAATAATGAGCATGCATTAGTTTGCGGTGTAAATTCAGTGCTTGCCAGAGTCTATATCAGACCTTCCCCGGTCTTTTCTGTTGATTGAGCTGTTTGCAGGGACTTTGGTGTAAAGCTCAGCGAGAACGCTGCTTCATACACACTGTAGCGCTCGTCCATCTGTTCAGAAGCGCTTATCCTGTCCGCTTTTCTTTTCTCCAACAGGTTGAGCGCCTAGGGCGGACACTGTATGGGCTCCAAGTGGGCACAACATCTGCTGCTCCTTTCCTTGTCTGTTGTAGTTATGAGATGGAGGTTGAAGGGAGTATTTGGTGCAAACAGCTGGCATATGTTAGCTTGTTTAATCAAAGGCATTTGACTTCAACAGCTTGTACATGCTCTGCTTTCACTTTGTTTCACGTAATCATTTTGACTGCATTCACAAGGTTGCATTTTGGTTTCTTTGGATTTACCTTGAAATATTGTATAAATAAAGACAATTTTGCCAGGATAAGAAAGAAACATATTCTGTGTGAACTGGGAGGCATGTGGGAATTGGAACAGTTTGAACCTACTTTTGGCTCATTCTGTGTCAAATCAAACAGATTTCAGAGTCTTCCCTGGCTCTAATGTTTGATTTTGTTCATAATTTTTCTGAAGAAAGCATAACAGACTTAAATAGTGATGAATATAGGGCCTTCAAAATTAAGGATGCAAATGTTATGTTAAGATATATCTTGTTACAGACATGCAAACTTATGGATTATATTTTTTGCCACTTAGACTATTTGGAGTATGGATTAAAAAAAAAGACGAGATGCATTTCTATTTTCAACATTATTTGTTCTTCTGATATTCCAGACGTTCTTCAGTTAAAGCGACCGACGTTTGATTTTTGACCACTGAATGTGTTCAATTTATCAGTTTACTCATGGAGCCTATTGAGGAAATTAACCATTGGGCCTGTATAATGATACCCAATGATCTTTTGAATAATTCTTGAGTTACAGGCATGCACTTGCATGTGAAATAATCTTTTAGTCCTGTTTAAATTAGATACATAGGCTATTAATCCTGATTCCTTATAATCATAGCTATCTTTTGTTGTTTTATCGACATTAATGGCAGACATGTATCAGGTTGCTATCACTTAAAGAGTTGGTTCACTTATACCGTTTTGATAATACTGTCATTATATTTCACTATATTATACTTTGTTTATTTAAGACATAACGACCGTTGACTGTTTTTGACTGTTAAAGTGTTTTAATCTGTGAAAAAGAACTTTTGTTACGAGACAACTTTACTGTATGTGTGTGGAATGATTTTTTAAAGAATTATGTTTTCAAGAATTATTTACACTCAATTTGAACAAAACCATCTGTCATTGAAATCTTTTAATAGAAACAAACTGACCTATATTAAAATATCTTAAACGTCTTGAATGTCATTTCCATAAAAAGTGTAGGGGGTCGTTGTGCTGTTTAACGGCTTTAAATATGCATAATGAAACCTAAACGTATTGTAACTCCATATATAATACTCAAACACTTTTATGGCAGCAGCAAGGTTGTTAACTTCAGTCTCTTCGATCACACGGTAAAAGAAAGTGTGCGCACAGTCTAAGCCTTTCAAATGTAATTTGTGTGAATTCATTAATGAAAAACAACAGATTTTATATGCTTATTCTTTGTATTGTAAGCCTTCTGCATGCTATTTGTTTGCTATTTGTGTTGGGGACAAATTTGAGTGGTGGGGACATGTCCCACTTGTTTCACCCTCATATACCCCTGCTGAACACTCAAATCAGTGTGGCGCTGATATGTGTGCTATAAATACCACACAGCTAGAGATCTGAATCTGGAGGCTCACTTAAATGGGAGTGAAGAGGTTTGATCAGGTCAGGCAAAGTCCTTCTATATGTAGTTATATCATCATATCGGCCAGTCCTAAAATTGCACTGAGGCACTATAGACATTTTGAAGTCATTTATGAAAAGTGCTACACAAAGTGAAGTTGACTTGATGAGCTCATGAACTCTGCGTGTTTGTGAATGGTTTAAGGAGAGTTTTTTTGTCGTTTCAGTCACCCCTGATCTGTCTCCAGAGACTCCCCTACTTGGATCCCTTCCGCTCCCAGTGCCTCGACCCCAAGCAGCGAGCGCTGCCGTCCCCGCGGCCCCCGTCTCGCGAGCTCACCGGAAGCAGAGTGAAGCAGGACACAGCAGTCAGCCGGTACGTGGCAGCATGGAGGTGGGCATGCGTGTGGTCCGCGGCGTGGACTGGAAGTGGAGCAACCAGGATGAAGGAGAGGGGCACATTGGCACGGTGGTGGAGATCGGCCGGCAGGGCAGCACCACCACGCCCGACAAAACTGTGGTTGTGCAGTGGGACAGCGGGACTCGAACAAATTACCGCACCGGCTACCAGGGCGCATTCGACCTGCTTCTGTACGATAATGCACAGATAGGTGAGACCATAATCTGTTTTAGTTAAGGAAGATCACTTTGCTAAAACATTGTGATTTGCTTTTGCAGAGGCTTGAATGGAAAATTGTACTTTTGATATATTGAAATGATTGACTATTATATTCATGTACCCGAGATAAAAATATCTTTTGTTACTGTGTTTGCGTAATACTACTACTTTTATGAGATTTAACTTAATGATTTCACTTCCTAAAGCTCAAACGTGTTGCGTAACACATGATTGAAACTCATTGGTTGCACGTCTAGCTGTCATACTTGAGCTGTCGTTTACCATTTTTTGTTCACGTCTAAACAATGATACAGTAAACAAGGAGGCTCAAAGTGTGTTTGTGACGCATGAGAACCAGTGAGTTTCCACAAGTGAAACGCCACACCAGCAAGTTTTATTCATTGTTTACATGCAAACAAAAGCCCAACTTAAGTCAATTAATCAAGTGATTGTAGTGATTGTATCTCTTGACTGTGTTGTGTTTATAAACCTGAGAAAAAGGCAGCATCCCTGTTCCCATGCCCTTGCTTTGATACTTTTATTTTATTGAGGAACTGCAACAATATCAAATATGGGGGAAGTAGTCAACATAAAACCATCATGAAAACCTGTTCTCTGGAACCCAAAATGGGCATAATATTGCCTCTAAAGTGGCGTTTACTGTCAGATGTGCAGAATCTGTCCTCTGTACGGTTTGTTCAGGTACCAGGGTAAAACAGGTGTTAAAGGAGCACGAGCGGGTGTTTACTCCCTCAGCTGGTGGCGCCGTGTAGTGCGCGTGTGGATCTGCACACATGCAGTGGCCTCAAATTGGCTTTATAACACAATCCTGTTCATGCCTGAAGTGATTCTCTCAGATGACTAGTCAATATCGGTTTATCAATAAGATGCATTTCTCCTTTGTTTTTAAAAGGAAATGCTTAATGATAAAACTGAAATGCGTATGCCACATCATTAAAATCAGTCTCATCTTCCTCAAATTACCTGTTTCTGATTGATGGAGGGAAAGCGTCAGGAAACAAAAGTTAAAGGGCCATGACTGTGTTTAGCCACTGACTGGCTTGTATGCTGTAAAAAAGCAACATTATTTGAATGCTAAAAGATAATAAAAATGACTATATATGGTGAAAAACTCTAATGAATCTAATGAATCACTTCTTTCTACACGAGCCATTCTTGGATTATATGTGCTAATCTTCAGTTTTTCCATTCTTCCTCTTAGGTGTCCGACATTCAAATATCATTTGTGACAGTTGTAAGAAGCACGGCATTATGGGAATGCGCTGGAAGTGTAAGGTGTGTTTCGATTACGACCTGTGCACTCAGTGTTACATGAACAACAAGCACGACCTGACGCACGCCTTTGAGCGCTACGAGACTGCGCATTCACAACCGTGAGTTTCTCTTCTTTCTCTCCCTCCATCATCATCTTTCTCTCCCTCTTCTGCACAACTAAACCACAAACATGAAGAACGACTTTTCTAAACATACACTTTGTTTTCTCTTCTGATGAAATTCTGTGTGAAATACACTTTTGTTGGTAGCATATGTTACCTAATAACATGTCAAAATAAGTGTGTGGACACAAATGGAAGTCTTTTCAGTAATTGTACTGCAGTGATTAAAACCACTCGTCAACCTTACAAAGATGTTTATATCTATTATTTAACATTGATGCTCATTGATATGCACAAAGCGACTAGAAATAGATCTGATGTAACTGTCCACAAAGTATTTTTAAAGGATTAACTTTACTCACTCATTCTTCTACGTCCATCTCTGTGAGCACATTGATTGACGCATTGTAGTCTCTAGCTCCTGACCCTACCAGCTCAACTAAGAGCCAAATTCGAACCTTTTACCCTAAACCTGCCCTTAACCTCATTATAACCTGATCCCTCAGACCCAGTCCTGACACTCAAACAGCCCTTTAGAGGCTCTCAGAAAGTGAGGACCAGAAAACATGTCCTCACTTTACTCTTTGTCCTTAGTCTGATGGTCTAAATCTCAAATCGGGCTGTACAAAGATAGTTCTACACTCAGGCAAACCCTCTTACAGTCTCTTATACACACACACACACACACACACACACACAATCTCACTCGCGTGCTTAAAATCATTTAAAACACAGGCTGCTAATGAGGTAAATAACTTGCCTTCCCTCTTGCACAATACCTCTCTTCTGATGAAGAGGGTAATAACCTGTCACTCACATGAGATCCACCAATAGCAAACTACAACCATCCAATCAAATCTTCACAGACAAAATCAAGCCCCGCCCACATTTATTTTTGTCCGAGAAGAGGTTCCCTCAGACATATGGCACAACAGGGAAGAAAAGTTGAACAAAACTTTCATTTAAAAAGAGCTGGCCTTATAGTTTAACTATGCTGGTTATTCACAGTTTTCTCCACAACAGTCCATTTCTAAAAAGCTTCTTAGAAAGAAAGAGAAAAATCCTATCATTTTTGTGCCGTGGACATTGAACATGTTGGCCGGGCAGGTGAAATTATGAACTGCTGATGCCCCTGTTTTTCAGGTAGGATGTTAATAGGATTTATATGTGAGAAAGGCCTACATATGAGATTAGTTTTCTGAATTAGATCCAGTGGCGCAGGAGAACAGTCTCGCTGATCACACTTCATACAGCATTTTTAGAGCTAAGAATAAAACCTTAACGCTGTACGACTCACGCAGTGATACACTCTCCCGCAACTGAAATGAATATGTGACGAATATGAAGATTTAGACACTTTATATCCTGAACGTGAAGAAGACTGGGTGATATTCTGGCTCGATGTTTATCACGTATGAAGCGTCACTCTGTCAGAGGTCACGTATAGTCTGAAGTAACGTGTGTTCTTGTCTTAGGACACAGTTCGACATATGGCCTCCCATATGTTTACCAAGACAAGGAACAAAACAGCCTAACTTGTTAATCGGCTAAGGCAGCGAGTAGTTAGCTTCTGTCACGTTGTCGTCTGTAATCTTTTTCGTGGAGACACAACTGATTCTGATACAGTACGTCAGTCTCCAAGCGGTCATTGGGTCTTTCTCGCAGTATCAACTACATCTAATTTGGAAAGGTTTAGGATGACGTTTGGTGTTCATTTGTCTTTGTGTCAATATCATGCAGGTGTTGTAGACAATGAACCTCATGTATAATATCCATAATAACGTTTTTTTGCAAGCTCCCCAATACACAAGTCTTGCTGACAAATCAAATGCTCCATACAAACATTAACGGATTGGACCCATAAATGGGTTGCCATTTTAAAATGAACCCTCCACTTGTTTCAGATGCTGAGACATGAAATGTTTTAAAAAATAGTGCTGTAGGTCATGTTGGTTAATGCATGAGACCTTGTTTTTGGATGCAGAAATTGCTGACTGAATAAATTTCAAATGGTGGTTTTCAGTAGTGTGATGTTGTTGTAACTGCGTGTGGTAATGGATTACTCAAGTTTCTGTGTCAACAGGCTAAAAGACAACTGACCTTGATCTTTGGATGCCGCTTGACACACAGTAGAGCAGCATCACTGAAGAATAACAGTTGAAATAGGGTATACGTCACTGCCGTTGATTAAAAACACGATCAAACCAGTGCCATGTGCAAACAGATGATGCTAGAGAAATGCAGTAACCAACTGTTTTTTTGTGGGTGAACTATAGACGTTTCACTGATGTTTGACAATCTGTTGTTTCATAATCTAAAATGTACCAAGTTTGTGAGATCCTTGTTTTGTCTTTCATTCGAATAAATGCCTCTTGCCAGGTCCAAACTAGCCTCAAACTAGTCCAATGAGCCGATCCCAAATATGCTGCTGAATATCCTTTACCTAATTTGGTGTTCCTGGTCAAAAAAATGACCGGCCTCAAAAATGAACACAAATCAACAAGGGATTTGATCAATCTCAAAAAGAAATACAAAAGCTGTACTAATTGGAAGAAAAGTTTTCCGATTGAGTCTGATATTCTCAAACAACATCTCGTAAGACATTTACAAGCAATGTTTTGTGGGCCATTTATGAACCACCACATTAAGAAAAACCCTTAAAATTACAAAAGTTTTCTTTTTTGGTGGGGAAGTTATTCGTTTGAGTCCGAGTCAATAACATTTAACATTTTTGGAAAAAGAAAATGCTCTCTTGGTCAAAATGACCTGAGAGTTAAAATGGGTCACTGTTATGCATATGTGGCGAGCAGGGCGGGGTCGAGGGACCGTGAGAGCGTCACGAGAGCCGGTGGCGTGATTGAGAATGAGCGACACCTGCGAGCCATCGGTCTCTCTATTCTCACGGAGGAGCGGAGACTTAAAAGGAGGAGCGACGACAGTGAAAGCGAGAGAGGACCAGGCCTGGATTTTATGTTATGTTTTGTGTGGGCGGCGGTCGACCGCGAGGGGCCGCCGCCATTACTTTCGTTTTGAGTTTATGTTTTATTTTTCACCATTAAAGTCTGTTCAATGTCTGCCGGTTCCCGCCTCCTTCCTCCCTGAACATTTAACTCCGTTACACTGGTGCCGAAACCCGGGAGGTCGGAGGGACGCGCTGTCAAAGAGCCCTCGCTGCCGGGAGAGCTCGCGGTGCTGCGGAGGTCGGGCAGCACGAGAGAAGACGAGAGGTCCGTCAGATGCTGCCCGCGGCGGTGGCGCTGGAGCGCCGAAGGATCGCGTGGGACGGAGAGCCCTGCCGTGCTCCTGGGTCGAGGTGGGAGGCTGCCGTCCGTGAGGGAGCGGAGGAGTCGCCCGTTCGCCAGCGCGCCGGAGCCTGCTGCCGTCCGCCGTGAACGGGGAGGAGCGGGGAACGGGGACTCGCTGCCGGCTGCCCTCGCAAGGAGGAGTCGTCGCCGGCCGCCAGGAGGCGGAGGAGCGCCAGCCCGTCCACGGATCTGCGTCCAGTGCCATCGCACAGCACCGCGAGGAAGAAGCTCTCGAGCGGTCGAGGACCGAGAGGCAGCGTGTCGGGGAACCGGACCAAGATTTTTTTTTTTTCCCTCTCTCCCCTCTCTCATCACTGTCGCTCCTTGTCTCCGTTTCCTTTTCCCTCGCCTCGTCTGTCCTTACCCCCAGGTACCGCGGCCGCCGTGATCGGCCCCCCCGGAGGAGGGGGGGGGGGGGGGAGTAGAGCGCAGTCTCGGGAGTACCCCCCGGCCTGCGAAGGGCGTTGGGGGTATGTGGCGAGCAGGGCGGGGTCGAGGGACCGTGAGAGCGTCACGAGAGCCGGTGGCGTGATTGAGAATGAGCGACACCTGCGAGCCATCGGTCTCTCTATTCTCACGGAGGAGCGGAGACTTAAAAGGAGGAGCGACGACAGTGAAAGCGAGAGAGGACCAGGCCTGGATTTTATGTTATGTTTTGTGTGGGCGGCGGTCGACCGCGAGGGGCCGCCGCCATTACTTTCGTTTTGAGTTTGTTTTATTTTTCACCATTAAAGTCTGTTCAATGTCTGCCGGTTCCCGCCTCCTTCCTCCCTGAACATTTAACTCCGTTACAGCATATTACTCTGTTTTAACTTAAATCACTATATAGTAGAAGCATTTCAGTGTAATACAATGAATGTCAAACCTTTAACCTGCAGGAAACCCACAGACCCTGATTATTACATTTATTTCAGATATTCATGTTGTCAGTGCAGAGCAAGATGAAGTTTCTAGATGGTCTGCTTCTCTTGCGTGCGGACAAACTGTCTTACCTTTGATCTTGGACACACCGGAGACACACGAGCGACAGGCTACTTAGAGATTTACTCTGACTCGGTCTTAAGCCTTCGAGCTCTTCAGGTGCTGCCATATGGCAAGAGACAAGCACTTACAAGGACGGACTCGGCACTACTGCTCTGTACAACTGATTGAAAGAGAAAATGAGAAGGGAAGACGCAGCCAAAGCAGAGCATAGGTAGTTGACTCAGTTGCCTCTTGATTGATGAATCTGCTGGAGTTGATGGAATAGTTCCAGCTGAGGAGGAATCGTTGATGGTTGAATTATGGGAATAGGCAGTTCCTTTGCTCCCCGATCAGATCAGGTCTTTACTATAAGGTATGTGCCCTCATTCGTTGTGGCTCGTTCTCGAAGAGTTCCCGATTTTGTCATTTGCTGTATTCAGAGCATGCGTTTCTAACGTCACGTGCGCACATTCACAAGTGAGAAACGATGAAATACGGGATCGTCTCACAGTAAAAGTCTTCGCTGTTCCATCGATGGAATGTGTAATCGGGGATTTTGACATCGCTTTGTATTGTGAAACAGTCTTTAGTCTTTCATTGGGTTTTCTTTTAATCCTGTGTATTTACATTTATACTTTTGTCTTACAAGGCATTGATTCATTTGTGTTCGCTGTGCTCTACAAGAACGAGTGCGATCATTAGTTGAGTGAATTGTTTGTCTTTTGATTTGTTTCAATTGCTTGTATTGTGAAAAGCACTACAGTACACAATCAAATGACATTCGTGAATAAGGAGTTTCAGTTTTCATTTTAAAATAACAATTACTTCAAATCTAATACTGCATGAACTAATTTTCAGGTCTCCACAATTTAAATTCATATACCTAAAAGATAAGCAGTGGTGCATTTTCCTCTTGAAAATTTCCCAGTCAATTGAATTTTAATGCATTTTCTTTTACGATTGAATTGAGGAATATTGGAATAGTACGTAAATATTGCATAAAACATTTGCGAATAAAGCTGTGCTTCTGTCCCCTGTGTTAAGAGAACAAAATGGCCACTTCCTTTAGATATAGGTGCAAAATATCAGTTTTAAAAATGTCTACATTTTGCATGAAATTAGGTGAATGGAAAGATATCTATTGACTACCATTACATGCACCCACAATATGGTGAATAAACTTTACCTAATGTAAACAATACGATTAACTTTTCCAAAATTATCCAATTAAGCTCATAATGATAGCAGCCATAATACCTGTAAATATGTGGCATATGCTGATTTTAATCTCAGTAAACAGGCATGTAAAGACTTTAATGTCGTGTGCATGTGCGCGTGACGAACACAGATGATGTTATCATGCACTGAAGCACTAGTCATAAACATAGTGCTAAAGAAGGCATCGCGACTTCATGATCACAACATTGCGCAACAAGAAAATAATGCAGTAATGAAAACTGCAGGGAAGAGTTTTGCATGTGTCACGTAGACATCTTAGTACTCATCATTTCCTCACTCTCAAATTGTTCCAGACCTATATGAGTTTGGATATAGAAGGAAAAGAAGATATTTTGTAGAGTGTGTGTAACCGAACACTTGATGGTCCCCATTGACTTCCTTAGTAAGAAAAAAAACTTTGTTTACACACATTCTTCAAAATATCTATAGTCGTGAAAAATGAGTTGAAGTAAATTCTAAAGATCGTAACTCTCTCTTCCTTCTCGCAAACGCAGAGTGAGCTTGACGCCTCGGCAGAACCTGTCCAGGATCATCCTGAAGGGAATCTTCCAGGGTGTGAAGGTGGTGCGGGGACCCGACTGGGACTGGGGCAACCAAGACGGTGAGACGCACATCTAACCGCACGCCGTGTTCATTTCTTTTTCTACCTTTGTGAATTGATCAGCTTCGATTTGGAATAATCTGGGTCTAAAAAAGCAGCTTAAAAAACACATAACCAGAATTTTGTATCAAGGAAGCCCTTTGACTCTTTATGATGATTATTTAAATAATTGCGATATGTTCAAATAAGCATAATTGCGACGGGCATAAACAAACCTGAATAAACGAATCAAGGTCTTTGGGATTCAGAAAGGAAAGTTTCTTTTTTTCATTGGTAGCATATGAGCTGTAAAATGTAAAGACTTCTTGGCAGATTAAATGTTTGTGTTATCATCTGTTGTGCTTCCTCTAAACACTTCCATATGTCCTCATGTGAAGATCTATGAACTGTTCTTTCACTGCACTGATGAATGAGTCAAAATGTCTGTGCCGTTCTAGTAGTCTGATAGACTCTGAAGTTTCATTACTCTGTGTTTTGCGTGTCATCGCTGTGTTTTTAGTGTTGTTTAGTTGTTGTTGAGCACGTGTGTCATTATTAGATGCTGTAACAAACGTGTGGATGAATCTGACAAAGCTCCAGTTCATATTTCACCCCAAAATCAACAGAGAAAGAAAGAAATTGTGTTCCATGCAGTAAATAAAAGCCTATTCTTAACATAAAGAAAATGAGACCTACTAATAGGACCGTTACGGTATTTTACAAATGAATACATATTGTGATTGTAGTATTGAGAAGAAACACAGTGGTCTGAAAATAGACTTAATTTTCTTTATGCAAAATATGATTTATTATTTCCTCCTCGTGATTTTGGGGTAAATTTTGACAGGTTTTGTGAGATTGACCCGCATTCACCTGTATTTGGCATAGCTTTCCGATTATGTTTTGTTGTATCCTTGTTGTTTAAGTATCCTTTCATTGAAAAGTGAAATATTGGCTTTGTTCAGGTTAAGTATTCAAATGAGTGGTCATAACACACGTCTTCAGGTCTCGCTCTGTTCACACACGAACTACTACTACTGTGTTAATATAAGAACTTTTAATCCATTCCATGACAAGAAAGCACAATTGGGAGAGGAAAAACGTCATTTATTGAAGCAAGTTTTGAAATAATTGCCCTAACTACTGTAGGACAGCCCAAAAGATGTGACTAGAAATCTCAAAATGTTGCATATAAAGCCACAGGAATCCTCCACATTTAAAAAACATATGAGATAATTTATTCCTTTCAAATATATATTATCTGATATTTCCAATTCCATTCAGACACAATGCACATGCAGAGTGATTTTTAAACATGTTCTTCTCGCTCATTTCCTCCTGATGTCGGTCTGAGACTCCTGCCCTGTCCCGCTTCTGTGTGTGTGTGTATGTGTGTGTGTGTGTGTGTGTGTGTGAGCAGGAGGTGAGGGGAAGGTTGGGAAGGTGGTGGATATTCGTGGTTGGGATCAGGAATCTGGTCGTAGTGTGGCGAGCGTCACCTGGTCCAATGGAACCACAAACGTCTACAGAATGGGTCACAAGGGCAAGGTGGATCTCAAATACGTGTCTGATGTACAGGGAGGATTCTACTACAAGGAACACCTCCCCAAATTAGGTAACATTTATTTATTTCCACAAATGAAGATCTAAATGAGACTGAGACGTTATGAAATACCACACTCAGATGAATCAGTGAACCTTTTTTACATCTGAACCGATTCAGGAGAACGCGATGAATCTTCCTTATGTTCCGTATATGAGAAATAGGATTCTATATTACAGAAAATAGTGTTTTGTCACATTATATTCCAACCCCTGGATCCCCACACATTACATGCAGACAACAATATGTATCATGGCCACAAATTAATTATTTCCCACAAATTATTAGTTTCCTTGTTTTAGTGAATCATGGCCCCAATTGAATATAGGGTTTTATCTGATATGTGTGTGTGTGTTTATGTGTGTATGCGTGCACATGTGCAATGTTTTTGTGCGACGTTTGTGTGTGTGTGAATGCATGCACAATGTCTGTTCATGTGTGTATGCAATGTTTGTTTGCGTGTGTGTGTGAAGGCGAGCACGCGGAGCTGCAGAGACAGGAGAGTGCAGACACTCACTCATTCCAGCAGGGTGATAAAGTCAAGTGTCTGCTGGAGGTGGACATACTCCGACAGATGCAGGAGGGTCACGGAGGCTGGAACCCCAAAATGGCAGAGGTGAGAATCACATTTACTCATTTGATAAATGTTCCTGGTCTTGTTGTGCACGATTCCTCAGTATACTTCATTATAATTTTTTTAAAAGGTGTTTGGTAAATCTAGTTATGAGTTATGAATAACTTTATAATTAACTATAGATTTCGTCAAATTTGTAATGACTTAAGTTACGTAAGTGGGGAAAAACAAACTGGTTATATCATAGCAGATACACTCACCTAAAGGATTATTAGGAACACACACTAATACTGTGTTTGACCCCCTTTCACCTTCAAAACTGCCTTAATTCTACGTGGCATTGATTCAACAAGGTGCTGAAAGCGTTCTTTAGAAATTTTGGCCCATATTGATAGGAGCATCTTGCAGTTGATGGAGATTTGTGGGATGCACATCCTGGACACGAAGCTCCCGTTCCACCACATCCCAAAGATGCTCTATTGGGATGAGTGGTAACAAGGCATGATGGATCCATGTTCTCATTCTCTTTCCGCCAAATTATGACTGCTGTTGTTGTAACCCATCCGCCTCAAGGTTGTGCGTGTTGTGGCTTCACAAATGCTTTGCTGCAAACCTCGGTTGTAACAAGTGGTTATTTCAGTCAAAGTTGCTCTTCTATCAGCTTGATTCTGTCGGCCCATGACCTCTGACCTCTAGCATCAACAAGGCATTTTCTCCCACAGGACTGCCGCATACTGGATGCTTTTCCCTTTTCACAGCATTCTTTGTAAACCCTAGAAATGGTTGTGCGTGAAAATCCCAGTAACTGAGCAGATTGTGAAATACTCAGACGGGCCCGTCTGGCAGCAACAACCATGCCACGCTCAAAACTGCTTAAATCACCTTTCTTTCCCATTCTGACATTCAGTTTGGGGTTCAGGAGATTGTCTTGACCAGGACCAACCCCTAAATGCATTGAAGCAACTGCCATGTGATTGGTTGATTAGATAATTACATTAATGAGAAACAAGTGTTCCTAATTATCCTTTAGGTGAGTGTATATCACAGTTCAATTACATCTTGATGGGTAAAACCAAGGACAGCTTATAGAATTTCATTCAGTATCATTTTAGAAATACCTCAAATTATGAAATTTATACATGTTGAGTGTAATTGACCTATCCAGTGGTACTGGATAATAACATGCATCTCTTCAGGTCATTTTATTCAAGTCTTTGCATTGACTCAAGCATCTTTTTATACTGGTGTTTTTAGCTTTATCTTTGTTACACATTACTTTAGTAACTACTATAATTGTGTATAATTACTTGCAACTAACCTTAAACCAAACTCTATAGTAAGAATATGTAGTTAATTATTATTATTATTATTATTATTATTATACTGCAACACGGTATATAATTTATATATATTTATACGGTATATAACATTTCCTGAGCGTTTTACTGAGTTTCACAGAGTAAAATGTTGTTAAAGGAGTCATGACATGGATTTTTATTATTTGAATATGTTCCTTGAGGTTCACTTGTAATGTTAATAACGTTTTTGCACAAACAAACAAATATGTACAGAAAAATGGTGATGTTTTGCTTTCATTCGGCCCCTCTATCTGGAATGATCTGTTCTTAAGGCGTGGCTCCTTTAAGGCTTGTCAGTAAATGGCCGTTGTTATACTTGGCCAACGTCATTGCATAAAAAAACAACATCCACTTGATATTGAAAACATGTAAAATTCATTCACAGACAATCATTTATTCACTGATTGTCAGATCCAATACAGTGGCTTTCAACAAAACTTTCTTTGCAAACTGATTAAATAAATGCGTATTTTATAATGCCATTTTTAGCTCTTAAACTTGTAGAATGCTTTAATTGTAAATTAAAGGCAAATTTGATTTCTCATGTCTTGATGTAAGAACTTGCATCTTGTTTTCTAAAGTGGTTTCAAGATTGTATATTGGATATCTGTTGTGTTTGTTTTGGCAGTACATCTCCAGAATCGGGACTGTGCATAGAATAACAGACCGCGGAGACGTGCGAGTCCAGTATAGTAACAACATCCGCTGGACGTTCCACCCCGGAGCTCTGACCAAGGCAAGAAGATCCCAGAAATAGCCAGATGTTTTCAGAGGAAAAGCCACGTCTGTTGTCCTCACCTGTGAAGTGTTTGTTCCAGACCGCCTGGACATCAGTCTATTTTTGCTGTGTGCTTCTGTTTATATTTAGTTAAGCTCAAGCTCATTCGCCGACAGTCCATATCTCGAAGCCTGCTTTTCCAGGAGACAAGCCATTAATAGATAGCTGTTCCTATTTCTCTCTGCTTATGGCGGATGAATGATGGCGCCGGATTGTGGCGATTAGCTAAAGCCTCAGACGACTTTGACTAATTGGCATTTCAGGGAGTGTGCGTTGCTATAACAGAGTCTCTGTGTCTCTGTGCAGGTCAACACGTTTGCCGTGGGCGAGCTGGTGAAGGTTCTGGATGACATTGACAGTGTGAAGAGACTTCAGGTTGGCCATGGCGAGTGGACAGACAGCATGGCTCCTGTAGGTTCCTCATCAACAAACACGTTTTGGGAGTGAAAATCACATTTATTTGAAGGAACAAATCCACTAACCTTTAAAGTAAAGACGCAATACACAATACACGTAGCACAGCTCAGTATTAATAAAAAATAGATGTACAGAATAGATTTGTAAGTGTTAATGGGTCAAGTGTTGATGGAAAAAGCGGTTTCTTGAAGACTCAACTGCTTGGGTTTAGGTGTAGTGGTGCAGAGCCACTGCTTTTTCTGTAGGCAAACATCGGTGCCTTGAATCTGATGCGGGCAGCAATTTTCTGCCAGTGCGAGTTTGATGAAGGGTATGATATGCACTCTCTTCAGCTTGATGAACACCACACTTGCTCTGCATACTGGATCAGTTGCAGAGATTTGACGGTGCATGCTGGAAGGCCCACCAAGAACTGATTACAATAGTCCAGTGTGGGCAGAACAAGAGCTTGGACGAGGAGTTGTGTAGCAAGCGCCAGATCCTCCTAATGTTGTAAAAGGCAATGCAATGTGGCTTGTGAAGATTAACAGATTTTCAGTCACAACTCCAAGGTTCCTGACTGTTCTGGAGGGAGTTATAGTTGAATGGAGAAGTTGGGGTTGAGTTGGGTTGGCCGAGACCACAAACTGTCTTGGCAAGGTTGAGTTGAAGGTTGTGTTCCCTAATCCAGGCAAAAAGCGTCTGTCAGGCTCGGCGAGATGCAAGCAGAAACTGATCAGGCTGGAATGAGAGGTAGATTTGTGTATCATCACCATAGAAGTGAATGGGATAAACCATGTTTATGAATGATGGATCCTAATGGTGCCATGTAGATGGATAAGAGAAGTGGACCCAGCACCAAGCCCTGGGGCACCCCAGCAGCTTGATGTTAGACTTGTTATGGCTATGCTTTGGCTGAGACACTCACCTCTACACACCCTACCTGAGAGGTTTTGTAAAGACACTGATCCTCTGTTTAACTCTTTATTTGTGTGTTTATTCTCAGGCGTTGGGTCAGGTTGGGAAGGTTTTGAAAGTGTATGCAGACGGGGACCTACGTGTGGCTTTTGGAGGTCAGACATGGACCTTTAACCCGGCGTGTCTCTCTGCCCAGCCTGGTGAGGTCGACGCCAATCTGATGACGGCTGAGAACTCCAGCGAATCAGGAAGTAAGAATTCACAGGAAGTGCAGCTCTCCTCACATAATTCCATCATGTCATATACATCTTTTTTTTTTTTTCTTTGGCTTTCTCTGTTTTCTTTCTCACTTTCCTGCATGAAATCATCTTGTTTTTCTCGTTTCAGCACCATGTGTTTTTAGTGTATTTCTCTTTCTCTCTCTTTCTCGGTTTTTCTCTTCTTTACATGCTGTGCCAGTGTTGGATTATTTGTGTCTTGATGCATTATGACATTTTGACTCATTCTGACTGGTTTTGAACTGTGATACTTGGGCTCATCGAAACCTTTCTGAATGCAGAGTGTAATTCTTTCCCTCTCCATCGTTCAGGTACGGTTATTTCAGTCCTGGAGAAATTGCTGTCTCAGTCAACGGAGCAGGATCATCCGGGACGACTAGTTATTGAGGCGGCACACGGGAGCGCCGCTAAAGTGCGCGAAATGGTGCAAAAATACCCTGACAAGGTCAGTGCCTCACAGCCTGAAAGAATTTAGTCGAAAGAAACTGGATTTTGTTCTCCGATGGGAGGAAATCTCTGGTCGTTTCGAGTTATTTCTGGCTCTCTCTGTCCAAAGGGTTATAGCCTTTCCTTTTATAAACACACTAGAGACGGACTCAGCTGTTTATCAGTGTTTTCAGGAAAAAGTGTCCTTTCAGAACATTAAAAGTATGTTCTATTATTCATAATTATATGAATATAAGAATATTAAGTATTCCTTTTTGTGACATTCAAAGTAATTATATATAAAGTATAATTTTTCAATTATTTCAATTGAATTAAAATAGATAATCACAATTAATAGAATGACAGTAATCTTCAGCATAATAATAATAATAATAAACTTTATTTTTATATAGTATATGAGTACTATGTATTTTTTATGTTTCTGAAAGAGTCTGTTCTACTCACCAGGGCTGCGTCTGTTTGATCTTAAATACAGTAAAACAGTGTGATATTATATCAGTGTTCAAGTTAGATCTTTTTTAGATGAGTTTAGCACATGCAAGATGATGATGCATTATCTAAAGAAAAATTATTAAATGTTTATTAAAGAGTCTCTTCTACTTACCAAGGCTACTTGATCAAAAATACAGTAAAACAGTGTAATATTATATCAATGTAAAACGGCTGTTTTCTATGTGAATGTATAATAAAATGTCATTTATTCCTGTGATTAAAGCTGAATTTATTAGATGATGAATACAGTAAAACAGTGTAATATTATATCAATGTAAAACAGCTGTTTTCTATGTGAATATAGTAAAGTGTCACTTATTCCTGTGATTAAAGTTGTATTTTTCATTACTCCAGTCTTCAGAGTCACACAATCCTTCACAAATCATTGTAATACGCTGATTTTCTGCTCATTTATTTTTGGAAACAGTGTAAAAAAAGATTAAAATTATTCAGCAAGGACGCATTAATCCAAAAGTAAAGAGACATTTATAATGTTACAAATTAATGCTGTACTTTAGAAATCTCTATCAAAGAGTCCTGAAAAATATAATAAGAATTATATATAATTATAATATTATTATTTTATATATAAATTATATATAATTATATTATATAATAATAATATTTAGCAGTAAAAACGATTTATAATTAGAACCATTATTGATAATTGTGCAGCATATTGGAATAAAAACATTTTCAGACTTTTTACCGGTAGTGCATGTTTTCTCTTTTCCGATTCAGTTGAGCATGGGCAGACCGGTAGATGTGAAGTAGGTGGCTTGATTGGTCACTCGAAGGGTCAAGTGTGTTTTAATGATGCCTGTGTGTGTCTGTGTCCAGGTCGATATAAAGAACCAGGGTAAGACCGCTCTGCAGGTTGCTGCCCATCAGGGTCACGTGGAGGTGGTGAAGGTGCTGCTTCAGGCCAACAGCAGCATAGAAACTAAAGATGAAGACGGAGACGCCGCGCTACACTACACAGCGTTCGGGTGAGCGCCAACACTTATTTCTGCCCTCTACACTTGGTTATTGCTGACAATTGTAAGACAAGTCTGTTAGTGTGTTGGCACATGGCAGTGTTGTTGTCTGCTAGTCCTCAGTAAACTGTGTTTGACCCTTTAACATGGATGCATACTCTAGAGCAGTGGTTCTCAAACTGGGGGTCGCGACCCCTCGGGGGGTCGCGGGATGATTTCAAGGGGTCGCGAGTTGTCTCTGTCCTCCGAACGCGGAAGTAACGCGAGTGCGGCGGCGCGATCTGCCTGTCCTACGAACGCGGAAGTATCTGTCGACGGGCGGCGGCGTCAAAAGAGCCATATATGGCTCGCGAGCCGTAGGTTCCCAACTCCTGCTCTAAGATATGACGTCACCGTGCGGCTACTGATCGCTAGTTATCGATACTGCACGTGGAAACTGCAACTGCAAGAATGGATAAATGTGTAATTCGCAAGGCTAAAAATGTTGAGGAAATTGTGGACAGTCTGCCTGAATCATCTGAGCCGTGTACCTCTACAAAACACAAGAGCAAGACCCCTTCTGACCAATGTAGGAAACGTCGGAAATATCATAAGGAATTCATAAAGTATGGATTCAATTGCTCTACTGTCAATGATGTGGACCATCCTCAGTGTGTCATCTGTTCAGAAGTGCTTGCCCATGAAAGTATGAAGCCTGGAAAAATGCAGAGACATTTGGAGACAAGACATCCTGCTTGTGTTGAGAAACCTATAGACTTTTTTCGCAGAAAAGAGAAGGAATTACAGATTCAAAAACGCACACTCGCACAACAAAACCCAAATTACTGCTAATGCTTATGCATCATTTATCACACCACCTTTTGTGCACCGAAAAACAAGTGCACCCATCCCACTGAAAGGTAAGCGTAAATACAGTAAATATTATGGAAGTTTGTTTCCGCTATGTAAGAAAATATTTGAAAAGATAATGGCGATTTTTTTTTTTTTTTTTTTTAATCTAAAAATTGCGATTTTACATCTCGCAATTCTGACTTGTTTTCTCATTGTGAAATTGTAATATAAATTTACAGTGCAAGTTATAAATGATATAAAGTCGCAATTACCTTTTGTATTTTTTTTAATTCTGTGGCGGAAACAAGCTTCCAAAGGAAGTGGATGTGGATTTAAAACAACTTTTTTTTGTTTATTGTTTGTGAATTCTGTGGTAGTGGGTCGCGAGTTCTCGTCGATGTTAGTTTAGGGGTCGCTGGCTAAAAAGTTTGAGAACCACTGCTCTAGAGACAGGGAGTGTGCAGGTTCTAATCTACAGCAAGGTTTTGTTTGAGTCGCCAAACTGGTTTTCACCGTAATGATTACTTGAAGGATTATATTCAGTGGTCACCTCTGTGTTTCTCAGAGTGTTTCTCAGAACATAGACTGTAGTCTGATTAATGTGTATGGAAGTGGTCAACTGGAATCATTTACTCACCCTTATGTCGTTCCAAACCTGCATGAGTTTCTTTCTTCGGTTAAACGAAAAAGAACATATTTTAAAGAATGTTGGTAACCAGACATTTGACAGGTAGCCTTTGACTTCCATAGGAAGTTTCAGTGTTTGGGGGGGTGTTTTTCTGGTGTGCGGACCTCTACATCAGCTGTGTGCATGTCTGACATGTGCTCTTGTTTGCAGGAATCAGGCAGAGATTGCGCGTTTGCTGCTCAGTAAAGGAGCCGGTGTGAACCTGCTGAATAACTCCATGTGTACGGCGCTGCACATCGCTGTCAATAAAGGCTTCACGGATGTGGTTCGAGTGTTGACCGAGCACTCGGCAGACGTCAACCTGCAGGTCAGCCGTACTAACCGCTACTAATGTTGGATAGTGAAATATTATGTACTGTATGTATGGTAAAGGGGAAGTTTTTCATGGGTAATGTTGATGTGAAGAATTGGAGCAATTCCTGCAGTCGCATGTTGTTGTTGCTGCTGTTTTCTTATTATTGTTTATTTTGTGATTATTACATTTATATATATTATATTTATAATTACCTTAAAGACATTTATAATGTTATAGATTTCTGTTACAGAAATGCTATTCTTTTGACCTTTCATCATTTTCACCTTTCGTTTTTACATTGATAATAATCGTAAATGTTTCTTGATCATCAAATCATTGTATTAAAATGATTTATGGAGTAATGATGCTGAAAATTCAGCTTTGATCACATAAATAAAATATGCTTTACTAAATATTCACATAGAAAACAGCTATTTTACCTTGATATATAATATTACACTGTTTTACTGTATTCATCATCTAATAAATTCAGCTTTAATCACAGGAATAAAAGACACTTTAATATACAGTACAGACCAAAAGTTTGGACACACCTTCTCATTCAAAGAGTTTTCTTTATTTTCATGACTAGGAAAATTGTAGATTCACACTGAAGGCATCAAAACTGTGAATTAACACATGTGGAATTATATACATAACAAAAAAGTGTGAAACAACTGAAAATGTGTCACATTCTAGGTTCTTCAAAGTAGCCACCTTTTGCTGTGATTACTGCTTTACACACTCTTGGCATTCTCCTGAAGAGGTAGTCACCTGAAATGGTCTTCACTTCACAGGTGTGCCCTGTCAGGTTTAAAAAGTGTGATTTCTTGCCTTATAAATGGGGTTGGGACCATCAGTTGTGTTGTGCAGAAGACAGCTGATAGTCCTACAGAATAGACTGTTAGAATTTTTTTTTATGGCAAGACAAAAGCAGCTAAGTAAAGAAAAACAAGTGGCCATCATTACTTTAAGAAATTAAGGTCAGTCAGTCCGAAAAATTGGAAAACTTTGAAAGTGTCCCCAAGTGCAGTCACAAAAACCATCAAGCGCTACAAAGAAACTGGCTCACATGCGGACCGCCCAAGGAAAGGAAGACCAAGAGTCCCCTCTGCTGCGGAGGATAAGTTCATCCGAGTCACCAGCCTCAGAAATCGCAGGTTAACAGCAGCTCAGATTAGAGAGCAGGTCAAAAACACACAGAGTTCTACAGCAGACACATCTCTAGAACAACTGTTAAGAGCAGACTGTGTGAATCAGGCCTTCATGGTGGAATGTCTGCTAGGAAACCACTGCTAAGGACAGGCAACAAGCAGAAGAGACTTGTTTGGGCTAAAGAACACAAGAAATGGACATTAGACCAGTGGAAATCTGTGATTTGGTATGATGAGTCCAATCAAGATGGTTTGGGGTGAGCTGGACCGCAGAGTGAAGGCAAAAGGGCCAACAAGTGCTAAGCATCTCTGGGAACTCCTTCAAGACTATTGGAAGACCATTTCAGGTGATTACCTCTTCAGGAGAATGCCAAGAGTGTGCAAAGCAGTAATCAAAGCAAAAGGTGGCTACTTTGAAGAACCTAGAATATGACATATTTTAACTTGTTTCACACTTTTTTGTTATGTATATAATTGCACATGTGTTAATTCATAGTTTTGATGCCTTCAGTGTGAATTTACAATTTTCATAGTCATGAAAATAAAGAAAACTCTTTGAATGAGGTGTGTCCAAACTTTTGGTCTGTACTGTACATTCACCTAGAAAACAGCTGTTTTACGCTGATATAATATTACATTGTTTTACTGTATTTATCTAATAAATTCAGCTTTAATCACAGGAATAAATGACACTTTAGTACAGAGGTGCCCAAACTAGGGCCCGCGGGCCAAAGTTGGCCCGCGGTAACCTTTGATTTGGCCCGCCGTACCGTCCGAGGAGAGAGAGAGAGAGAAAGAGAGCGCACGAGATACCGTTGACACAGATTCTCATTTCTAATTTGCCATAACAATTTTGTTTGTTTTATAGTTGAACTACAACAGAGTGAACTGAAATTAAATGTAAAAAAAGGTACATTTTGTTTTTTTTATTGTAAATGTGCAATTCAAGGCACGGCGCAGCACTGCGTTCTTTGCGACACATGACGTCAATAAACGTCAACAAATTAAACGCAATAATGGAGAAATCAATGGCAGTGGCACACAGACAAGAGATATTTTTTTTTAAAAGCTGGGGAAGATGAGTTTTTATTCACAGAAGTCAATTCAAAGGCAGTATGTCTAGTTTGCAAACAGTCTGTTGCTGTTTTAAAAGAGTACAATATCCGTCGTCATTATGAAACAAAACATTGTGCAGCTTTCTCAAAGTACAGCGGCGAGACGCGAAACAGCAGGCTCACGAGCTGCTTGCTGGACTTCGATCTGAACAGAGCGCGCTGCAACGTCCTTCTTCATCATTCATCAGTGATGCTGTCTGTCTGTTAGGGATGGGCATATCGATACTCACAAGCTACTCACTTAGTATCGATATCTCCACAAAAATATCGATACTAAAATTAAATTAATAATTTCTGCATCAATTTCTGCAAAAAAGTGTTTTCGGTACTTCTGTTTAATGTTTGTGCTAAAACTGAAATCCCCCTCTGACATTTAGCTCACCCGTGTCACGTGACGACTGTGAGAAACGCGAGCAACGTGCCCTGCCCACACGACACGTCACTTTCACGGCACGCGTCGCGCAATATTGTCCGCGCATAAACAGAATGGCAGAAAGAAAGCGTAGCGTGGTGTGGTGCTATTTTTCAGTGGCAGAAAAAAGGTGATAAAAAATACCTTGGAATTGTCGCAACCTCTGTTCCAGCAGAGAGGTTTTTCTCCAAGGCAGGAGAGACAATTAGTCAGAGGCAAAATCGTCTTAAACCCAAAAATGTTAACATGTTGCTTTTCCTAAACACAAATCTGAAGCTTAAAGATTAGGAAATGTCTTTCTGAACATTGCTAAATTGGAAAAATATGTACAAAGTTGAAAATAAAGGAAAAAAATGGCCTGTTTAAAAATAAGAAATATTTCATACAGTGCAAATATGCACAATTTTTGTTGTTAGTATTTTTTATTCTATTAATCTTTATGTTATGATGTATTTTATTTAATCCATTTTTTTTTGTAAAATACTGTATTATTTTAAACATTTTTATTTATTTGTTGTCAATTTTACTTTTGTAATAAATTTTTAATGGCCAATATGTCTTATGTATAAATATATATATATATATATATTTGTAAATGTATGTATATATATATATATATATATATATATATATACTTTTTTTTGTGAAAAATCACATACACATTTAAGAAATAAGCGGTATCGATATCGGTAAAATTATACCCAAAAGTATCGATATCGTATCGAATTTAAAAAGTCAGGTATCGCCCATCCCTACTGTCTGTTTGGCAGTACAGTGATCCCTCGTTTATTGCAGTTAATGTGGACCGGAACTATCGCGATAGGTGAAAGTAGGATCAGCCAATCAGCTCACGGGATTCCTCCCCTCGTGCTCTCATTGGTCGAGCTCGCGCCGGGAACCAATCACGTGTCTTGTCTGACTGCCGTGGGCGTGTACAAAGCCTCAGATAGTTTCTCTCTATCTGTCATCCTGGGAAACCGTTTCTCTCTCATCACGATTAAGCAACGCTGCTTTCCGCAATACGGCTGTACATGACGGTATTTTTGAATTTTTATTTTTTGATGAATATTTTTTAAAAGACCGCGAAGTGGCGAGGGATTACTGTACCTACTTCTGTGAGCAGACTTTCAGTCTGATGAACTTGAACAAGAGTAAACTAAGAATCCAAATAACTGACTCTTGTCTTTAATAGTCTCATAATATCTTTGTCTGTAAGTCAGCTAGAGCCCAATCTTGAAAAACTTCTGAAAAGTAAGGACCAGCTTCATATCTCTCATTAGGTCACTGACATTGCAACCACATAGGCATTGAACTGTATTTTACGTTGAACACTTGGTGATTGTTGCCCATTTAAATTGTTCATTAAAATGCAAAGCTTTAGAAAGAAAACTGCATTAGTTAATCAGATTAAAGTTGTTTTATATTTATTTTAAATATTATGAAATAAATAAACCCATAGCAACTTTAATGTAATACAGTTTGATTTATGATGCAAAATTTACTTTTGGCCCGCGGCTCTCAATCAAGTTTGATTTTTGGCCCTTCATAGGAAAAAGTTTGGGCACCCCTGCTTTAGTATATATTCACATAGAAAACAGCTGTTTTACACTGATGTAATAATACACTGTTTTACTGTATTTTTGATCAAGTAGCCTTGGTAAATAGAAGAATCTCTTTAACAAACATTTAATAAGTTTTCTTTAGATAATGCATAATCATATTGCATGTGCTAAACTCATCTAAAGAAAATCTTACTTGAAAAGCCGCTGTTTCATTGCCGCTTATATATTTTTTAAAGAATTGAAACAACTATTGCAGCCATTAAAATCCATCTATACACTGGAAACAAAGCAACCGCTGGAAAACGTTTATTCTTCTTATCAGAAATATCGAGAGTGCTTGACGACATCAGAAATAGAAAGTGCCGTTAGTTTACCATCTGGAATTTGTCATGTCGCGTCACATCAAGTGTTGACAGCATCACTCATTTTAATGGGTTCTGTTTGCTGTTTTTGGTTCTGGTGTAGATTGGATCTTCAATGTTGTTTTAATGGTTGGTTGAGAGACTGATAACACATAAAAAGAATCTCTCATCATTTACTCGCTGTCAAGATTTGAGAAGTAATCCATCTAATAGTCCACATAATGCGAGTAAAAAAGGGTTGAGTATTGTAGATGTGGGGGCTCTGTAGAACAACCCGTTTCATCTGCAGTAACCAAACATGCATTTATAAATCTCAACTAACAGTCTAAGTCATACGTCTGTCTAACAGGAAGTCAGCTATTATGGGTTGTTAAAAAATGCATGCTCTGGAATTTATCTGATGAATTTTACCCATTTTAAATGCTTGTTTGGCTGAAACAACATTATCGACAACAAAAAATTGTCCACAAATATGCAAATTAACAATGCAGTGCTGCTCTCCCTGATCCAAATGAAGCTGAACCCGTCAAATGTGGGAAAGTTTAACGTAACTAAAAATAAATGCTGTCATATTGGCTGCAAACACAAGACTGTTCACTCGCCACACGTCTATTTTCTCATGCAGTGAAAGATACATCGCAGAGCAAAGAGGGCACAGACAACTCATCGACAGATAAGACAGAACAGATTGCTTTTGACATAAAAAAAAGTCTCATCATTGTTTCAACCGCAGAAAGACGTCAATTAAACAGCTTGCAAACAATGTTTCAAAACGAAAGTCATTCAATGGATTTTTTTTAAATATGCACAATATTACGTAGTCAAATTTGTACTCATATTAAAAAGTTAGTATTACATTTCCCAGATTTAACAGTTTAACATTGATGACTTCTGAGGAGGAAAGAAAAACTGAAGCAGATGGGTTTATTCAGTCGGCTCAAAATTCTTTTCTTTTTTTTATTAGCTAAAATTGGTATAACTCAATATTTTAACTCATTGCAAAAGTGGAATAATCGAAAAAGGCCTACGGATTAATCGGCAAAGGAAAAAAGTTAACTAAGTATATTAATCTGTCCAATAATCATTAGATTGATCAATCATAAAAATAATAGTTTGTTGCAGCCCTAATTGCCTGTCATGCGCAGTTTTCCTAAAGTCTGGGCTTGATTTTAGGATGGTGTATCCCTTTAAAATGTAATGATGTAATTTTTCCTATTCTGTTGTTAGGATTCATATGGAGATACACCCTTACATGACGCCATTGCTAAAGACTTCAGGAGCATCATTGAGATTCTGACTGTGGTGCCCAACATTGATTTCACCCAACAGAACAACCGCGGGTTTAACCTGCTGCACCACGCGGCTCTGAAGGGCAACAAACTGTGAGTGTTCATCATCTTCTGTCAGAGAGCAGCTGGTCCTCCTTTATTACACATGACTGTGGAATCATAACTAGTCAGCCATGTTCTGTTTGTCAGATATTTTTGCATAATGACACTAAACTCTATATTTGACAGAATTTCCCTGCATAATTGTACTGTCTCTGAATTGTCCTCTTCCTTCTCACATAATGAAATCATTTCAATTATGCAAACAGTTCATTTCGGCTGTACAGCAGCTCTAAAAGAAAGCCGTGTCATTGTTCAGCTGAAGTCAGTTCAGTGTTGATTCAGTTCTGTTGTAAAGCATCGATTAGGAAATTAGTTCAATTCATCTACAAAGCAGCTTTTTAGGGAAATCATCCAGCTCAGTTCACTTCTCATACAAGTTCAGTCAGATCAATAATGTTGTTGAATATTAAGTGTCCCCAAGTAAGCATGCCAGAGGTGACAGTGGCAAGGAACCCAAACTCCAGCAGCTGACAGAATGAAGAAAAAACCTTGGGAGAAACCAGGCTCAGTCGGGTGGCCAGTTCTCCTCTGACCAACGAACAAACACTCTATCATTATGATTCAGGCTGCATTACATGATAGAAATCAGATCGGTAGAATTCAAATATTTCATCCAGTTCCTTTTGCTTGAAGATCCGATTCGTCATACCAGTATGGAGCCGAAGCTGACCGTAGGGTCTGTGCGGAGGACCCGTCTGGTTCTTGCGGTCTTTGCTGAGGATCTGTGCTGATGACTGTCGTGTCGATGAGGTCTTCACATGGGATTGTCTAGTTGACAGGATCTCTCAGGGATGCGTTGTGGTCGTGTCTAGGTGAGGTCCACCATCTGATCCGGATATGGACCGGATTCGGCTGACTACGGTAACCTCGGGATAAAGAGAGGGAGTAAAATTAGTGTAGATGCCATTCTTCTTACGATGTAACAAGTACATCGGGTATTATAGGAAATGTTTCTGGTTCTGGTTGACCTAATTTATGCAGCCTAGCAGCTTCCTTTAAAGGATGTGAGTTATAGAAATGTGTTATGTGTAATCCATGTTAAAGAGATGTTTTTAGTCTAGATTTAAACTGACAGAGTCAGAGTCAGACAGGCTTGGAGGACTATTACAGAGTTTAGGTGCTAAATAGGAAAAGGATCCTTCAGTTGATTTTGATATGCTTGGTATTATAAACTTGCCAGAATTTTGAGATTGCAATAGATGTAAAGGGTCATAATGCGTGAAAAGCTCACTCAAGTACCAAAGAGCTAAACCATTTTAGTGGTTTGTAAGTAATTGGCAAGATTTTAAATGATTTTATGCAATGGTCTCTGGTCAGTGTTGATAGAACCAGGCTAATATGGTAATATTTTCTGGTTCTAGTATGTGCTGCTGCATTTTCTCACCAGCTGGAGTATGTTTATTAAGTTAATGTTTCTGTATCTAACATTGAGAGCCAAAGAAATGTGACTTTCAAATGAAAGATTGGTATCCATGATAGCATGTACGGGGTGAAAAGCAATGGTCCTAGTTGTGAGGGTAGTGCCTTTTTTCTTATAGAAAATTGAGATTCAAGATTGGTCTGTAATTAACTAGTTCTATATGATTAAGTTGTATTTTTTTAATAAGTTAACTTAAGGTTTTTGATATGTACCATATTTTCCGCACCGTATTATAAGGCGCAGTCTCAATTACAATTGTCTATTTCTGTACTTCATACATAAAACACACTGCATTATAAGGTGCAGACTCAATTACTGGGCTATTTCTGTACTTAACCCATACATAAGGTGCACCGTAATATAAGGCTCATGTTAAAACATACGGTCTACAAAAAAAGGTAATGGAAGCAAAACAGTGAGTTTTATAAAACTTTATTCTACTATATAACAATACACTCACATTATGTTTTAATCAATCCATCAAAGTCATCTTCTGTGTCTGAATTGAACAGCTGGGCAATTTCACCATCAAACATGCAGGTGTTGAACCGAAATCTGACTCCCCCCCCCCCCCCCCCCCCCCTCGTGTGCATTCATTAATACAAGCTTCCTTGAGCATATTCGCTTATCAATCAATGATTTACTTTCCACACAGCAAACATCCAGAACATGCAAACACTCACCCATCATGTGAAAAAATCAACAGTTTTCCTGGTGTCGTGATAAGACAGACACACACACACACACACACACACACACGGCAGCGTGCAACACCTGGAAGATACATAAAGGAACCTGGAAAATAAATGAAGGGACCTGAATTCTTTGGTCCTTTAAGCTCCCCTGTGTGTGTTCTATGTGTGTGTGTGTGTGTCTAATCACGATCCTAAATCTCCTCAGCTGTTTGTGCTGCTTTGTCTTTGTCAGTTGTGAACGTTTCTTGGTTCGTGTTGCATGATAAGCGTGGATGTTCCTTGTTTCCACTAAGAAGTGCCAGTTTCTGTTGTATTTCTGGTATTTTGGTTTTCGTGTTTCCTTGAATAAAGCTTTTGCGTTTGGAACTTATTCTCCGAGTCCTGCTTCTGTATTGTACACGTTTTCGTTGGATGACACCTTTATACATATTTCATTATTTAATTTAAGTGTACCCAAAACTTCTGTGCACTTTCTGGGTGTTTACTGTGTTAAAAAAAATCGATTGGTAAGGGAATATGCTCAAGGATTAATGAATCCACGCAACGGGGAGTCAGGAATTATGTTATGAAATCAACAGTTCTGCTGGTGCCTTTATCTCTCATCCTGACGAAGCTCAGGAAGTTTACAGTTTCAATCCATCTCGCATCCTTTATACACATTATTTCATTTTCTTTGTATTAACTGAAGTGTACTCAAAACTTGTGCGAGTTCTGGGTGTTTGCTAAGGGAATATGCTCCAGGGAACGTGTAGCAACAGGGAGTCAGATTTCAGCTCAGTCTCTCAGGTTTTTCCCTCTGCACTGGCAACAGCAGTTAACCTACCGGAGGCTTGGCGGAGGTAAGCGTACCTAGTGTACGTATTGTTCTGTGATTGGTTTATCGCTGCCAGAGTAAGTACTGTACGTATTATATACCTGTGTCAGCGGGAAATGGTTCGACAGTCAATCAAGCGGAATGCTTACCAAAATCACACAAAAACTATTTTATAGATTTTGGAACTCAGTCCACACAAGGCACCATGGATTATAATGTGCACGGCTGATTTTTGAGAAAATGAAAGTCTTTTAGGTGCGCCTTATAGTGCGGAAAATATGGTATTATAATGACAATGGTGAATTAATCATATTAGGAAGAGGATCTATGACTTCTCGAAGGAACTTGTTCTTTAGCTTAGTCTGTATAGGGTCTAACATGCATGTAATTGATTTTGATGATTTATGAAGGTTATTTCTTCTTCTGTAGTAGGGAATGAAGGGAATTGTTCCTCAGGGGGTCTAGAGCACAACTCTGATGCGATACTGTCATATACGGTTACTTGGTTGTAATTTGCAATGTTCTAATATTATCAGTCTTGTAAGTAAAGACATTCATAAAGTCATTATCGTTGTGCTGTTTGGAAACATCTGAAGTGGAAGCTTTATTTCTTGTTAACTTAGCCACTGTGTCAAATAAATATCTAGGGTTGTGTTTGTTTTCTTCTAAGATAGTCGAAAAGTCAGCAGATCAAACCGTTTTTAAGGCCTTTCGGTATGCAGTAACACTGTCCTTCCACAAACTGCGAAAAACCTAATTTTCGGGGCTGCTCTCTTTTCCTTAATCTTCTTCAAGCCCAAAGGAGCAACCGAGTCCAAAGTGCTGGAAGAGAGAGATTCAGTAGTTTCTGTTTTAATATTGAGTTCTAAGTTATTTGATATGCAGAGGAGTTGAAACTGATCAGAAAGATTATTTAAAAAGCAATCTTTATTGGTAGAAGTGATAGCTCTATCAATAATTGTTATAAATGTTTTGGTTTTCAGTCTGGACTAAAGGGAGTCTATACAAGAGCTCTGCTTCAGATCTTCAACGGCATCAACACTGATTCCATTTGACAATATTGCATCTAAGATTATGATTACAACGAGTTGGTCCCGACCTGTGTTGTCTAACTCCAGTAGAGTTTAGAATGTCCGTCAATGCTAATCCAAATGCATCTTTTTCATTACCTACATGGATGTTAAAATCTCCAACACTTAAGACTTTACCTGCAGCCAGTACTAACACTGAAAAATCATCAAATTTGGCCTGTATACAGTAGCCAGCACAAATGTCAAGATAGTGTTACATAAAGCACCATAATTTTATTTTAAGAATTATATTTGAAACTAGACATCTGAGTAATACTATAGCTATTACTATAAATTACATTAACACCTTTGCCTTTTAGACGATGCTCGTGTTTATAACAGTAATCTTGGGGGCTGGACTCATCTAATCATAATCGTCTGGTTTTAGCCAGGTTTCTGGTTCCAGTTTCTACAGTAAGTGCTTCTGATGAAAGGGATCTAATATTCAGTAAACTGAGATTTATCATTTCTATAGTTTCTGTGTTATTTGTTGGTTTTGGTAATTTTTGTGTGTTTTCTAGTTCAGGGAAAAAAATATTGTCTCTATATGATGATATCTCGGTGAAAGAGTCTCTATGTGTTGGAATTTATCTGACCTCTATGACATGAGACAGCTAGCAGACGGTCAGTTTAGCCAGTTTGTCTGCTTCCTGACCTGGGCCCCAGTTAGTCACGGTTCAACTCTAAGACTCTAAGATGTGCTATAATTACTAGAGAGAAGAGTGGCACCATCCCATGAGGGATGAATACCATCTCTTTTTAACAGGTCAGGTCTGACTTTGTACTTCAGTAATTGTGTAATGTTGCTGTTTGAGTATGAAAGTCCCTTCAGTGGTTGTTCTTATCCATTTCATTGTAACCATTTCTGAACTCCCTGAAACACTTCCATTGTAGTCTTAAGTTTCTTCCGCGAACCAATGCGTCACAATATTCCTCATTTAAATAATTCATACGTAGAGGGGCAGGGCCTGGTTGAGAGTTAGTAGTGTTGAAACTGGCGCTTATAGTAAGGCGTGGGACATTTCCAAAACTCACTGAAGGCACTTCACCAATCACAACACACTGATTCCGCCGACCAATCAGAGCACATTATGCTTTTCAGAAGGAGGGGCTTCATAGAGACAGGAACTAAACAGAGCGTTTCTGACAGACTGAGAAGAAAGGTGCTACAACAATGGAGAATATGGGGAAAATAATCAACATTCAAGCATCAATACCCAACGCCGACGGGGTGCCCGAGCCTGCGCAGAGAGACAAGCTAGAGCCTCCTTGAGAATCTGACCAGGTGTGTGTACCGCTATATTGACCGTTCTGGTGGGGCTGCTCGTGGAGTTCAAGGGCATGGATTGGAGCCCGCCCACACCACCACAGTCAAGGGAATGGCAGAATCCAGTCCCATTCCCTCTGGTCCCTCCCATCCCCAGTTCTCCTATATCTCTGTTGGTTCTGTACAGTTACGATTCTCCAGAGCACCCACCCTGCCTCCCTCTACCCCTCTACCATAGCCAGCCAGTGTGTTGGCCCCGCTTTTGCTGATCCCCTTCAGCTCCTCTACTCATCCATTCAGCCGCTGCCCTGCATGGATGTGCATTTAAGATTCCAGTCACCAGGGGCCTCATTTATAAACGTTGCGTGCACACAAAAGAGTGCTTACGCCGCTCTTTACTCAATAATTGGTATTTATAAAAAGCAAACTTGACGGGAAAATGTGCGGAAGCTCTGACCCAGGCGTACGAACAAAAACGGGTGAAATGAGAAATGGCTACATTGTTGGCAGATGGAAGAAACACGTGAAAGTAAAACTAGACCAGTGTTTTTTAACCTTTTTTGATCCACGGTAAATTTTTTTCACAAGGCACACCGCCCAACTGAAAAAAAAAAAAATGAAACTCTGTAGCCTATATTAACAATAGTCATTCTTATCAAAGTGTATTGAATGGGAATCAATTAAACACAAAGAATATAAAGTACTTTAGGATTAAAAAAAAGTTTTTAGAACAATTAGTTGAAATTGAATCATTTTCCACTGCACACTTGACGATCTCTCAAGGCACACTAGTGTTCCACAGCACAGTGGTTGAAAAACACTGCTGTAGACTGTTGCGTAAAAGAAATGGCAATACTGCCTCTCATAAATAACATGAAGACTTCACAAAGCAAGTTTTACAATTAACAGTTCATCCTCATAAATAATATGGTAAACAGAACGAAATAATGTACAAAACTTTTGAAATTCTCGTCAATGTGTCCGTCTGGTGGAGCAGATATAGATGCAATTAGATAGACGGATAGATAGATAAATAGGGAAATAGATGTATTAATTGCCCACTGGGGAAAGTTGTTTTCATAGTAAAAAAAAATGTTTATCAGCTACGGAATCATATTTCCGCCACATAAAAAAATTAAATAAAAAATGCGCATTGAAAACTCGAAATTATGACTTATAACATCGAAATTATGACTTTCTGTCTTGCGAGCACATTGATGTAAACAACACAGGGTGAACTGTGAACATATTAAGAAATAGCCTACTTTAATCGTGGTTTTACCAATTATGAAATTCTCGCATTATTCGTGGAGCGACATGGAATAGCACTGAGCAAATGTCTTGAAACGATTTGGCACAGAAAGAACGAAACGGACGTTGCTGCGGTGGCAGCTTTCACTGAACAACAACTTTAAACCTCTGGCCAATGTCATAGTTATAGATGGATCCACAAAGTTATGATACACACGCCTCCTCAGTCTCAAATCAACCCTTTCACATCTAAAAGCTGCAACAGAACTCGAGTTTGATTGAGCGATCGCACCGTTTCAATCAGTTACAATACCATTTTTTGGTGCATCCATCTATAACTACGACATTGGCCAGAGGTTAGAAGTTGTTATTTTATCATTAATAAAACTACGATTTTAGTATTCCTATATTTAGTATTACCGTATTTTCCGCACTATAAGGCGCACCCAAAATACGTGATTTTGGTCAAAAATCGGACGTGCGCCTTATAGTCCGGTGCGCCTTGTATGTGGGCTGAGTTCCGAAATCTATAAAATTGTTTTTGGGTGATTTTCAACTCACTGTTTTGCTTCCATTACCTTTTTGTAGACCATATGTTTTACCGTGCGCCTTATAATGCGGTGCGCCTTGTGTGCGGACTAAGTACAAAAATAGAGCGGCAGTTGAGACTGCGCCTTATAATGCGGTGCGCCTTATGGTGCGGAACATACGGTAGTATTCCTCATCATGTTCACAGTTTAGCTGTGTCATGTACAAGACTTTTCAAATCTCATAATTATGACACAGTAAGTCAAGTTACCTTTACTTATATAGTGCTTTTTACAATACAGATTGTTTCAAAGCAGCTTTACATGAAAACATTATAAACAAAGTCTAACAATAATTTTACATGATTAACAATAAGTCATAATTTCGATTTAGTAAATCATAATTATAACTTAATTGTCATAAGTTTGATTTAGTAAGTCATAATTTTGATGTAGAATGTCATAATTTCGAGTTTTCATGCGCAATTTTTTTTCTTCTTCTGTGGCGGAAATAGGCTTCCATTCCCCAAACTGTGCCCTCCAAACAACATTTTTCTTCTCTTTTCCACCTTGCCAGAGATAACTTCTACTTCACATTGAGTGAAGTTAAAAAAAATTTATTTCCTCTGTGTTTGCCATGATTTGGCATGCCATGAATATTAATTCGTGGGTGTTTCTCTGACTATTTATGGGCAAATATGGGCGTGACATGAAGCCGCAAAAGCTGCACTACATTTAGAATTGATTGTGATTTATAAAGGGAAACCCGTGTAGGATGTGCGTGCACTTGGTTTTATAAATCCGAATATTTCTGTTCGTACGCACGTCCTATGTTTCATTCTTACGCCACTTCTGACGCAAATCCTAGGCAAAGTTTTATAAATGAGGCCCCAGCTCTTTCCTGGCAAGAGGATCACCTGGCTCCATGTCAGTCCTCTGAGCCCTTAACTCCACCTTGACCCTCTATCCCTTCAGCGTCTACTTGGCCCCACCTTGGTCAGGAATCAACCCCACTACACCACAGTCTTCCACTCCTCTGGCTGTAACTCGTCCCTCCATTCCTCTGGCTCTGTCGGGCTCCTTTTTCCCTCCAGCATTGCCTTGGTCCCTGCTCCCTCAGGCTTACACCAGTAATCTGGAGGGCTGTCTCCTCCATTTCACCTGGTTCTCCTTCACGTTTGTCTCCATCATTCGTCACCATGGTGTCGTCGAAGGATTCTTAACCATGGCTTCTCCCTCACTTGATGTAGCCGTGGACCTATTCCTGGCTGGTCTCTGGTCATCATCAGGATTTCTCTGTTCCTATCCTCTCCCTGGCTCTTCCCTCTTTCCACTCCCCCATGGACTCGCCTACTTCTCCTGTTCATCGTCCTCCTCCAGAGTCCCTGCCCTCCCTCCTCAGTTGGAGTTTTACAGCATGAGGACGTCCAGGAGGGGGCATACGGTCACACATATATTCTGTTTTAGCGCAGTTTCTTTTGTTTTGGTTCCATTCCTGTTTGCCTATGTAATTTGACCCGGTTTCCTTGTGTGTTTGATTTAATGATTCTATTCACCTTCCATTCATTCATTACCTCTTTACAACTCATTACAAGTCTCTGTGTGTGTGTATTTGTTTGTATATATGTTTTGTTTTTTCAGTTCTTTGTCTGTTTTTTGTGAAATGGGTGTTACCCTGTGTTTCTGCTCTATATCCTTTGGATTATTTAATTAAAAGACCATTTCCCTGCATTCTTCATCTTCGTGAGTTCTATATTCAGCCACCCATGACAAATGCCAAGAGAAATTGATAGTTTTTTCTGTATCAGTTTGATTTTACACCTTTTATAAGAATTTCAAGGCAGTAATTCATTGTACAATGATCAGGAAGTTTCTTTAGTTATTTGTTTTTATTTATTTAAATGGCACCAACATGTGTTTAATGCAGTCTGTATCACATTGTTTTGTGTGCAGTTTATGAGGAAGAGGACGCATCTCACAACCCATTCATGCTGACTTCAGTCTAATTCTACCACAGTTTAAGGCGTAGACCAGGGGTGCCCAAACTTTTTCCTATGAAGGGCCAAAAATCAAACTTGATTGAGAGCCGCGGGCCAAAAGTAAATTTTGCATCATAAATCAAATTGTATTACATTAAAGTTGCTATGGGTTTATTTATTTCATAATATTTAAAATAAATATAAAACAACTTTAATCTGATTCACTAATGCAGTTTTACTTGTAAAGCTTTGCAGTTTAATGAACAATTTAAATGGGCAACAATCCCTAAGTGCTCAATGTACAATACAGTTCAGTGCCAAATACACAATCAATAATAAACCATATGGTTGCAACATCAGTGACCTAATGAGAGATATGAAGCTGGTGCTTATTTTTCAGAAGATTAGTCTGTAGCTGACTTACAGACAAAGACAAGATATTATGTAGGTGAGAGTCAGTTATTTGGCTTCTTAGTTTACTCTTGTTCAAGTTTATCAGACTGAAAGTCTGCTCGCAGAGGTAGGTACAGTAATCCCTCGCCACTTCGCGGCCTCGGCGCATCGCGGATTTTTCAAAAATATTCATCAAAAAATAAAAGTTAAAAAATATCTCCATGTACAGCCGTATAGCTGAAAGTTGTTTCCCCCTGACGCGCGAGAGAAACGGTTTCACAGAGATGCCAGACAAAGAGAGAAACTATCTCAGAGGATTTGAACACGCCCATGGCACTCAGACAAGACACGTGATTGGTTCCCAGCGCGAGCTCGACCAATGAGAGCACGAGTGGATGTATCCCGTGAGCTGATTGGCTGATTTTCACCCATCGCGATAGTTCCGGTCCACATTAACTGCAATAAACGAGGGATTCACTGACTGTACCAGTCAAACAGAGACAGTATCACTGATGATGAAGGACGTTGCAGCGCACTGCCGCAAGCAGCTCGTGAGCCTGCTGTTTCGCATCTCGCCGCTGTACTTTGAGAAAGTTGCACAATGTTTTGTTTCATAATGACGACGGATATTATACTCTTTTAAAACAGCAACACACTGTTTGCAAACTAGACATATTGCCTTTGATTTGACTTCTGTGAATAAAAATAATTTCCCCCAGCTTTAAAAAAACTATATCTTGTCTGTGTGCCACTGCCTTGATTTCTCCATTATTGCGTTTAATTTGTTGACGTTTATTGACGTCATGTGTTGCACAGCACGCAGTGCTGCGCCTTAAATTACGCATTTACAATAAATTCACATTTAATTTCAGTTTACTCTGTTGTAGTTCAACTATAAAACAAACAAAATTGTTATGTCAAATTAGAAATGACAATCTGTGTCGAAGGTATTTCGCGCTCGCCCTCTGTCTCTCTCTCTCTCTCTCTCTCTCTCTCTCTCTCTCTCCTCGGACGGTTCGGCGGGCCAAATCAAAGGTGGCCCTAGTTTGGGCGCCTCTGGCGTAGACTTTGAAGTATGAGTCAATCTTCTCTTCTTTTGAGGCTATACAAATGCAGTTTCTTTGCATTAACTTCGTGCATTCTGAATGATGTGTTAGCCATTCATTAATGCCTTGTGGATGTGATGGACTGATCTGTGTTCAGAGAAGTACACTGCCGCCTTCAGCCGTCTCGTCTTCTGCGCTGAGATTGTTCTGACAGTTGTCATATGTGTCGTGTCGAGTGTTGGCCGTGCCGGTCAGCCTTATATTAGCACGACCCCGAGCGACAGAGAGATGGCGGTTATTCATCTGATCTCTCATTCTTTATTCCCATAATGCTTGGACTTTGACGGCACTTATTTGATCTTGCTTTAAAGTTTTCTGTACTCTTCTCCATCTTCCACCTTTTTCATTTTGGCAGTAAGAAATATTTGGGGATTATCAGTTATTTGGGGATTATTTGGGGATTATCATGTGTTTTTCAGGAAAGTGAAAGGCATTTTAGTGTTTAATACTCAGTTATGTTGGAGATAGTTTTAACTCTTTATTGATTAACTGTTTTAAAATCATAATGAACATGTGTTTGTTCATTGTTCTTAAGACACAGGTTGGAGTGTATGTGAGTGGTGAAAGTTTTGTGTGATGGGTAAGTTTGTGTGTAGGGAGAGAGAATAAACAGTACTGTACTGTAAACTAAAAACCATACCGCCTAAGGAGAGTCCCCATGAAACATGGAAACCTGTGTGTGTTTTGGTAGGAATCAAGATCAGTAAGAGCAGATTGGTGACATCGCAGCCAATTAAACTGACTGACACCTGGGAGCAGATGCGCTTCCCCACACACAGACACAGACAGTGTAATCAGCTCTAATGTGGATCTGCTGAATCCTGCTCAACATCAGCTTAAACAACTGTGCACGCTTCAAAACACTGCTAATCTACTTCTCTCACACACACGCTCATGTGACGAGCTGGGGTTTTGCTTTTTTGACCTTCTAAACACCCTCTTTTGAATGCGTGACGCTAAACCGTATAATTGCCCTGTTGTTCTTGGCTAGATTCCCTATGTAACTGTTCTAGTTTATGTCTCGCAGTCACATTGTGCTCTACTTCTCTTACAATGAAGTCAGGTTAAACTTAATTTCCATAGTCCACTGTAGACATTATAGTATCTTTGCAACTACATGTGAACTAACTCTCATCAGACGTCAGAGTATTAGTAGACTAGTAGGTTGGTAGAATAGAGTATTAGTAGGGTTCGGGTTGGTAGAATAAGTTGACATGTAGTTGCAAAGTTACTTTATAGTCAGTAGAATATCGAAAGAGGGCCATAGAAATACAGTTTTACCTAAAATCATTTACATTCGGATCAATAGTTCATGTTTGTAAATGCGTAGCCTAACGATTGTTTTCTGAAAAACGGTTTACTGAAAAATGTGACTTCTCCAATCCTCTGAGCCAGTCCTAATAGCTCTGGATTCCCGTTTGTGACGGTGTTTTTTGTGTGCCTCCAGCGCGACGGAGATGATCTTGGCTCGAGCGCGACAGCTGACTGACGTTAAGAAGGAAGATGGATTCTCTGCTCTGCATCTGGCCGCCCTAAACAACCACCGTGATGTAGCTGAGATTCTCCTCAAAGAGGTGTGAGAGATTAGGCTACACTAACATTCCCGTTTCCTCACGTTCAAGAAACACTTGAACAGAAGCCTTTCAATCAAAATGTTTTGAAGGTTACGTTACGAGAGAGACCGATTCACTGTGTGTGTGTGACTCTCTTACTTGAAGGGTCGCTGTGACATCAACATCCGCAACAACCGGAATCAGACTCCACTGCAGCTGGCCGTGACTCAAGGTCACGTGGCCCTAGTGGCCCTGCTGGTGACGGAGGGGGCAGACGTCAATGCCGAGGATGAGGACGGAGACACGGCCATGCACACGGCTCTCAGCCGACAGCAGCTGGCCAGCGTCATGAGCAGCGGCGAGGGCGAGGGCGCTGCGCTGTATGGCAGGGTACGATCAGGAGGGGCACAGCTCCAACACTTCACAACAAGACTAGTTGTAGCAGATACTACTCTTGCGTATTGCACAATTGATTAATAATAATAATTTAATGGATTAAATGCAATACAATTTAAAATTTGGGCTAATCAGAAGATCTATGGTCGCTCAAGGAGGTAGCGGGTTGGATTGAGAAAAAAACAGACAGACACAAGATTGAATTAGAAATAAAAAATATAATTGGTTCACTTAAATAAAAATAAAACAGGTCAATAAAATAAAATTACAATATTTCAAACAATAAAATTGTCAGTTTCCCCTGAGTGCACTCGTTTTTTCTATGTACATATATTTACAGATTGTTCAATTCAATACTCATAAGAAATAGAATAAAAAAAGGGATAGATAAAATAAATCTCAAAAAGTGTTCTTATGAGGTTACAATGCCTCTGGAGTTGGGATGACTCAAAAACTCAAAAGGAAGGATATCGTTGTCCTCTCCGCGACGTATTTTCTTCTCTAGAGGGTTGGTTGGCTCGCCATCGAATATGATGTACTCATGGTATCACAGAAGATCGTTCGGGTGTCACGTTTCCCAAAAATCAAAGAGGAAGAGGAAAGAAATAGAAATAGGAAAAAGAAACAACAAGGAAAAAAAACCTGGCCTCAGTCAATAACTTTCACTCAGTCTTACATGAACACCTGGCCAACAATGGCGACGGTGAAACTCTTTTGACAGATTTTTCCCTCACACAGGCTCGTGTCAACTACAGGTGCGCGCGACCGTGAAATGGCGGCGCGAACTACTGGAGTGTATCACTCTATGCAGCGAACTTCCTGTTCCGCATGCATCAAATTATCAAAATCTCAACTTTCCGACGTTTTTTTCTCTGAATGAATCAATTTGGATCAGAGCGATCGATCACGTCTGCTCTTCTCCCTCAGGCTGTCTCATCTGTCATTGCGCATGCTCGTTACCACGGACGGCGCAAAATGACAGAGAGCTCTCATTGGTCAATCGCCGCAGATTAACCTAGACTAATTTGCATATCTATATTTTTTCTTTTAATCATTTTTATCTCTTACTGACTTCTAGTAAGTGAATATGAACTAATATATATATATCAACTAATATATATGTATAAACTAATTTATGCACAAATTAAATAAAACTTTATTTAACCTGTGTTACATTGTCGCATGTGCCGCTTTCGGTACCTTAGCAAAAACATTTGTAACTATACACCCGGTTCTAACCAGACGCAGCGACACGTGATAAAAGACGTCTTTTTCATGTTAATCAGAGTTTTTGTCTGAAGCAGCAGCGATAGCTTGCTATCTTGGTCCTTTATATATAGAGTAATACAGTGGTACCTCGAGATACGAAATTAATCCGTTCCGAGGCGGCCTTCGTATAATGAGTTTTTCGTGTCTTGGAACACATTTTACATGTAAAATGGCTAATCCGTTCCAAGTTCTCCAAAAACACCCCATTAAATTTCATAATACAGGGAGTGCAGAATTATTAGGCAAGTTGTATTTTTGAGGATTAATTTTATTATTGAACAACAACCATGTTCTCACTGAACACAAAAAAACTCATTAATATCAAAGCTGAATATTTTTGTATCAATATTTTAAATAGTTTTTAGTTTTAGCTATTTTAGGGGGATATCTGTGTGTGCAGGTGACTATTACTGTGCATAATTATTAGGCAACTTAACAAAAAACAAATTTATACCCATTTCAATTATTTATTTTTACCAGTGAAACCAATATAACATCTCAACATTCACAAATATACATTTCTGACATTCAAAAACCAAACAAAAACAAATCAGTGACCAATATAGCCACCTTTCTTTGCAAGGACACTCAAAAGCCTGCCATCCATGGATTCTGTCAGTGTTTTGATCTGTTCACCATCAACATTGCGTGCAGCAGCAACCACAGCCTCCCAGACACTGTTCAGAGAGGTGTACTGTTTTCCCTCCTTGTAAATCGTACATTTGATAATGGACCACAGGTTCTCAATGGGGTTCAGATCAGGTGAACAAGGAGGCCATATCATTCGATTTTCTTCTTTTATACCCTTTCTTGCCAGCCACGCTGTGGAGTACTTGGACGCCAGCGTCTGATGGAGCATTGTCCTGCATGAAAATCATGTTTTTCTTGAAGGATGCAGACTTCTTCCTGTACCACTGCTTGAAGAAGGTGTCTTCCAGAAACTGGCAGTAGGACTGGGAGTTGAGCTTGACTCCATCCTCAACCCGAAAAGGCCCCACAAGCTCATCTTTGATGATACCAGCCCAAACCAGTACTCCACCTCCACCTTTCTGGCGTCTGAGTCGGACTGGAGCTCTCTGCCCTTTACCAATCCATCCATCTGGCCCATTAAGACTCACTCTCATTTCATCAGTCCATAAAACCTTAGAAAATTCAGTCTTGAGATATTTCTTGGCCCAGTCTTGACGTTTCAGCTTGTGTGTCTTGTTCAGTGGTGGTCGACTTTCTGCCTTTCTTACCTTGGCCATGTCTCTGAGTATTGCACACCTTGTGCTTTTGGGCACTCCAGTGATGTTGCAGCTCTGAAATATGGCCAAACTGGTGGCAAGTGGCATCTTGGCAGCTGCACGCTTGACTTTTCTCAGTTCACGGGCAGTTATTTTGCGCCTTGGTTTTTCCGCACGCTTCTTGCGACCCTGTTGACTATTTTGAATGAAACACTTGATTGTTCGATGATCACGCTTCAGAAGCTTGGCTATTTTAAGACTGCTGCATCCCTCTGCAATATATCTTACTATTTTTGACTTTTCTGAGCCTGTCAAGTCCTTCTTTTGACCCATTTTGCCAAAGGAAAGGAAGTTGCCTAATAATTATGCACACCTGATATAGGGTGTTTATGTCATTAGACCACACCCCTTCTCATTACAGAGATGCACATCACCTTATATGCTTAATTGGTAGTAGGCTTTCCAGCCTATACAGCTTGGAGTAAGACAACATGCATAACGAGGATGATGTGGTCAAAATACTCATTTGCCTAATAATTCTGCACTCCCTGTAAAGCTAAATTGACCTATAAACAATGAAATAACGTAAAAAGTCGAAGCTTACCTTTCGAGTGAGGCTATTTCCGAAAGTGGCAGCAGAGGAGGAGGAGGACAAAAGGCAAACAACGTACGTGCATATCGTTGTCGGCAGGATTCGAACCTGCGTGGAGAAACCCCAATGTATTTCTAGTTCATCGCCTTAACCTCTCAGCCACGTTTCGGGTGCGGAGTGGCTGAGCTAAAGCTGGCATGAGGAACCAATGGGAGAGCAGGAGGATGGTGGCGAGTCTACTATAACTAAAATGGCGGCGTGCGGCGCGAGTTTCAAAATTGTTATGGGGCGAATCTCGGACTTTCAGAAACCTTTCGTATCTTGAAAACTTTTCGTATATAGAGCAGTAAAAATTTTCATCTTTGCTTTCGTAACTTGGATTTTTCGTAAGTTGAGCCTTTCGTATCTCGAGGTACCACTGTACCTCGGTTTACAAGTGACTTCGTATATACGAGCAAATCGGTGTACGAGCATTGTATCGGAGTGCGAGATCATTTTTCCCTCGCCCACACGCATTTTTTGTGTAAAAGTCCTAATGCTCAACATCTTCACGCGCATTTTTACTGGAAATATCCTAACGACTGCCTCTCTCAAAGCCCATCACCCCATGAGTAAGAAAGAAGGGACGAGATTCTCCCTGTAAGCAGTAAAACCCTCCTCTCGTCTCCTTCACGCCAGCAGCGACGCGACTCAAAGCTAAAGTGCGTTACAGTAAATTGTAGTTTTATTTGAGTTTAATTTTCAATTATTAACTAGTAGTAATATGAGATGTTAATGGTTATAATTTTAACTGTAATTAATAGGGTAAAACCCCAAAAATATTTAAAATGGGCATTTATGGTCGTGTGGAACGAATCAAGTGATTTTTAGTGTATTCTTATGGGGAAAATTGTTTTGGTGTACGAGAATTTTGAGTTACGAAAATATAATAAAAAAATAAAAATAAATACATAAAAATACATAAAACATTAGTTTGTAGCTTATTTTGGACTTAAGTAAGATTGCGTTAAAAAAATTAATTCACTTTGTCCCATCTTTTAATGTCCTGAATTTTAATGTTTGTCACTCCCAAAACGTTGCACTTAGCAGCATGAAAAATAAATAATTTATTGAAATGATGAGTGGTGTGAGTTGAGCAAAGCTCGTGGTGAACAAGTTGTTTTGAGTGGACTATGACTGACTAAAAAACTAATAATAATTATTATTAATAATTGATTGCTTATTCCTTCATTTTGTGCTTGTAGTTGTGTAGCTCAGGGCTGATGGGAAACACGGAGCTGAACGTCGGTGCTGCTATCGCTTGCTTCTTAGCACAAGAAGGAGCTGATATCAATTATGCCAACCATAAAGGTAAAAGCCCACTGGATCTGGTTACAGACAGCAGCGTACAAACACTCATCAGGAGCTTCGCAGAAAAACACAGGTGTGTCTCAGTGTGTTAATTGTGCTGGTCACTAATTGAGGGATTGGATTTTGACGTTGTTGTGTGTTTGTGTTCAGACTTCATGCTGTCACATGTGGCACGGGCACTAGCAGCAGCAGTCTCAGGCGGGTACACACTACACCCAACACTATGACCAATCTGGCCGTGCCGAGTGTGACGGGACCCAGCGAGTGTCTCATATGCTCCGAGCTTGCACTGCTAGTGCTGTTCTCTCCCTGTCAGCACAGTGTCGCATGTGAGGGTGAGTTTATACACACACTCTTATCACACAAATACACACACTTCCACACATATACACAATCTTATCACATGCACACACACTTTCATACATACTCTCACATGCGTGCACACACGCTTTCACACATACAACCTCACACGCACACATACACACTCTCATCACACATACACACACTTCCACACATACACACACACTCTAACACGCGCGCACACACATACTATTATCACACACATATACACCCTTCCACACACACACACACACTCTAACGCGCGCGCACACACACATACACTCTTATCACACACATACACACCCTTCCACACGTACGGTACACACATTCACATGCACACGTGCACACACACACACTCTTATCACAGACATACACTTACACACACTTTCATACATACACGCACTCTCACATCCACAACCATACACATACACACTCTCCCTCACACACACTTCCACACGTAAACACACACACACACACACACACATACATACACTCTCACACGTGCACACACACACACTCTTATCACACATGCACACTTCCACACACATACACACTCACACACACCCGGACACACACATATGCACAATGTCACAGACTATACAATATGTCTTGGTTAAATCATGTTTAAATACAAACATTTTACTACTAAAGTGATTTATTTATTTATTTATTTTCATTATTTTACATTTACCAAAATTAAATTGGAATTGCGACGCGGCCAAATCAAAGGTTATGATTTAGTTGTGCAGAAGTGAAACCATGGTATAGTTACTCGTTCCACAGGCCGTCATCTCTGAATACCACTTCTCTCTTCAGAATGTGCGCACAGAATGAAGAAGTGCATCCGCTGCCAGGTGACGATAACAAAGAAGATTCGGCAGGGTAAGTGCTTCCACTTTTGAATGACAATGGTATTTTGTGCTGAGATTTGAGGTTCAAAATGTTTTCCAGCACATTTACCGTATTTCCCTGCATATAACCCGCAGACGCAGATAATCCGCACCCTCATATATCCTGCGGGTTTTGGGGTTTTGTGGAATAAATATCCTGCGGGTTTTGGGGTTTTGCTGGCATAACCCGCACCCTTATATAACCTGCGCCCATAGATTTATGAACTTTTTTGTTCACAAGTTCACATTTCGAATGTTGCTTGTATGACGTCAATTATCATAACTGTTCAGCTCGGTACACAGTGCCTTTGCGTGAAATTCATACAATAAAAAAACAAACAAGTCAGAATCAGAAGAAAAAGAAAAAGCAGTGTCTCCCGCTGTGCAGCAGCACGTCCCTTAAGAAGCGATTCTACAGTTGTTGATCATCGGATGAGATGAGAAGAGCCCACCCTCATGCAGCACAGCCAATCACGTCGTCTTGCATGATTGACAGGTCAGACAGCCTATCAGCGCCAGCTGTCAGAGTGACAGTACAAGCGCCAGAGACAACAACCCTCGTAACAAATATGTTCAAATATTCTTATGTGTAAAACAATTGTGATTTGGCCCGCACCCTTACTTAACCCGCACCCCAACCCCCCCCCCTGCGGGGTTTTATAAAATTTAGTATAATCCGTGGGATATATGCGGGAAAATACGGTAAATTCCAGCTGTGCCCTTCCCTTTTCCAAATGGTAAACATACAAGATGAAAAATAATGTCAGTTTTGAAATGAGCACGCTGTGTTGTCGTCAGCTGCTTTATTAAACATGCATACGCTCAGCTCTTAATTGAGTTAGTTTAGCATAATTGCAAGAATAAGGATGAAGGATAACGGGTCTTACCACACCAAAGACTTCAGGCAGGGAGTTTCTGTTCTCAGTTGTAATAGATGGTTGTCCACTGCCAGAAGAACTACGGTCAGCTCTGTAAAGTAGCAGTGTTTAACGACTCAGGATAATGTTCCTCTTCTCTTTCACATCTTGTAAAGAACGCAGTCTGTTTCATTAATTTCTGTTCTTATATCATCCCACAGACCAGACGGAGGTGGAGTGCAGTCCGAGCTCGGAGAACTCGGAGCAACACAACCTGCTGGAGCAGCTGCAGTCGCGCTACAGGCAGATGGAGGAGCGCATCACCTGCCCCATCTGCATCGACAACCACATCAAGCTGGTGTTCCAGTGCGGCCACGCCTCCTGCATGGACTGCAGCGCCGCGCTCAAGACCTGCCCCATCTGCCGGCAGACCATCCGCGAGCGGATCCAGCTGTTCGTCTGACGGAGCCGCGGCTGCTTGTGCTTCATAGTCTGTCCTGTCCCGAGCGCCATCATTTAGCCAGGACTGCGCCGGCCTCTCGCGCGGGACCGGAGGACGCGAGCGGGCCAACGGTTGAAAGTCATGGATGGGCGTGTGAAGTTGTTGTTGTTGCCCATGTTTCCTTGAGCAGCATGAGGACGTCTGCTCCGAGGACTGGCAGAACATCTCTAACTACAGTATTAAGGAGGGAAGAGGAGTCGTTTGGCTCGCGGGAGAGATGTGCTGATTATAGTGAACCGTAACACATACCCAGCATGCAAGACTGTGAGCTGACATGTCACGTCAATCCCACATATAACCTGGGCCATATTTTACCCTGAAATCCCAATAAAGCCTGGTTTTATTTTGTGACATTTTCACCCTCAATTCCCCATGCTTTTGCAAACGTGTTTGTTTTACTCTAGCTATAATATAAATTGAGCAGAAACATTATTGCAGTACATTTACAGTGAATATAACTCTCCTCGAAACAGTGATTTTGGGGTGAAATATGGCGTTGTCTTCATTCTGAGCCAGATGTGATCCGTCACTGGCGTGAATGTGCGTGTCAGAGAGGGATGTTGTACAGATGCTTGTACCACTCAAGCTTTCCATGAGCAAGAGATATACATACTGCATGCTGGTGAGCGTATTATCTACATCATATATTGTCACCGATACCATTTGTAGTGTTATAAGTACATCCGACCCGTGTGTGATAATGGCTCTGTGACTGAAAAGGTTCTCAAGACCCATAATAGTAGATTCTGTTGCGTCAGCGAAGGCGCTGAACGCTCCCCGATACTAGCAGTTGTTTGGTTTTCTCAGGTTCATGCACGTCAGTTCGTCAACTTTACAAACGTTCAGCCTTATCCACTGGCATTGCATGACATAAAGTATTTATTAGCCTCATAAACCAGATCGGCCCATCGGCTCACGCTTTGCCAAAGTGCATTCTGGGATTGAAGTCACAGTGAATTGGGAACACTTTCATCACTGCTGCCATTATTTCTTCACCCTCAACTCATTTAAATCACAAATCGTTGATTTATGCAATGTCAAATGCTATGCTTCAAAAAAGAACCATAAAATAATTTTTTTTAACAATAGTCCATGCTTTTACTCCAAATAATCCATTCGTACAATATCTGTGTGTGAGAAACTATGGTAGCTTGTTTCCATCACGGAATACAGGAATAAAAAAGTTAATTGCATCATTTTATAACAGAATTATGACTATACTCTGTCTCGTAATTATAACTTTTTTCTCTGAAATGCGAGATAAACTTGCGATTGTTATAAAATTAAAATTGCGAGATATAAACGAAATTTGGACTTTGCTTGCATCCACAATTTATATCTCGCGATTTGTTTTAAATAAAAACTTGCAGTCGCAAGTTAAAATCACAAATCTGACTTTTCTCGCAATTGGGAATTATAACTTGCTATAATTATAACAATTATTAACTCCCAATTGTAAGAAAGTAATTTCTGTTTATAAAGTCTGGACTGAGAGATATAAACTCGCAATCATAACTTACTGTTGCGCATTTCTTGGAAAAAAGTAGTTGCGAGATATAAATTCACAGCTGCAAGAAAAGTTAGAATTGTGAGTTTTTATCTCAGACATTCTTTCTCTGAAATGTGAGATAAATTCTCAATTGCGAATTTTTTTAAAAGTCAGAATTGCGAGAGAAAAGGTTGCAATGACTTTTTTTATTTGTATTCTTTGCACATTATATTATTTTATTTTATTATTCCATGGCAGAAACAAGCTTTCAGAAGGAACAGACCCACATTTAAGAAGTTTGGTAAAACTTTGGCTCTACTTTTATTGTGCTTTTTGTTTTTTGGAGTTGGAGTCTTTATAGTTGCATGGAAGTAGCTGTGCGGTGTAACGGTACTCAACACGTTTCCTTGAAATAACGCCGACGGGAATTTGTAATGGCACGAGGGTGAGTAAATATGAACTATCATTTCTGAGAGAACCATTTCTGTAACGGTTATTGTGTTTCACCTAATATTATGATGTAAAAATTGTCTTAGAATGGCAGCTGGGTGTGTTTCGTCAGGAAGTGTATTTTACCATTGTTAGTTGAAATATGTGAAACATGAATTCGACCTGTAAGCACTTGAGCATCAGTTCATCCCCTCACATAGTCTCCGTGTCCGTTGAGTGTTTCTGTTCCAGAAGGGCTTACTGTGTGCATTGATTCTATTGTAATGCGTCTTTGTTTTTTTAGGTCCCGCTTTTGGGACGGCCAACACAAACATGTAAATTTGAATGTCTCGCTATACGCCAGCCGCTGCAAAACGTTTGCAGTTTGTGACAAATACGATGGCGGAATTAGTGCCAAAATGTGTCAGCGTGTGGATGAAGCCTTTGTGATGTTTTGATTTAACTTATAGTTGTATTTTATCGTTTGTTTAGACTGAACATTTGTGTAGTTCTTTAGCTTTTTCAATGAAGAGGACCATTGAAGTCAGCCTGGGCTTTTAGAGTAGAAGGACAGTCTAGTTTTATGAAGCTTATCTGCTAACAGCTCACGGTATACAACAACTCCCTGTAAGCCGTCACTTCTGCTCAATGCTACCGTTTCGTAAATTATTCGTAAGTTTGTTAGTTATAATAATATACTACAAAGTAACTTGCAATATGATGTAAATGGCATGTTCTTCTCTCAGATTTATTTCAATGGAAACTGAACACATTTCAGAATCCAGAAATCAAACTCAGAATGTTGTCGTCTTCTATTTCGTGTAGAATATCAACCGTCTCTAGAATTACTCTCGAACTGTCCGTTTGTTTTGGCAGTTTTAATGTTTGTGCTGTACTTGATGCTAATTCAAAAGAACAAAATGGATGTGAGTTGTCAGCAGGTAAGGACAAAAACGTGATCATGAACGACAGAAATGGTTTAACTTGAAAGAAAGTGTATGTCAGATTATTTAAGCAAAAAAAAATGTTTATACAGTTCAGTATGTGGAGTTCTGATGTTGGCCTTATTGTCCATTTCCTATATTTATTTATTTTTTGTTTTTGTCACCTTTTTTTCAAGTTTTACTCTGTAAAAAATATTTTGCAGTAAATATTGAACTGTTTTATAAGCATTTATTTTTGGTTTCGTTTTTTGGGATCTACGGCTCTGTCACCGGTTGAGAACGAGTTCTTGTGACATTGAAAAGCTTGGAGAAAAGCACAGGGTGAGTAACAAAGCTTTCAGTTTAAAGTGTATAGACGAATTACGGTGCGCAATTAAACATTTCGAGATGCTTGAACGCTGTGAGCCACACAATTAACCATTAAAAGATGGCGATCTAGATTCAAACACCCATGTGATCTCATTCCTAAAAGCGAATCTGCTCTGTCTATTAAACCTTGACAAGTGCGATCACAGGGAACCTTCATATCTGTGTTCTGATCCAGAGAGAGAGCAGTTGTGGTGAATTGATATGAAACCGCTTCACAGTTTGTTTGTTTGTTTGTTTTTTTTGTTTTTTAAACATCTGTATGGTTTTGATTATCATCTCTGTCACGCTCATGTAACATTGCATATCTTCATCATCATGAAAGTTTATTATCTGCATGTGTTTTAAAGCTGTATCAGTTTAAACTTCTGATATATGGTTTTGCTCACACCGAGCACGCGCACAGAAAATGGATGTCAGATGAAGCGTCCTGTAAGTATTAAACTAAGTTCTTTCACATCTTATTGCGCTTAAACTGTCAAATGTGCACAAGGTTGCGTCAAAAACACAGTAGAATACAAGTCAAACATCAAACACTATTAAGGACAAGTAAACAGTAATAAAATAAGAATAATCAAATTTCAAGCAAAAGCACAAATAAATACAATATTACAACTATATAAACTAAAGGTTTTTCAGGTAGGTCTGACAGTAGTTCTCACCATAAACACACCAGCTCATTAAACACAGGGCAAGTTTTAACACCCCTTACTAACATAATGCTATTTATTTCTATGTTTTTGAAATGCTTATTAACATTGATGAATGACTGCCATGCTTCTTTACATTATAATTTGTCTTCCTGGTGCACATGGTACATCATTTTGAATATTTTTTTTACATAGAGCGACAGTTTAATATCACTAACATTCAATACATCAGTCCAAATAACACAATGCTCTGCTCTGCTAGAAGACCTACAATGTAGTGCCGAATATGAACTGTTTTTATGGTGCTTTTCTAGTGGTTACAGTATCTGTGCTTTCAGGAGCTTAACATTTGTCATATGGAATGGAGCTCAAATTGTGTAAAAGAGTGGAAACATTTTTATGAGAATGTAAAATACAGCATATCAGATTGATTTCTTGAATGAAGGATCGTGTGACACTGAGTAATGAAGCTGAAAATACAGCTTTAATCACAGGAATAAATGACACTTTACTATATATTCACAGAGAAAACAGCTGTTTTACATTGATATAATATTACACTGTTTTACTGTATTTATCATCTAATAAATTCAGCTTTAATCACAGGAATAAATGACACTTTACTATAAATTCACATAGAAAACAGCTGTTTTACACTTATATAATACACTGTTTTACTGTATTTATCTAATAAATTCAGCTTTAATCACAGGAATAAATTACACTTTACTATATATTCACAGAGAAAACAGCTGTTTTACATTGATATAATATTACACTGTTTTTATCTAATAAATTTAGCTTTAATCACAGGAGTAAATGACACTTTACTATATATTCACATAGAAAAAGTATGTTTTTACTGCATTTTTTATCAAATAAATGTAGCCTTATTTTTTTTTAAGTCTTAATTTAACTTTTGATCACCAGTGTGTAAAATAAAGCATGTGAACTAATAAGAAAATTATATTTTTATTATAGTATAAGACAATTTAGTTTATCACAGCTACTTGAATATGGAAGTTGCCAGTTTTACCATGTTAACTATAAGTTTGAGAATGATATTTTGAGTTTTATGAATCATTTTCAAGTGTTTGTAAAATGACTGAAGAAAGCCTGGAAACAGATAAACAAGCAGTCACTCTTATCTCTGACGTGCTGAAAACTGCTAGGTTAATGTATTTCTTTGTGCAATGTGTGACAAATAACAACTCCAAGTTAAGTCATTGACTTCTCAAGTGAGCAGATGTTAAAAGTGCCTAAAATTGACTTTTTGCCCATTTTTTGCCCACTTGAAAAGTCAGTGACTTCACCACACACAACCTGGATTTTATGTTTCTAAATGAAAAATGGCAGCAATGCAACAGTTCTGAATGAAGAAGCCCTTCCTAACTCCACTTTCATGAGTGTCTGCAGAGCTGGTAGGAAAGGGTGGGGTGTATATGCTCTAGTTAAAGATGTTTATGACAAGTGTCATTTAGTGATTACTTGTCAAGTCAAGTGACCTTTATTTATATAATGCTTTTTACAATACAGATTGTTTCAAAGCAGCTTTACAGTGGTCACAGGAAAACAATGTAAACAAAGTTTGTTTTGGCTGAACAACAGCTCTAAAAGAGCAGGCAAATCAATAACATTTATGAATATTAAGTGTTAAGTTTCCCCAACTGAGCAAGCCAGAGTCGACAGCGGCAAGTAACCAAAACTCCAGCAGGTGACGTAATGAATGAAGAACAGAATGGAGAAAAAACCTTGGGAGAAACCAGGCTCAGTCGGGGGACCAGTTCTCCTCTGGCCAACAGCCAAACAGTACATGATTATTATATTGACAACAATTCAAGTCAAATATTAAATCCAGTTCGGTCTGGTTGGGGATTCATGATCGTCACAGGGGAGGGTCTAGTAGAGTCACGGTCTCCGCAGACACTTCAGGGCAGTGCTGTGCTCGTGTCCAGGTGCAGTTCCTTCATCTGATCTGGATATGGCCCGGATCCGGCTGACCATGATAACCTCAGAATAAACAGACTAATATCAGCATAGATGCCATTCTTCTTCTGATGTATCGAGTACATCAGGTGTTATGGGAAAATTATGCAGCTTAAAAATCATTTTACATGATTTGGATTAAAATGTATGTACAATGTGTTATGTGTTAGGTTGAAGAGATGTGTTTTTAGTCTAGAATTAAACTGACAGAGTGTGTCTGCTTCCCGAACTGTAATAGGAAGACTGTTCCAGAGTTTAGGAGCTAAATAGGAAAAAGATCGACCGCCAGCAGTTGACTGATATTGTAGGTATTATAAGCTGGTCTGTAATTTGGGATCACAATAGATGTGAAGGACTATAATGTGTTAAGAGATCGCTCAAGTACTGTGGAGTTAAACCATTTAATGCTTTGTAAGTAATTAGCAAGATTTTAAAATGTATTCGGTGATTAATAGGAAGCCAGTGCAGGTTTGACAGAACTGGGCTAATATGCTCATACTTCCTGGTTCTAGTAAGAACTCGAGCTGCTGCATTTTGGACCAGCTGAAATTTGTTTATTAAGCGTGCAGGGCAACCACCCAGTAGAGCGTTACAATAATCTAGCCTTGAACTCATGAACTAACTTTTCCGCATATGTCGCAATTTAGATATATTTTTAAGATGGAACGATGCGGTTTTACAGATGCTAGAAACGTGGCTTTCAAATGAAAGATTGGTATCAAAGAGCACACCCAGGTTTCTAACTGACGACAAAGACTTGGCAGAACAGTCATCGAGTGTTAGGCAGTAGTCTAGATTATTACACGCTGAACTTTCTGGTCTAATAATTAGAATATCTGTTTTTCAGAATTGAGCAGTAGAAAGTTATTAGTCATCCAATTTTTTATATCAGTTATGCATTCTGTTAATTTAGTGAATTGGTACGTTTCATCAGGATGAGAAGAAATATAGAGCTGAGTATCATCAGCATAACAGTGAAAGCTAATGACATGCTTCCTAATAATTGCACCCAAAGGAAGCATGTACAGGGTGAAAAGCAATGGTCCTAGTACTGAACCTTGAGGAACTCCATACTGAACCCGTGATCGATATGACATCTCATTTACTGCTACAAACTGATAATGGTCAGATAAGTATGATTTGAACCAGGCTAATGCAATTGCACTAATGCCAACATAGTTTTCAAGTCTATTTAGAAGGATTTTGTGGTTGAATATCTCCGACCATTTATCTCTCCAATATCCAAGTAAAGCGTTAAAAGTCTACTGATCATAATTTACAGGCCTCCGAAATACTCTCCAGTCTTTATTGATGATTTTACAGAACTGTTAAAAGCAATCTCTTCTGAGTTAGTCTGTTTGCTTTAACATTCACATATGCAGAAATCAATATGGCAAAACACACTTTTGATCTGACTCAGCATGAACATCTGGGTAACAACTACAGACCAATCTCAAATCTTCCTTTCAAAGGGAAGATCATTTGAAAGTTATTTTCAATCACCGGAACAAATTCTTACACCTGAATGGATACTTTGTTTCCGACCGCAGCACAGCGCAGAGATACAGTTCATTCTTTACACAAATATGTGTTGGAGTAGGTGGGAAAAGCGTACTATTTTGAAGTATGTAGACGACACTGTTATTATTAGTCTGCTTCAAGATAAGCAGACCAGTCATGGTCTAATGATCAGTGATTCCATGAAGTGGTGTGAGGAATCTTATCTTCACTTGAATTTTCTGAAAACAAAGGACATGGGAATTGATTTAAAGGAAAAATGCTTATACACATGAAGTCACATCTATTAAAGGTCAGACAGTGGAGTGTGTGCAATCTCACAGATACCTAAGAACAGTTATTGTTATTCAAAGCTGAAATTTGAAGCTAGTTTTAAAGCTGTGGGTAAAAAGGGCCAGAAAGGTTTTTTCTTTTAAAGGAAATTGAGTAAGTTTCATATTCATAGAAGTTTGCGTCTTCATCTAAACAACGGTTTTTAGTTCCACAAAGTTGAAGAAAGTGGCATAAGAATAGCTTTGTTCCAGTAGCCATTACTCAAATGATTATGAAAAAGAGGGCGTAATGTTTTTAATTACAAATTTTCTGAGATGAGTCATGGGTAAAGATGACACATGTATATTGTTGTTTTCTATTGTGGTGTTTTTTAAGCTTCTGTGGTGAAGGCCTGAACTTGTCCAATGCAACCTAATTTACCCAAGGGCATACAGTGGGTACGGAAAGTATTCAGACCCCCTTACATTTTTGACTCTTTTTTTTTTATATTACAGCCATTTGCCAAAATAATTTAAGATCATTTTTTGGCCTTGATTCTAAGTGGTATGTGTGGAGAAAAGCAGGCACTTCAGGTGCTGCAGCATCAGCTGTGGATGTTTTTCAGCTGCAGGACGAGTGGTTGCAATTGAGGGAAAGATGAATGTGGACAAGTACAGGGATATCCTGGACGAAAACCTTCTCTAGAGTGCTCAGGACCTCAAATTGGGCCGAAGGTTTACCTTCCAACAAGACAATGACACTAAGCACACAGATAAAATAATGAAGCAGTGGCTTCACAACAACTCAGTGACTGTTCTTAAACGGCCCAGCCAGAGCCCTGACTTAAACCCAATGGAGCATCTCTGGAGAAACCTAAAAATGCCTTTCCACCAACATTTATCATCCAACCTGACAGAACTGGAGAGGATCTGCAAGGAGGAATGGCAGAGGATCCTCAAATCCAGGTGTGAAAAACTTGTTGCATCTTTCCCAAAAAGACTCATTGCTGTATTAGTCCAAAAGCTGCTTCTACTAAACACTGAGCAAAGGCTCTGAATACTTATGACCATGTGATATTTCAGTTTGAATAAATCACATTTTTTAATAAATGGTTTTAGCAAACCTCAAAAAGATGATAACTGATATCAATACATAGACAGGCAAAATAACAGTGCTGGTGCTCGACCTCAGTATTTGATAGTGTCCATGACAACATTCTTCTCCACAGGCTGGAAAACTGGATCGGGCTTTCTGAGATGGTTCTAAAGTTGTTCAGATCATACTTAGAAGGGAGAGGTTACTATGAGAGTATAGTTGATCATAAGTCTGAGTGGACATGCATGACACGTCCAACCTGTATATTGTCCCACTGAGACAAATAATGAGAGAGAACCAAACTGCTCACATGCCACTCAGATCCACTCACGACTACAGCCTCATCGACTCCCTGTGCCAATGCACTGATGAAGTTAGCAGTTGGATGTGCCAAAACTTTCCTCAGTTAAACAAAGATGAAACTGAAGTCATTGTGTTTGGACGTTCACTCCAGGGGCCGATCGAGTCAGGAAATCTGGTGTGATTCTGGAGTCAAACTATTGTTATTCACTGGTCAATAACTCAATCAACTGACTATCATCTCAATCTGTGTTTGAAATCTCTCTCTATACCCTCATTCCCCATTTTCATTAGGCTTACTCCACCAATCTAGTCTGCTTTTAGCTGGATTCAGATCAGATGTGCAGTCCTGCAGTCACATTCAAACCCAGACTCAAAACACATCTGTTCATCTACGTCGCTGGATGTCCCACTGATTACACTTTGTATTAACCGTTTTAATGCATGTCTTTAATGCATCTGTTCCTTTTTATGCAAAGCAATTTGAATTAGCATCGTTTGTGATTATATAAATAAACTTGCTTTGTGACTGTAAGTCATTGTCTTCAATGAAGCGTGTAAACCAATGTTTAACTGATATAAAATGAAGCTCAGTTTGTTCAGCAAGTGTATTTCATTGTTTAAATACACTTTAAATTATTTTCATTGTTTAAATTGTGTATTTCACTTCAATCTGTGAAACACAGTAGCGCCTCCTTGTGGCTAAAAACAAACTACTTTTAAAGCTACTATTTTATTTTATTTCATTTAGGGGTGTCTAACAAAATCGTTAGTGGACCGTCCTTTTTTCTCTAGGTTTTTAAATCAGTTTTTATTGCTAAAAGAAGAAACATCGCCACATTTGAAATACAAAGTTTTATAGCGAATATCCTCAAACATGATTCCAATAAAATGTGCGTAACATGCGTAAATTTCATGACCATTGGATTGTTTCACGTGTTTATTATTATTTCTATTTTGACCAGGAAAGCACTTTTGCAGCTTTTTTCCCTCACTGGGGCCAAAAGCGTGCGTCTGACGTCACCGCCGCCTTCCTGTCGTCGCAGGGTTATGACGCGTTCAGCGATCGCCGTCCTAAAGTTGCAGCACATTGCTAAAGGCAGACACGAGTGACATGAGCTCTTAAGCGACGCTATTCATGTGTTTATAACATTCCGCGACGCGTCTCTTCTGCTCGTGTGGCGATTGTGAGCCGTTAGTGAGTCTGTTCGCGTGTGCTGAAGGTGAGTCTCGCGCGCCGGATCACACACTTTATAAACACTGTTGACATGAGAGGGAGAGAGAGTGAGAGTGTGTGTGTCTGTGTCTGTCTCTCTCTATCTATCTATCTATCTATCTATCTATCTATCTATCTATCTATCTATCTATCTATCTATCTATATAAATGAATGTGTGTGTGTATATATATATATATATATGTATGTATGTGTGTGTGTGTGTGTATGAGAGATATAGAGGGAGTGTTTGTTTGTGTATGTGTATCTGAGTGTGTTTGTATGAGAGAGTGTGTATGTGTTTATATATGCGAGTGTGAGTGTTTATGTGTGTGTGTGTGTGAGTGAGAGAGTGTTTGTGTATGTATGTATGTATATATATGTATGTATATATATATGTGTAAAATATATGTGTGTGTGTGAGAGAGAAACATATACACAATATGAATGTTTTAGTGATTGATCTTGAGATTTATTGTGCAGAGGCTTCAGTTCATGTAATAAGGAGTTTCTGCTGATTCTGGAGTTCACTCTTAATGTTATCTCCATCCATTGATTTATGATATTAGTGGCAACCCTGACTAAGAAACTCATTATTAATTGGTATAATCAGAATCCATTGTTTCAGAAGCACACAAACGTCAAGTGTAACGCCAGATTATCTCTGACCTTTTGACATGTTTTGTTTTTTCTCATCTCTTGCTTATAGTTTGGCAAGAAATCAAATGCACTGCTGAGCAATAACCACTAATATCTTTAATATTTTATGATTATGTACTGCAAACAGTTGTGATCAAGTCCTCATGGATTATATACAATGTAACATAATAAAGATCACAGAATAAAGCAGGAAATATAGTCTCTTCTGCTCATCAAAGCTGAATTTATTAGATGATAAACAGTGTAATATTATATCAATGTAAAAAGCTGTTTTCTATGTGAATATATAGTGAAGTGTAATTTATTTGCTATATATTCACATAGAAAACAGCTGTTTTACACTAATATAATATTACACGGTTTTACTGTATTTATCATCTAATAAATTCAGCTTTAATCACAGGAATAAATGACACTTTACTATATATTCACATAGAAAACAGCTGTTTTACACTGATATAATATTACACTGTTTTACTGTATTTGATTAAGTGCCAACCTAATGAGCAGAACAGACTCTTTCAGAAACATTTAAAAGGCTGACAATTAACTCCGTATTATTTAGATACCTTATTGTCAGTAATTATTTTAAGATGGCTTGCAATTTTGTTTATTTTTTAACAGCCGTATTCAAGTAAGAGTAAAGTGCGTGTAAAGCTCATTTCCCTCGTCTCATAAGCCGACTACACCTGATGAAAGTCTCGGGACTTATTTCACATTTTATTAAAAGGCCATATTCTACATTCATGATTATAATTCTTATCAGAATTTGTTATTTTCCAGGCAGAATGGCATGTTCATCCTGTTGGCCTTCCTGACCGTACTGGTGTTTTTTTTAATCAGTTTTATTCACGCGTTTATGGGTTAATGTTTTGGGAGTGAGCATGGAGTGTTGTTGTGGACTGCCGCTCTGACCGGTGTGTGTGTGTGTGTCAGGGCTGATGGCGTCTGCCGGCGGTGACAGTGGCGGCGTGGACTCTAAAGCGGAGCTGAGCGCTCTGCTGGAGCAGTGGGAAAGAGAACAGCAGGCCGGCTCCAGCGAACTGCTCAACATACTGACCAAGTGAGGAAAGCTGCACCGAATCACCTCAGGCCCGTTCGCACCGAGCATCAGAACTCAGATATACTTCTAGATGTAACGGGAGAGTCCACAACACAACCGTAGCCATAACGGCACAGATGAGCGATATCTTTGTCAGGCTAATTTGTTCCAGCTGCCAATCAGAATCCATGCTGTTTTAAAGAGCTCAGAAGTGGCGAAACACGACTGATATGCTGATATAGTTATATTTATCGTTCTTGGATTGAACGTGCCTGTATATTTCTTTACAAAACAGACTTTTATTCTGTTAGGGTTAAGTGTTTTTCACCAGATTTCGCTTAGGACGTGCAAACTTATCTTGAACTTATGAATCATAGTTTTTTCTTCTTATTATTTTGTGATGATATGACTTTAAGAGAGAAATAACGCTGTGTGGTTGAAAACACTGCATGTGAAGCGGTTTCATAACCATTCATGACGACTGCTCTCTCAATCAGTGGTTTGAGAGATCAAATTATCATATTTAAATATTAAATTTGTTAAATTACAAATGCATTGAAAACACGGGTATCGGTGCTCTGTATTCACCAGTTCAAGAGTAATTTAGAGCTGTTTAATAATTATTTTATTAGCTTACCCAACACTGATCTTGGTGTTTTGAATAGTTACATGTTTTATAATGTGCTGTTTTTGTACAGTCAAGAAATCATTACACAAAACAATTTCCCCACACATTAATATTTACCCAGAAGTGACGTGTTCACGCAGAAATACTGAAGTACTGATCGTTCATTTAAAAGCAGTTATGTATTTGTTTCTATTTTAGAGTGTTTAATAACTACTCATCAGAATTGTAATCCTAAATGCCGCTCTGGTATTAATGTGGTAATATTTCAGTAATTTGTTCATAATACTATCGACTCCTGTAGAATTTCGGATCTGGTTGAACGGGAGACGGAGGAGTATCATAAAGCTGATCCCGACCCGTTTGATGACCGACATCCAGGTCATCCTCTCCTTTCACTTCAGATATCAGCATCATCCTCAGGCTCCCAGAGGGAAATGTGTGAATGTTGACTCTTGTTTTGCTCTAAAGGGCGGGCGGATCCAGAGTGCATGCTGGGACACCTGCTGAAAATCCTGTTCAAGAACGATGATTTTATGAACGCGGTAAGATTGTGCATGTGCTTGCACATGGCCCTGGCTACAAATTTCACTTTATAATTATAATAGTCACTGATTAATTTTTTCCTGAAATACAGCTGTAATGCAAGTGGTTGCTTATCTAGCACAATGTGTGGTGACGATATGAATTGTTAATCGATAGAGATTTTGAAAGCCAATGAGATTTCAGTACTGAAAGTTCTCAAGCAATTGCTGGTCAATGAAATGAGAACAACGGCAAACGGTACAACAATAGAATAGATATAAATGATAAAAACTGTGCTTCAAGTTTAAGTGTAATGAATAGTTATTTCAAATAATACATAATTCGAATAAATCAATCAAATGTAGATGTAAAACACTGCATGACCTTTTTTTTTAAGTGGGTCAGTTTTATTTAAAAAAAAATCAGTTTAAAAGCTTTTCACATGAATTTATACTATCACAACAAAAGTACTTTTTCCAGATGTTTTACAAAAATTTTTTTTTTTTGAGGGATAGCAGATTTATTTATTACATCTGAGGCAAAAAATATATTTAGCCTATTTTTTTCTCACATTCTCTTAGGACTGTTATTTTTCCCAGTAAATTAATGTGCATGCACACAGACAACATAAAGATTCTGATATAATAAATTATATTTAATGAGCAACGGCTTAAAGGAGTGTTGAGCAGAAGTGAAAGATGATCTGCTGTCACCTACTATTGAAGCGTTGCAATCCATCATTTATGTGCTTTAATATATCAGCCACTTTTTCTTATTACAGTGAAATAAACTATTACAGTAATACCTTGAGATACGGGCATAATCCTTTCCAGGATGAGCTCGTAACTCAAATTGCTTGTCTCAAAAAAAAAATTTCCCATAAGAAATAACAGAATTTTTTTATCTCAAAATTAAAATTCTTCTAAAATACATTTTAAAAACTCCCTTATTAGTGCTAATAACAATGGAAAAAAAGCATGTTTTTAATTACTATAGAGAGACACAAAAAATTATAGCACATAAGGATTCCTGTGATATAAAATAAAATGTGGTTTTAATTGAGCCACGCAAGCGCAGGCGAGACTGTTCAAACGTCTCCATAGTCACATCGCCATATGCAATTACCCCATAAATGTATATAATACACACCACTGGAAGACTCGCGGGAGATGCGGAAGTCATTCGACAAACACTTGCAGTGAGGCGCGTGGACTCTTGAGTGCTGCTTGCATCCGCGTCTCTCAGCTGCTCGGATCTCAAATCTTTACTTGTATTTCAAAGCAAAGAATTTGCACGAAGGCTTCCTCGTATCTTGAAATACTTGTCAGGACGGTCGTATCTCAAGGTATTACTATATTTATCAACACTTTATATCGTCCTACCTTGCTGCTCTACAAAAATATGATGTAAAGTATCTTTAAACCCTTATAAATAAGCCAGGCAGCTCTTTTTGAGTTCTGATCTTGAGTAATCAGTTTATTTTGTGTAGCTGGTGAACACGTACGTGATGAGCAGCCGCGAGGTGTCGCTGAACACGGCGGCCTGCAGACTTCTGCTGAACATCATGCCTGGCCTGGAGACGGCCGTGGTCTTTCAAGAGAAGGTACTTGAGCTTCACTGCGGCTTCTGCTGCCTCGTGTCTGCATGCAGATTGTAAGCGTGTGTCTGTGACCGTGACAGGAGGGGATTGTGGAGAGGTTGTTTAAATGGGCTCAGGAGGCCGAGCAGCCGCTCAGAATCTACGCCACGGGCCTGCTGGCCGGAGCCATGGAGAACCAGGACATCGCTGCCAACTATCGCGAGGAAAACTCTGTGCTGGTGAGTCCAGTGCTTGTTTCACCTCGTCCTAATGCTGTAATGCAGGGGTTTTCAAAGTGTGGGGCGCGCCTCCCCTGGGGGGCGCCAGAGCATGCCAGGGGAGGCGCGGAGAGTTGTAAAAAATGACAGTCTAATAATAATTCGCCGAACTTGCATTAAACCTCTTTCAATATACATTTCCCTGTGATGGCAGCATTGGGTGTGTTGTGTCAAAAGGGAGGACCACTGTCTCAGACTTTGAAAACCTCTGCTGTAATGAATCAGGGTCCCTGCGGATCAAATCTAAGGCCATGAAAAGTCTTAAATGGTACAAGAAGTTTCACTGCATTACTGCATTTTCACTCTCTCCTTGCATACACAACAAAACACACTTCTATATCAATAAAAGAGTGCAAAAAATGACAAATAAAGTGCTGTCATTAAAGTCTTTTTTTATTTTTATATAAAATCTTTGATCAGGTAAACAAACTGGTAATAAATATTGCATGTAAAATAAAAACCAAATAAAAAGAGTAAAACATTCTAAACCGTGTATATGAACAAAGTCTAATGTTTTCATATGGAGAACATAAATTACATGCCAGTCTTTCAACTTTGCATGAATATAGCATTAATTTTAAACTACAGTTTTAAGACCTTTGTTTATTAGACTAAAGAGTGAAGAGAATGGATAAAATTGACAACCGCAAAACCATCAGTGAAGTTTGATCCTTTTGTCGGTGTTCATTGTGAAATATTCCCAGGGAAAGCAAGAACTGATTATAATGTCATTGTGTTTCTTGAATGCAATGCAAGTCACTTTGGGTAAAAGCGTCTCATAAATGCAGAAATGTAAATAAAATTGATATGTTGTTGCAAGAGGGAGAGGAAGTTATTCTGATTCGAGATAAGGCACATGACTTAAAAATAATAAATGCTGCAATCCTGTCCATCTTGACTTAAAACATGCGGTTTGTGTCGCAGGTCCCTTTAATGCTGCAGAGACTGAGGGAGCTTCAGGATAAGGAGGTAGAGAGCAGGAGGGACAGCAAGCGCCCGAGCAAGAGTCTGGCTCCTCTCCTGCCGCTGGACGAGGAGACCGTGGATGGAGAGTTCACTCCTAACCTTCCCAATGCTCACACGGAGAAGCCCGAGCCGGACGCTGAGCTGCAGCCTGTTTCTGCTGTGAGGAGTGTGGGCAGAAGCAGCACTGGCATGAAAGGCCTGATGAAGCCCGCCGCGGCCGTCCCATTAGAGCTGGAGGAACCAGACGGCCCAGTGGAAGGCGTGAGGAACTGGAGGAAGAGAGAGAACGGCGACAAAGTGAAACAGAAGCTGAACTTCTCGATGCCAGAGCCGGAAAGGAGCTTCAGCGAGCTGTCCAACAGCAGCTGGACTGAGATGAGCCCGTGGGTCATCGGAAATAACTACCACCTGTTCCCACTCACACCGGGCATTGAGCAGCGCCTCATCCTGCAGTATCTCACCCCACTGGGAGAGTACCAGGAGGTAATGTCCCGCAGCCTCACTGCTAGACACTGCTAGGGGTGAAACGACATATGCATTCATACCAGAAACCTCTGGTGTGGGTCGTTTGCTTCAGTCTGCATGTGTCAGTCCTTTTTACGTCACTGTGTGCAGATTAGTTTGGTTTCTACCAATTAGTGCTGTCTATGCATGCAATTTTATTTAAGTCTAATGCAAGTAACAAGGCTTTTTTGTTCCTCCCGTTATCATTTAGCTAGTGTTTCATTATACAGGAATACCTCGGTTTATGAGTTTAATTCGTTCCAAGAACTCGTAACTCAAAATTCTCGTACACCAAAACAATTTCCCTGTAAGAATGCAATAAAAATCACTTCCACAAACATAAACACTTCAACAAACAAACACTTCAACAAACATAAATGCCCATTTTAAATATTTTGAGTTTTATCTTATTAATTACAGTTAAAATAATAAGATAATAAGATCTCATATAAATACTAATTGACAATTAAACTAAAAATACTTGACAATTTACTGTAACGCACTACGTGAACAATAGCGATCACAATTAATGTTAACAATACGAGGTAAAACCGCTGTAAATCACTTATAAAAGTATCACTGTGAGAGGCTGTCGTTAGGATATTTCCAGTAAAAATGCGCGTGAAGATGCTGAGCGTTAGGTCTTTTCCACAAAAAAAATGCGCGTGGGCGAGGGAAATTCTCGCACTCCGATACAATGCTCGTACACCGATTTGCTCATATACAAAGTCGCTCATAAACCGAGGTATTACTGCATACTTGCTCTCTTATTCAGGCAAGTGCAGAAGAGAACACACTCATGCGCGCACAGTAAGCTGTTTCAGAAAGTGCTTGAAGGGGGGAAAAAAGGACAAAACTATGCCTTTTTTGTCATGTATTTAAATGAGATAAACTGTCTTAAATATTAATGTAAATGTTAAGAGCCAATGAATACAAGTTGGACCCCCCCCCCCCCCCCCCCCCCCCCCCCATTTTAAAGCCGTGTGATAAACCATCTGTTTGTACGTGCAGCTGTTGGCGGTTTTCATGCAGCTCGGTGCTCGTGAGCTGCTGATGCACTACATGGACCTGAAGCAGACAAACGATGTTCAGCTCACGTTTGAAGCCCTGAAGGTACCTGTCACTCATCACACACTCCACAGGTCCAATGGTTATCATAACCATTTATGCTTCAAATCAGTTTTGAGGACTAACATAAAATGCCTTCCAGAGCTAGATTTGATTTGTGCTCATTGGTATCAGTCACATATTTACTCGTTCGCTCTGCTTTCTGTCTTTCAGTATCTTGCATCTCTTCTCCTCCATAAGAAGTTTGCTGCCGAGTTTGTTGCGCACGGAGGAGTGCCGAAGTTACTGGAGATCCCTCGGCCCTCCATGGCTGCCACTGGCGTCTCTCTGTGCCTCTATTACCTCGCGTACAACCAGGACGCCATGGAGCGGGTATGATGGTGTGGTGATCGCAGTCTTTTATTTGGTGTAGCTGTCCTCCTCTGATTCCTCTGCTTGTCTCAGGTGTGTATGCTGCCGCATTCGCTGCTGTCTGAGGTTGTGAGCTACACGCTGTGGCTGCTGGAGTGTTCGCACGCCTCCGGCTGCTGTCACGCCACCATGTTCTTCTCCATCTGTTTCTCCTTCAGAGCCGTGCTCGATCTCTTCGACAAGCAAGACGGCCTGCGGCGGCTCGTCAACCTGGTATGCACTTCTTTCTGTTTAGGTAGGGGTTGCGCTTCACAGAGGCTTGAATCTGAGAGACTAAACAAAAGAGAACTAAACCAATACTCTGCCCAAAAATTAGCGTTCTTTCATTAACACCGTGTTCTAACCAGATGCGAGCGATATGATTATAGCGACAAGCGTTTGTATGTCTATACCAGAAGCGAGACATGACAAAATCCCAGCCAATCAGAAGAACATGTGGGCGTAGACTCCAAGCATGTTATGCTCACAATCCCAGCCAATCAGAAGTGTATGGGCGTAGACTCCTAGCATGTTATGCTCACAATCCCAGCCAATCAGAAGGGCTTGTGGGCGGAGTCTCCAACCATGTTACACTCTCAATCCCAGCCAATCAGAAGGGCTTGTGGGCGGAGTCTCCAACCACGTTACGCTCACAATCCCAGCCAATCAGAAGAGTGTGTGGGCTGGTCTCCAACCACATTACACTCACAATCCCAGCCAATCAGAAGGGCTTCTGGGCGGAGTCTCCAAGCTTGTTACACTCTCAATCCCAGCCAATCAGAGGAGTGTGTGGGCGGGTTTCCAACCACGTTACACTCAATCCCAGCTAATCAGAAGAGTGTGTGGGCGGGTCTCCAATTACATAACACTCACAATCCCAGCCAATCAGAAGTGTATGGGCGGAGTCTCCAAGCACATTACGTTTACAATCCCAGCCAATCAGAAGAGTTTGTGGGCGGAGTCTACAAGCATGTTATGCTCACAATCCTAACCAATCAGAAGAGTGTGTGGGCGGAGTCTCCAAGCACATTACACTCTCAATCCCAGCCAATCAGAAGGGTGTGGGCGGAGTCTCCAAGCACATTACGTTTACAATCCCAGCCAATCAGAAGAGTTTGTGGGCGGAGTCTACAAGCATGTTATGCTCACAATCCCAGCCAATCAGAAGAGCATGTGGGGGGAGTCTGAGGGCACTGTACTGGCAACTAAATTGTACATAATCAAATGAATACATTTTTACAACAGTTTAAAATTATTAAAAATACATACTGAGTAACTGAAACCATCTTCATCGTAGAATACACTTATTTGAATGTTCCTTTTATTTTTAAGATCTGAGGTGAATTATCCACTTAAAGTGCAGCTGTAAATTGTATTCAAATTCACATTAAATTAACTTAACATTCAGCACACTGATTAAGCACACACGTTGTTAACAGCTGCGATGATGCAGAAATAAATAGTTTCTAATGTATAATCTGCTTTGGACAAACTCAAATTAATATGGAAATTATGCCTTTTATGTGTCATGGCGTCACGTCCGTTTTCTCACCCTCATGTCAGTGAAAGCCGAGATATTTCTCAGAATATCTTGCAAGGTTAGCGTTAGGTTAGCGAAATATAATTTTTGGGTGGAGTGTCCCTATTAGAGAGATGGGTGTGGTCAGAGATGAAAGTCAGCCTGCTAATTGATGATAATGATGATGTAAAGGGAGGAGAGTCTCCTGCTACCAATTTTATGTTTCTACTACAAAATAAATATGCCCTGCTGAATAAAATAAGCCAGTCTGGTTTGCTGGTCTTGGCTGGCCATCAAACTGCATTGGTCTGATCAGACTAGTCTAGTTTGACTGGGAAACAAGTTATCCATCAAGCTTGCTCAGGCTGGGAGATTAGCTAAAGTGGTCTGATCACCTATGCTTGTGTTATGCAGGGTTTTCCTCGAGTCTACTGTGTGTTTTGTGTGTTGTAGATTAGCACTTTGGAAATTTTGAACCCAGAGGACCAGGGCGCGCTGTTGAGCGACGATGAGATCTTCTCGAGCAGACAGACTGCAAAACACACCTGCATGGCGCTGCGCAGGTACTTCGAGGCTCACTTGAGCATTAAAGTCGAGCAGGTCAAGCAGTCGCTGCAGCGAACAGAGGGAGGAGCGCTGATACACTCGCAGCCTTATTACAAGGTACTTGAGCTACACATTTTGTGTCTGGTCAAAAGTTGGGAGCTTCTGCTCACTAAGACTGCAACTATTTGATCAAAAATTCAGTAAAAACTGAAACGTTATATCAGTGTAAAACAGCTGTTTTCTATGTGTGTGTGTGTGTATATATATATATATATATATATATATATATATATATATATAGTAAAGTGTCATTTATTCCTGTGATTAAAGTTGAATTTATTAGATGATAAATACAGTAAAACTGTGTAATATTATATCAATTTAAAACAGCTGTTTTCTCTGTGAATATATAGTAAAGTGTAATTTATTCCTGAGATTAAAGCTGAATTTTCAGGATCATTGTCTTCTGAGTCACATGGTCCTACAGAAATCATTCTGATATGATGATTTACTGCTCTAGAAACATTTCTGATTATTATCAATGTTAAAAACAGTTGTGCCACTTCAGATTTCTGTGGAAGACTGATGCGTTTTATTTATAATATAATCTTATGTGATATTATTAATGTCTTTACTGTTATTTTGATCATTTTAAGTTAAAAGTAATAATTTGTTATTCAACTTTTGAATGATTTCATTTCCACAAAAATATGAATACTCTAACTATAAAATGTTTTGTACTTGGTAATATCTTGCAATACTTTTAATGAAGAGAGTTTTGGAAAGAAGTTAAGCTTGGAAATCGTGTCAGTTTGAGCTGAAAATGAGATGCATCAGTTTTAGATGTTGAGATGTTTTTCTTGTTCATATGTTTGTAGGCTTGCTCCTACACCCATGAGCAGGTGGTTGAAATGGTGGAGTTCCTGATCGAGTTTGGACCGGTGCGTCTGTACTGGGAGCCTGCAGAGGTCTTCCACAAACTGTCCTGCGTCCAGCTGCTGTTGCAGCTCATCTCCATCGCCTGCGACTGGAGAACGTACTACGGCAGGTGAGGAACTGCAGGGCGGTGCGGGAACGGCTGAGGGAAGTCTGGCCAAGTTACTTTTGTTTGAGCTCTTTGTGAACGTTTTATGGAAGGTGCAAACAGTTATTTTGTTTGATGTATCGCAGTAAACTTTCTGATGGCCGCCATCTTGGACTATCTATGGGTGTGAATGGAGCTTCATCCAAAAAGCAAAGGTTTTGGGTTCTAGATGCAATAGTTGAAATGCACAACTGTAAAGTAATTCCATGAGCACAAGTGTAAATATCAATAAAATGAGTGAAATTCAGTGGGTTTTGTGGTCTCGACATGTCGGACTGATGTAGGGGATGTAGGTTTACATCGCCGTATCTTTAAGTATAGTTGATTATGAAGTCTATCAGTGTACAACTTTTATCTCGTATTATTCCAGTCAAGTCACCTTTATTGATATAGCACTTTTTACAATGCAGATTGTTTCAAAGCAGCTTTACAGTGGTCACAGGAAAACGATAAAAACAAAGTTTGTTTTGGCTGAACAGCAGCCTTAAAAGAGCAGGCGAATTAATACAATTGATGAATATTAAATGTTCTTTAACAACAAAAATAGCCCAGAGCTAGTGTATCACAATACAAAGCAATCCAATGATATTGCTAGTGGTAGACCGATATATCGGCAGGTCGATCACGCCACTACTAGCAATATTATAAATGCGATGTTTTTGATTAGTGTAATTGGGTGATTATGTCTGAAACAAGACTTTTATTTTGAAACGCATCGATCTCCCATTCTCCGTCTTGGTTGAGCAGTTTTGTCTAATAATTAAGCCGAGCTTTTAAACCAAGTAAACTATACGGAAAAACTATTGTAACGTTTGCTTTTCTTTTATTTGGAAAGCACTTTTAAGGCCTGGGTGGATTTGAGCACCAGTATACTGTGCAACCGTAGGAAGTACAAATATTCTCCAGTATGATTCGCTCAAATTTGTTAGTGAATCGAGTTGCAATTATTTTAACCACAACTACTGAAACCAATATACAATTTCAGCATAAGATGAAAAGTATAGGGGTGAGCCATAAGTGTTTTTCAAAAGAACTGTTGCACTATCGTGTAAAATCTTTCTTCTGGTGCGTGTGTTTCAGGGCTGACACTGTGAGGTACGCGTTGGACATCTTGAGCATTCTGACGGTCATTCCCAAAACTCAGCTGCTGCTCTCAGAGAATGTCGCTGTGCTGGACGAGAGCGGCTCCAGCATCTCCACTGTTGGTGAGAACTGCAGTCCTGGGGTGCGTCTCCCAAAGGTTCAATGCAACCTCTGACCCTAGTTGGCTAATGATGCTTCTGGGAAACGCACCCCTGGTGATTAAAGTTCAAAATGTACTTGAAATGCACGTAGGCTACCAACAGAAGTGTGTGTGTGTGAGAAGCATCTCCCTGAATGATAACATGTTCTTTTACGGCACAGACATTTGAAAGTTTCTTTGCACACTGTGCTTAACCCCAGGTCAGCTTTATCCAATTTAAGGCCATAGAAAGTATTAAAAGATAAAAAATAATGTTTTAAGAGGTCTTAAAAGGCTGTAATTTGAATCGGATTAATGTTTCAGAGTGAAAACCACAAATTTACAGGCAGGGCAATATGGCCGAAAATATTAGTGCATTATTTTCCACTTCATACGGTATCGATATTTATTACCGTTCATTTACCATACATGCTTTTTTCACATCTGAGAGTGGATGAAAACGTGTTTGTTTACAATTTAATCAAATGAAAATGTTTGTTACAAATTATGGCTTTTTTATTTTGTCAAATAAGATGCTGAAAACACGTTGACCACGTTGTTGTCTGTTTTTTGCACATTATTGTCAGGCAAGTTTAGCCGTTTATCTCCAACTTTTTGAATGAGCAGCTGGTTTTCAAAATAAGAGTCCCAGTGTATGTCAGGATTATTTATCATTGAAGTCCCTTCAAAAATCCTATTTGTTGTTATTGATGGTATTTTGATTATACAATAAACTGTATCTGCAGTTGAATTCAAACTCTTGTAGTTTGGGATTCTATTTGGTAATCTGGGCCTGTGAAAAGAAGGAAAGACAAAGAACATCCTTTAACATTGAAAATGTTTAAGAACAATAATTTATTTCCTTTTTTTTAAAACCCTATCATATCAGCAAAATTCACTTATCTGTCTTCATATATTGGTACATGAAACAATTTCAGTTCATATTTATTTATAGCATAAATCATGCTTTGAGTACTTCCAGAGTTGCAGCCCATTTGAAGTTGAAATGAAATGGTCATGCTCGTCTCTTCTTCCCTATTGTGCCGTATATACCAGTGAAACGCTTCATGAACAAGAACAAATGTGGGCGGGACTTGGTTTTGTTCTTGGGGAATTAATTGCGGTTTTGCAATTTGTGGGTCTCATGTGAGTGACAGGTTATTGCCCCGCCCTCATCGCTGTTATTCTTATTATAAAAAAATAATGATGTGCTCTGATAAATAATTTGATAAACACTCCAATGTTCCATAAAAACAAGAACTTTTGATTTCACGGTGACTAACAGAATGTGGTATTTAGATTGCATGCGTTTGCTCTATCCGGACATGCAGTATTAATTAAATGTCTGCATTATTAACTGCGGTTTTTGTGCTGTGCAGGTATGAGCATCGTGCTGGTTGTCGCAGAGGGAGAAGTGTTTGTAAATGACGCTGAAATCCAGAAGTCGGCCCTCCAGGTGATCATAAACTGCGTCTGCGCTCCGGACAAACGTGTCTCTAGCATCGGCAAGTTCATCTCCGGTACGCCCCGCCGCCGTTTGCCGCAAAGCCATCGCGCCAGCGAGAGCGTCCTAGCCAAGATGTGGAACGTGGTTCAGTCGAACAACGGTATAAAAGTCCTGCTGTCCCTGCTGACCATCAAGATGCCCATCACCGATGCCGATCAGATCCGCGCTCTAGCGTGCAAAGCACTGGTTGGATTAGCACGCAGCGCCGCAGTGCGGCAGATCATCAGCAAGCTTCCACTGTTCAGCAGCGGACAGATCCAGCAGCTGATGAAGGAGCCTGTGCTTCAGGACAAGCGCAGCGAGCACGTACGCTTCTGCAAGTTTGCTGCGGAGCTAATCGAGCGGGTGTCTGGAAAGCCTCTGTTGATCGGCACAGATGTGTCGTTGGCGCGGCTGCAGCGGGCTAGTGTTGTGGCGCAGTCGCGCATTTCCTTTCCAGAGAAGGAGCTTCTACTGCTCATTCGGAATCATCTTTTGTCTAAAGGTCTTTCGGACACGGCAACAGCTTTGACGAAAGAAGCCGAGCTGCCAATGGGGCTGCACGCTCTGGCACATGCCAGTGTGCCGCCGTTCACTCCCGTTTCTGTCGCCACACCTCCTTCCCCTGCCGCCGGCATCCCACGAACTCCTCGGCTCACTAACGGCGTTGCAGCCCGTCTGGGTGGCCACACCCCCCATGTGCTTCCTCATCACCCCCAGCCCCGCCCCTCCACCTCACAAGCCCCCCCCCCTCCACCTCCTGCAGTTTCTCACCACAGCAACGGCTCTCCTCTCATCGGACGCATAGTGTTCTCGCGGGAGCGCCCGTCACCGCCTTATGCCGCCGTGGCAGGGAAGAGGCCAAAAGTCTTGAGGCAGAAATCAGATCATGGCGCTTTCATCCAGAGTCCGGCCATGAAAAAGCAGCTGGACCGACATCTGCCCTCTCCGCCTACTCTAGACAGGTGTGTGCTGGTCTTTATTCAGACGGTTTATATGCCCATCATGCTTGAATAAAAGCTATTAGTTAATCGGACACTTGATTGGTCTGTGTGATATAATATTTTAGCATTCATACCGTTATTTTAATAATTTGATAATTTCGGATAAAGCACCACAATTTGACACGCACATGATTCTTGAATTGATTGGACAGTCAAACCATCAAAAAGTAAAAGTTTATAATTTGCAGGCGTTTTAGGTCCTGTCACTTTAAATGCTCAACTGCGCACACAAAGCAACGCAAACACCGACTTCAGTCTATTTGTGCTTGAACTAACAAATACACACACAGTAGTATCAAAACGCCCCCCTTGGTGAGTATAAACAGTCACTTATGGCTTACGTGAACGTAAACAATTGTGAAAGAAAGCTGATGCGCATCATTGCATCTGTGCATTCAGTCTTAAAGTGACAGCAGCCTATTATATCTGTTACTGTTGATGTGAATCAAACAGTACAAAGAGAAAATCACTTATTAGTTGTTTAATTTATACAGCGACGACTATGAATAAGTGTAACTTCTGTAACTATATACTGTTAGACTCCTGAAAAGCATAAACTAGTTTTTCATTTGACTCTTTGTTCTGTTGTATTTACCTATGATTATAACTAGTTTTTCTATACAGATGCACTGAAATCACCCCAATCGTTCTAAATCTTTACAAATATAGCTATTTTTATACAGTTTTTTTTTCCCAGTATCGTGCAGCCCTTCTTGAAAGTGTAGTCATAAAGCACTATTATTCCTGAACCGTAGATGCAATGTGTGAAATGAAGTAAGGTCTGTTGAACTGTCAGTGGGGTTTTTAAGCACTTGCACGTCCTTCAGTAGAAACTCCGCTTTTAAAACTAGGCAGATTTTTATCAAGGTTATTGATCGTTTATGAATCTGTCGAGGAAATTAAATCTGTTTTAATGGCACAGCAGCCAAAAACAACCAAAAAGTGGGTTGAAACTAAAATATGATGACTTTGGCACAAAAAACTGGATCTTAGAGAAACTAGAAATTAATATGACCCTAATGAAATATGATTCTAATCTGATTCCTTTGCCAAAATAAACAACACACTCAAAAATAGTGTACTGTAATCTTAGCTTTCCTTCTGGCTAAGGTATATGTAATATAATGACTGATATGGTGGTCGAGATGTTCATTTGTAATGATATCGTTATCAACCTGATAAGAACATTTGGCCATTATTTTAAAGTTGATAATGCGTTGTTTCTGTCAGCTGAGACGCTTCACTGTTTCACATGATTGTTTTGAATTGTTTGAAATATGATTGGAATCACATCAAAAAAGGGATATATACGGTTCAGTCCAACAAGTGCAGCGCAAGTCTGTCATAAAGACTATGTAAAACGTATTATTGTGTCCTCGGGGCGTGGCTTTTGATTTTAGCTCTCAAAATCACATAAAATGTAAATATAGTTACTATTGTCGGCCAATATATCTGTTATCCTCTGACTGATGTGACGCTTGCATTTGAGTTTTTTCATCCGCTCTTATTGGTGTTGGCTGTGGCCCACAAATGATTTGATTGATTAATCATGTGGTCTTGTTTCAGTATCATAACAGAGTATTTACGAGAGCAGCACGCGCGCTGCAAGAACCCGGTGACGACGTGTCCTCCCTTCAGCCTCTTCACGCCGCATCAGTGCCCGGAGCCCAAGCAGAGACGGCAGGCGCCCACCAACTTCACCCCTCGACACACGCGCCGGGTCGTCTACCCCAAATACGGCGGGGTTGATGGAGGCTGCTTTGACCGGCATCTTATCTTCAGCAGGTGCGCTTTCACACCGATTCCTTGATCAAAACAAATCTCTGTATTTACTGATGAAGAGATATCGATCCTTAATTGCCAAGATTCAATCTTTTAGTCTGCGCTGTAAACTCTACAGGAACACTCTGTAATATTACTGGTTCAAATTAATATCTGATTGGTGTACAAACATTTAAATTGTACACTAGGTAGTTTTTTTTTTATCATTGTCTTTTGAAATATAAACATTTAAATAGTGACTGTAATAAGTTATTCACACATTAAGTTTTGAAGATGTGTATATAGTCCATATGTTTATCAAAATGCTTTTTTTAGCCATTTGAGTTTACAGCCACTGAATGTCTATCCTGAGGTAAATGTGACATTACGTGATTGTCTTTGAGTGAGACATGATTTATTTCAATGAGTTGTTCTGATTATTTCATCATTCCTTCTGTTGTTCATTCATGTTTATTTGCTGCTGTAAAGAGGAAGAGATGATCCGTTCAATGGCGATCCATTGACACATTAAACGCATTCATTGACTTCATTTAAAGAATCTGAACACATTCAAATCAAGTCTCCTAGTTATTGTGATTATTGAATACAAATTAAAAAGCAAACAAATAATGTTTAGTGAAGTTTTATTCTCAAGCACTGACTAAAAGCTCTAGCTTGGGATTCAAGAATCAGTCGGCTGATCAAAATGAGAATTGATTCAAATTGAGAAATGGATCTTTTGTTATTTTTCCGCTTGACCTTCAGCTTTGTCAATCAGATGCTGTTTGTGATTGTGTTCAGGTTTCGGCCGATCTCTGTGTTCAGGGAGGCTGAGGAGGATGAGAGCGGCTTCATGTGTTGTGCGTTCTCTGCGCGAGAGCGTTTCCTGATGTTGGGCACGTGTACCGGGCAGCTCAAACTCTACAATGTGTTCAGCGGACAAGAGGAGGCCAGCTACAGCTGCCACAGCTCAGCCATCACACACCTCGAGCCCTCCAGAGTAAACACACACTCGCACATGCACCTCCTGCCATAAAGGCCCCCATATACTCTGAGAAGTTCTGTTTCGTTGGGGGGTAAAAATGCGTTGGATGAGCCTTTGCAGAGTTATGCGACCCAGAATGCTGCACCTGTTCCTCTCAGTAACAAAATAAACACACAACAAAAAAAAACAGCATTTCAGAAAGCGTCTGATCGTAGACATGAGGATGTGCACTGAGATTCAACTCTGCAGTCACGTTTATTCATTACAGTAATACTTCGGTTTACTTCGTTCCAAAAGCTCGTAACTCAAAATTCTCATACACCAAAACAATTTTCCCCATAAGAATGCACTAAAAATCACTTGTTTCATTCCACATGACCATAAATGCCCATATACATTTTTGGGGTTAAAATAATTTTGGGGCTTTACTGCTTACAGGGAGAATTTCATCCCTTCTTTCTTACTCATCTTGAGGTCGTTGTCTATTGTTCACGTAGTGAAATATATACGTACAGTACAGCATGAACTGCTGAACAATCGAGGAATACTACGTGAACAATAGCGATCACAATTAATGTTAACAACACGAGGTAAAACCGCTGTAAATAACTTATAAAAGTATCACTGTGGTGAATGATGAACCAAACCGAGCGACGCTGAGAGAATGAACGAGTGAAGGGGTGATGGGCTTTGTGAGAGGCTGTCGTTAGGATATTTCCAGTTAAAATGCGCGCTAAGATGTTGAGCGTTAGGACTTTCCACAAAACAAATGCATGTGGGCGAGGCAATATATTTTCTCGCACTCCGACACAATGCTCGTACACCAATTTGCTCGTACACAAAGTCACTCGTAACAGGTATTACTGTAGATTGCTTTTAACCTGAAACACCGTGTCAAGAGTTGCTTTCAGTTAGAATCACAGATTCAGCTTCTCTATAAAGAGTATTCATGTTTTTACTTGCGTCTGTCCTCAACAGAGCAGACAGAAGGAAAGAAAGAAGGCGGAGCCTCTGTCAGCACAGAACCAATGGGAGTTCACTTTAAGAACTTCAAAATAACTTTTTTTTTTTCTTTTTTTTTTTGTTGCCTGATTTTATTCGAAATGACATCAAAGCTGTTTGTTCTTCCAATCGTTCTTGAACTATATCGGGGCCTTTATACAACAACATGCTTTTAGTAGTGCTTTAACATGTTTCAATAAGTAAGGACTGTTTTTATAGTAGGCTTCACTGTTTTATTTTAGGTGGAGCTTGATGCAAATAGCAGTTGAACTTGGTGTTTTCTTTGTAAAGATGTGATGCAAACAGACTCTATGATTCCTGCTCTGCCTTTGCTGTCAGAGTATACGGTTGTGATTGTTTCCATGCTGTGTTGTCTGTGTGTCAGGACGGCTCCCTGTTGTTGACGTCAGCATCCTGGAGCTATCCTTTATCAGCGCTGTGGGGGATGAAGTCCGTGTTCATCATGAAGTGAGTCTGCATGCCCATACGCCGTTCACTTCTGCTGTTAATAGTGTGTTTTGATTCATTGAACTCCTCTCTTTCTAGGCATTCATTCCTGGATGATCATTATGTGGAGTTCAGCAAACTCTCTCAGGACAGAGTCATAGGAACAAAAGAACACATCGCACATGCAAGTCACCTTTCTAACACTTGTCTTTCATTCACTCGTGAATTAAGTCTCTCAAACATTAGAGAATCGTCTCTCCTCTCTTGTTCAGGCCAGTACTAGATAAAGACGTGCAGATTCAGTGAGGGCTATATAAACGTATGAATATATGATGATGATCTTGCTGTATTTCTCCAGATATATGACATTCAGACAGGACAGAAAATCCTGACTCTCAATAACCCCGACTTGGCCAACAACTACAAGCGCAACTGTGCCACGTTTAACCCCACGGATGACCTCGTCCTGAACGACGGCGTCATGTGGGACGTGCGCACGGCTCAGGCCATCCATAAGTTTGACAAGTTCAACATGAACATCAGTGGCGTTTTCCATCCCAATGGTTTAGAGGTCATCATCAACACCGAGATCGTATGCTTTTCTGCCCAGTGAACTGCTGGTCACGGCTTGTGTTTTATGATGCAGTTCTTCAGCTTTTGTTAAAGGTTTCAGTGTGTAAGCATTAGTTAATGTACTGTGAGCTAGCATGAGCTGAACAACCGTATTAAGGGAGAAATTAATGCCGTAAAATACATTGCTCATTGTTTTACTAATTAACTAATGTTAACAAATGAGATGTTTCCCACTTTATATCAGGTGTCTTTAACTCTTTCCCTACCAGCATTAAATAAATATATAATTTTGATAATTTTTACAACACTTTCATGGCCACCAGAATATTTAGTGGCCTGAACATGCCATATACCATAATAAAGAACAAAGCCTCTGCTTTTAAACAAGCAAAAGCAGTCCAATTTATTCTAGCTCCATGCATTTTATTTTATTCATGTAAAAAAGCTACAGTTTGTGTCGTATGACCTTTTCAGAAGACGTAATGGCACCACCTACCATATAATCGTGAAAATACGGAAAGATGATGAATTGGTAAGTGGTGGAGAAAGAGTTAACTACAGTACTATGCAATAAGATTTAAACTTAATTATTTGATGCACTTATTGTATGTTTTACATTGTACTTTTATTTTTAAATTCCTGTGTAATTATAGCTCTAATTAATTTGTGATGTACCACTATAATTACATGCTAACCCACACTTAACGCTATGACTTTTGTTTCTGATTCAAATACACGGTAGTTAAAGACACCCAGTAGATCAGTGCCCGTTATGCTTTTGTGTTGGGGGAATGTCTTCCCAGGACACGTGGAGATGCTTGAAAGTTTGATCCTCTTCTTGCTACATTGTTTGCTTTAACTCGAGCTCCAGTGGGATTTGAGGACGTTTCATCTTCTTCACACTGTACCTGCTCTAGATCAGTGCAGGATTGTTTTCAACAACAATGGAACCGTCATTTATGGAGGTGAGGCCCACGCTTGCATTGCATTCAGATCCTTTCCTTTTTTTCCTTCTCATTTAATGTTGCAGTATTGTGCTGAACTGTTTTATACCCATACTTTCAAAGTGAAAACTGTTTTTTTTTCTTTTTGATGACTTTGCAAGTATAAAGTTGAATTATCTCGTTGACCCGTAACTTAGTACTTGGTTGAAGCACCTTTGGCCGATTAGTGCTTGCAATCCTGGATTTGGGGATTATTCTGCCATTCTTCTTCTCTGCAGATCCTCTCAACTACGAATGTCGGTGGATGTTTTCCAGTTTCTCCAGAGATATTTGTGTTTAAGTCTGGTCTCTGATTGATTCAGGCTCTTAGTTGTCAATAAGCCACTGTTGTGTGCTTAAAGAGCACCTACTCTGCTTTTCTTAATCTTTCTTCAGTGTGTAGTGTTGCTGTTTGAGCATTAAAATGCTCTACAAAGTTTCAGTTCTTTATTTCAGGGGAGGGCCTGGTTGAGTTAGTTACTGTATGGGATGGATACTGTGCAGGATATATAAAGGAAAATATGGTAGTCGTGTGTTGAAACTGGTGGTTATGGGAAGGGGCGGGACATTCCCCAAACACACTGGAAGCACTTGACCAATCACAAATCACTGATCCTGCTGACCAATCAGAGCACAGTGTGCTTTCAGAAGGAGGGGCTTCATAGAGACAGGAACTAAACAGAGCGTTTCTGACAGACTGAGAAGAGACGAGCAAAACAATGAGAATATGGGGAAAATAATTAACATTCAAGCAGGAAAACCTGTTCTAGTACAGACTAGAAATCAAGACTTTGTATTAAGTATTAATTATAAAGTGTAACTATTATTCATTCCAATTATTCATGTTGGAATGTGAAATTGAACACCCAAAATTCAAATGCGTTGTTTTGTAAGAGTCTACACACACCAGTGGTAGCTCAAAGTGTTGAGTGCTCACAGTCTGACTAATGTCCTGCTATTCACACTTCAGTCTGTGTTTACTCTGCAGATTTTGCAAGTGTAAATTGCTCTGGTTGAATGCTGTCTGTCTGTTCCAGTGTTTTACTGACATTATGTTTTGTTGTAGCAATGTTGCAGGCTGACGATGAGGATGACATGATGGAGCAGCAGATGAAGAGTCCGTTCGGATCCTCCTTCAGGACCTTTGATGCCACCGACTATAAACCCATCGGTATCTTCATTTCATAAGCAGTCTTCAGCTTTTACAAAATACTATAGATTAGATTATTAGATTCAACTTCATACAGTAATACCTCGGTTTATGAGTGACTTTGTATACGATCAAATCGGTGTACCAGCATTGTATCGCAGTGCGAGAATTTTTCCCTCGCCCACGTGCATTTATTTTTTTTTGTGGAAATATCCTAACGACAGCCTATCACCCCTTCACTCGTTCATTCTCTCAGCGCTGATCGGTTTGGCTGCATCATTCACCACAGTGATACTTTTATAAGTGATTTAAAGCAGTTTTACCTTGTGTTGTTAACATTGTGATTGCTGTTGTTCACGTAGTGAAATATATACGTACAGTACAGCATATAGACAATGACCTCAAGATGAGTAAGAAAGAAGGGATGAAATTCTCCCTGTAAGCAGTAAAGCCCTCCTCTCGTCTCCTTCACGCCAGCAGCGACGCAACTCAAAGATAAAGTGTGTTACAGTAAATTGTCAAGTATTTTTAGTTTAATTGTCAATTATTAATTAGTATTTATGAGATCTGAATGGTTATAATTTGAACTTTAATAGGGTAAAACCAAAAGAAAATTTTAAATAGACATTTATGATCATATGGAACAAAACAAGTAATTTTTTTTTATTTATTTTTTTATTGCATTCTTATGGGGAAAATTGTTTTGGTGTACGAGAATTGAGTTACGAGCTCTTGGAACGAATTAAACTCGTAAACCGAGGTATTACTGTAATGTGATCTGTCTGATCAGAATGTACATTTTGTATCTTGTTAGTGTAAAATCAATAGCCGAGACGCATCAACACATTTGATAATTAGCAGCGTGTCACATGATCTCCATAAACATTACTTTGATGATAACCTAGTCTTGAGCTTTTTCTAAAGCTGGCAAATAATGCTAATAATTGTATTGAATAATTAATAATTTAAGGAAAAATGGGATTGATGTTTTTTTTGCCCTCAGCCACCATTGACGTGAAGAGGAACATTTTTGACCTTTGCACAGATACGAAAGACTGCTATCTCGCTGTCATTGAGGTGTGCCGTGCATTTATTTATCTATCTATATACGCTTGCATCAACTCTTGAGTCTTTCAGCTTTTAAAAATCTGTAGTTTCTTTTTTGGTTTTGATGATAGTGAATAATTTTATCTTCTCATTATTGATTACTACAAAGCTACAATTTTGAAATGTTGACTAAATGTCTAATTTGTCTTGTTTGACAACAAAACGTGTGTGTGTGTGTGTGTGTGTGTGCGCTACAGAATCAGGACTCAATAAATATGGACACTGTGTGTCGGCTGTATGAAGTCGGTCGCCAGAGACTCGCTGAGGAGGAAGAGGATGAAGAAGATCAGGTGAGGCTGATCCAGCTATTTTTGATCTTGCTTTTATGCATTTTATCCACAGAAAATTGGGAGGTTTGGGATATACATAATAGACACATTTTCTACTTGTGAAATGCATTGCAATGAATCCTGCTGAAATCATGTTGATCTTGTTAAAAATATCCGCTTCATTAAGAAGGTTTTGTTGAAGCTCGAAGTTTGATGAGCTTTACCTGGTTTTACATGTTATAGTTTTTCTCTACTCCTCATTTTATGTCAAACTTGATCATAAGACATCCGAGTGATTTGTTTCATTCAGGAGGAGGACGATCAGGATGAAGAGGATGACGATGACTCGGATGATGACATCGATGACATTGACACTGACCCGTTGCTAGCCGAGCTGGAGAACGAGAACGACGGCGAGGAAGAGGAGGACGGTGAGCAGGATTTCTCTCCGTCTGATGATGAAGAGGTGGCTCGTCTGCTGGATGAAGAGGCTGATGACGATGACGACGATGATGATGATGATGACGATGACGATGATGATGATGATTCTGATGACAATGAGCGAGATGTGGAGCTTGTGCTAGACAACAGTGAGTATGACGTATACATTTTTTTTTAACAAACCAAGGAAACAATTAAACTAAATCACCTTGGATTTAGGCCTGCCTTTGGTTCTGTTCTATAAATCCTGTTATAGTATTTTTCTTTCCCCCCGTGTAACGGTCATTGTGCACTGGAAATCACAATTGCTCAAATGAGAAACACTTATCCTATATATATGTAATGTGTGTGTGTGTGTGTGTGTATATATTAGATCAGGGCTGCCCAATATGTTGATAGTGTTCTACCGGTCGATGGTAAATGTTTTTATAAAACAAGACAGCTAAAAAAAAACTAAGAAACGAACAGAAATACAGGATTGATAACATGATGCCGTCAAAATAAAAGTCCTGCATAACAATCAGCCTAACTGAAAAATGTCATGTATCAGTCAAGCTCTATTATTGACTACCACTCTTAGTTTGCAACCTTTTATTTTTTGCTTTCCTCAGTTGCGGAACAAAACGAATAATCTTGTACTATATTTTGGTACATTTTATTTAGAGGTTTGTCAGGGCTGAAGCGGCACTAAAAATGGAACGGTTCATTATGAAAACCTTCATTATTTGTTCACTTTTGGCCCGATAAACTCAAGGCCAAGCTTGGTTTTGTTCTTCTCTTGAGGGTAAAAAGAGGTTTGAAATGCGTGACCAGCAGTTTACTGTTAGCGAACATCCTGATGAACATGTAAAATAAGCGCTGCACATCTGTGAGAAAACAGTTCGGAAAGCATCAAATCTCTGAGATTCAGCCCTCCAGTCACGTCTCGTTTTCTACAGAACTTTTTAGGCGAGAACGAATTTAGTGTTTTGATCGATCTTGAAGACATCCATGATCAACGTCTCCAGTGTGTTCATGTTCTCATTCGCTTCTGACCTTGACCGACCGAACAGAGGAAATGAACTAGAGAATAGTTACACCTCAAAGAAGGCGGAGCCTCAGAGACACGCCCACCTGTTACATCACCTCTGAACCAATGGAGGCCAGTCCTAAAACAAACTTGATTTTGTTCAAAAAAAGCTTTCCTGTATCTCAATCAGTAGAGAGTGATGCTTGCAACATCAAGGTCATGGGTTCGATTCCCAGGGAAAGCAAGAACTGATTAGAATGTCAATGTGTTTCTTGAGTGCAACGCAAGTCGGATAAAAGCGTCTGATAAATACATGAATGTTGAATAAAATCAGTTTTGCTTGCCCATTTCAAGGCCTTTACGAGTAGAAGCATAACAGGTTGTCGTGTCCGCAGCGGTGTGCAAACTATCCTTATTATGCTCTGATTCCTGTTTGAGTTTTTTCTGAAATGCTCTTCTCTTATTCCTGTAGCGGACAGCTCGGATAACTCTGATCTGGAAGACGACATCATCCTCTCCCTGAACGAGTGATTCTGCAGGAGAGCGCAGTGGCCGAGCTCAACCCGTCTCGTACCTCAGCGGATCGGACAGGATGACGTCGAGGTCTGAGCGCTGAACGCTCAATTAAAACCAGCGTCGTCTGTCCGATGTTTGTTTTTGGTACAACGTTTCTCTCTTTGAACGTCTGGTTTTTAAAGAGAACTGGCATCCACACGTCTGTCCGATATCTTTGTGTGTTTCGGCGTGTTGTTTGGCCGCAGTCTAGTGGAGTTCTGGGTAGATCTGGTCCTCTGAATCACAGTTTGGATGTGCAGGTATGCATGTCCGCTGTCCGTTGACCTGCCCACCTCTCCTCAGGTGATCTCTCTCTCTCTCATTTGACTAAACCGCTGGAAATCTAGTTGCTTATGAGTTTAGTTCAGGCATTTTTTTTGCTTTGTGAAGGGTAGCTTTGTTTCATTTTACAAGGTCAGCTGACGGATTGACTGAGCAATAATTTCCTTTGATCTGAATTTGTTTAAAGGACTTTAAGGCCTGTGGCGTGAGGCCTTTGACCCCAAATCTGCAGCAGTTTCTCTGTCCCTTTAAGAGGAAGTGAACCGTCGTTTGCTGCTTTAATCACATTTGACATAGTTAAACATTTTTAAGCATCTGTGTACAGCCTTCATTTACTTTGGTTTAATGTTTTTGTTCATGCCTTCCAAAAGTAAACCTCTAAGGCAACATTGTGTACAGAATGGATTAAAAATATTTTTACTATACATGTTATTACAATAAACCGGAGTCAATTTGTTTGGTTTTATTTTTAATTCTTATTTGAGTGTTATACCTCAAATGCTCAAGTCATCTCTCAATTGCGTGTAAAAACAGGTTTGTTACAGTATTTCCCCTTTTTCTTATATATGGAACACCGTTTTCAGATACTGCTCACAATTCTGCTGTGCCGCTCCGTTTTCCATGACATTATATTTTATAAAGGACAAATGACATACTGAATAAAGGTTTCTGATCTGTCGACAGTAAAGTCTGCTCACCCCCCTTTAAAAATGAAGAATTAAAGTGAAATCATGTCAGAGTATTTCCTAACTTTAATATTGAAAGCAGCAAAATCCAAGTACCAAATAATAAAAAAGGAAGTCAAAGACTTGAAATGACTTATTTGCCAGTGCGCACATGCTTTTGGAACTCTGATTAGATTAGATTACATTCAACTTTATTGTCGTTATACAAGTACAGGTACATGGCAACGAAATGCAGTTTAGGTCTAACCAGAAGTGCAACAGCAGCAAGTGCAGGACATATACAATGGTTGCATAAGTGCAGTATATAGAGATGTACAGGATTTACAGGTATATGTACAATGAATAGAAATATACAGATAGTTATTACTATAACAGGTGAGTGTGTGCCATAAATATAATTACAGGTGTATCTTTCTATAAACAGCATTTACAGTGAATATGTACTATAAATTTAATATACAGATGTCTCTAACTATAAACAGATCATCCTTTAAGTGATGCGGCTCAACCCTCAATTAAAATCAGCATTTTATTCCATGCAGCTTATTGCTGAATTCATGATAGAAGCATTACGGTTTAAAAATGAATTATTTTAGATGGTTGAAACGTGTGTGTGTGTGTGTGTGTTGAGCACATGAGCGCCTGAGGACTGAACTGGCTGCTTTTTGTAATTTTATTGGCTTTGAACGGTCAAACACTCTTCCTTAAGTAAAAAAATATATATATCTGCCTCTTAATTATTGATTTATGTCTTTAAGTGAATGAATCAATCTGAATGAACCCTTGAATCAATCTAACCATTGAGGAGAAAGAAACTCTTTATAATGTTCATCAAACAACAAGAGGAAGTCTCTTACTACTCTTGACTGAATAACTTTTGCATCTTTTATAAGTATACATTTATTTTAAATTTATTTGATAATTTGTAGTTTTTCAGGCAAGTTTTATTTCATTTTGTGGCGTTTGTTTTCCTATTGCTTGTATTTATTTTTTTATTAACAGTTTACTTATCTTCAATAAGTCTTTTTTCAATATTGGGAGTTTTTTGTGATTTATAATGAGAATAGCGAAATTTCAGTGGTATGAAATTTTTAATCTAACCTTATTTAAAGCACAAATAACTGCATTGTGATATCATGAAATAAAATGAATCAAGAATATTACCCACCGTTAGAAGAGGGTATTAAAATATTAGCAAAACCGACTTCCTGGGCATTATGGGAAATTTATAATGGTTAATAATCTACAGGTTACAGGTTTGGAAATTAATGTACGGAATAATTCATGATTTAATTTTTGAACACTAGTTTCATTTTTTTTTAAAAGCAGCATTTTGAGCAAACAGCTGAGATCACCTTTTATCCACTACAACGTATGCCAGCAGTGCTTTAATCCCTTGTTTTTGCTGCTTCGCCTGTGTTTGGATCAGGAGATTCTGTACTCATTCAGAAGACGTATAATAGCACCAATACCGTAAAAAGCTGGAGGAGAAACAATTGGTTACTGGCAGGGAAAGATTTTATTGGAAGGGATGTAACCGACAGGCTGCACAAATCCTCCGGATCCTCTCTAAGTTTTGTTTGTAGCCGTGGTCTGTCGAGAGCAGGTTCGAAGCTCATTCTTGCCTAGGCCATGAGCTTTTCCAAGCCTTAAAGAATCCGGTACTTCCCGACCCTGAGAGTGTTGTGGTCGTATGGTCATCTGGAAAGGCTATGAACACCAGACGACGAAAGAGGACCTCCGCTGCGTTTAGATCAACAGAGTTGGTACAAAATCCACTTCTCTATGCATTCATCTCCAAGACTAAGAAAAGGGTGCTTGGATTTGTTCCAGTGTTCGATCTAATGTTTCTGCTTCTTTTCCATCAGCAGATGAAAGCATCTCCTGTGTTTGGGCAATCAAATCACTGTCAGCCAGGAGTGGAGAAGTCCCTTTCCAAGACCAAGTAATGGCATAGTAAAAAACATTCAATGAAGTCTCCATTAGAATTGTGGATCCACAGTGAATCCCCCACTCTTCCTCTTCAAAGTTTCTCCATCTCATCCTCACTGGAAATGCACTGATACGGTCAATAACAGTTTTGTTCTGTCAGTCATGTCGCTTCATAATAGGAATCAATCAGCCTGTGATTAGAATATCACAAGTAAACAACCACAGTCATAATTATTTTACAATAGGTTTTCATTGGGTTTCAAACATTTCTTGAAGAACAGAAATAAAGAAAGACACAATTTGGGGGCTTGAAAGAAAGACAGTGATTTCTGACAGTTTGCCTTGAGTGAATTGATCTGAATAGTCACACTATGTGTAGTCTTCAGTTGAGCTGCTTCATAGCTAGACTTAAACATGTAATCTTGATCTTAATCTTGTTGTTAAATCCATTTATGACTGTAAAGTCCCTTTCAGTCTGTATTGTAGAAAGTGCTATAGAAATAAACGTGACTTGAAAATTTGATTGAGAGGCTTTTTTATTTTTATTTACGTTTCCAGGAAGATCTCTTTAGCAAGAGAGACCAGGCCAGGGAAGCAGCCATGCAACTCACAATAAAAACACAAAACAGAAAATAGAATGGGTCCCAAAATAGAACCCTGGGGAACACCTGAAAATTTGATTTATGGAAACACTGAGTTCGGTCTGCAAAATCATTTTTAAACCAATTTACAACCTTAGAAGTGAGACCAGCATTCCTGAGATCATCAACAGTGTTTTGTGGTCCACTGAAACGAACGCCTTAGATCCACAAATAAGGCTGTTTTCTGTACAGTTCATGTGTCTCAACCATTGCAGCAGTGATGGTACTGTGAGCATTTCTAAAGCCAGATGGGAAATTGCTTAGAAATAATAAATATTATCTTAAAAACTGGAAGTTTACCTGAGACTCAAAAATTTTAGGTAGAATTGAGAGTTTGGAAATGGGGCGATAAATGTTTAACTCAATTATTATAATGTAATATATATAATACCAATTATTGTCCTTTTTGAAGTGCCTTACTGTAATCAAATCAATTTTGAGTCTTTTTTTCTGAGATGGAAATGGGCATCTCAACTGACAAAACATGTTTACTCTGAAAAATGACATCACAGGAAAATACTAATCCTGACACTGAAGGTATTCAAATGAATCACTGATTTGGCTAATGAGATAAATATGGGCAGAAAGAACACATTAGTCAGGAGGCATCTGGCTTTTTATCATGCATGAATTCTTTCAGAAGCATTTGGGCTGTGTAACTAATCTCAGTAAAATTGTTATGAGAGTGTGCAATTTCTAAATCACAAGAAGCTGCATATATGTCATTTTTTTTAAAAGAGACATTTTAGATGCAAAGAGATAATAAAAATAGAAAAAGGGACATTTAGTTAGTTGTCCTATATGGGCACTGTAATTCTACACCTGTTTTATAAGTGATGTCCCTATTTAAGTAAAGCTTGGATAGGCAGTGTTTTTTGTTGTACTGTTTGTTGAAACTCTCTTCACATCCTGTTAGCAAGCAATAGTAGAATCGGTCTAAATATTAGTAAATGTAGGATAAGTCCTCTGTTCTCCTCTCCTCTCTTCCTCTCAGTGTGTGTATGATCTGGGTCTGTGCGTTTCATTGGCTCCACTGGATGATGAAACAGGAAGCAGAAGTAGAGCTTCATTACATAATCTCACATGCTGATGCCGGGGGCCCTTCAGGCGGCTTCAGGACGGCCCCACACCAAACCCTGCTCCATCTCTGTCTGTCCGTGTGCCTTCACAAGTGTTGAACGCATCTTTCTTTCACAACCTCTTTACCGTCTTGAATTTTAATCCACATATTCCATCTATTGAAAACAGCCCAGATTTAAAGCTTTCAGTCACGAGGCCCGTATTGAATGTCATATGAAGCAGGTTCAAGGTCAATATTGCTTCATTCACTCATTCTTTATACGTAGATATTAGTATGCAACATTAACATTTAAAACAAAATGTCATAAATGCAACATAACAAGGATTCGTAAACATTTGTGCATCTGATGCGTAAATCATTTTGGATGCTGGTGTTTGGGAACGCAATCGTGAGAGACGCTTCTGGATGGAATTAAACCAAATCTTTCCTTCTCAAACCTTCTTAAACCAAGCTTTCCTGCAGCTTAACCAGTAGAACATTGGTGTTTGCAACGACATGGTCAAGGGTTCGATTCCCAGGGAAAGCAAGAACTGATTAGAATGTCAATGTGTTTCTTGAATGCAATGTAAGTCACTTTGGATAAAAGCATCTGACAAATTGAGGGTTGAGATGCTGCGATGCCATTGGTCTGCTGGTTTTTGCAGTTATCCAATTACAGCCTCTGTCCAGACAAAGTCACATGGATTTATGTAGTAAATGTGTTTCCATTCTAGTTTTTGCACGCTTTATTAGATAAAAAAATGTGCGCATACGTTATTAATTCACATTTTATGTGATATCCCAAAATGTACATAAAAAACTGGTGGATGCAACAGTAAAACTTTTAAATGAGTTTAAATGAGACTAAACACAGGCGAACACAAGTTTCCTGATTAGTGTCTGATCTAGAACAGGGTGCCCTCTTCTGATCAGGAGGAGTAAACTTGTTTTTTGTTTTTATTTTGTTAACCAAGAAAAGAACACATCTTGTGAATATGTAATTATAATGGCTCTGATGAATGAAGCTGAGCTTTGCACTTGTGATTAAAACACCAATTGAGAGTCAGACTGTGGTGAGGGAGAGTACTCCTCTGTTAAACCCATCTGAAGAACTGCCTTCTTCCTTCACCGTGACCTGATTCTATGAGCAACGCTGACCCAGAAATGCCAGTGATTCATGTGAGCGCCGCTATAAGCATCTTCTCTTTAGCCACTGCACATTTAAAATGTAGATTTTATCATATGTTTTTCTTACAGTCTTGTGTGTGTGACCTTTTATTATCTTCTTATGTATTGTATGCTAAAAGGCAGTTTTTGATCAATCGTTTTTTGCTTAACTGCTTTAAAGCAGTCAATTTTAGGCAGCAAAAAATAAATGCAATTTCAATCAACAAACCCTTGAAAAAAATACATCTATTTATTTGTAGGTGCTATAAAAGCATGTACGGTGAATGTGTTTGTTGTCGCCTAAATGTACAACTTGGGCATAAGCCTTTTTTTATTATTATTTGTAGTTGCTGCTGGATTGGCAGCTTTGCACATTTAAAGTCAGCGTGCACGTCTTTTCTCCTCTATTGTGTTGTATTTCCCCGTGTATCGCTTCTCAAACAAGAACAAATGTGGGCGGGGCTTGACTGTGTCTGCGAGGAATTGACTGATGGTTGTGGTTTGCTATTGGTGGATCTGATGTGAATGACAGGTTATTGCCCCGCCCTCATCATCAGAGAAGAGATGAGAGGAAGTTATCCTGATTCAAGATTATTAAAACAATAATGATGTGCACTGATAAATCATTAAGTTGGCTTGAGAGAGCCAACTTACTGATCTACTGTTTAAGTTTATTATTATTATTCTTAGCAAAATTTGAAACACTATCTCCTACTAGGGCTTTCAAGCTAAATGCTAGTCAACGCTAAATCTTGTTAGCGACTTGTTAATTAACGTTAAATCTTGCTAACGACATTTTAATTCACATGAAATCTCACTCGGAACATGCTAATTCACATTAATTCTAGCTAACAGCATGCTAATTTATATTAAATCTTGCTAGGGACTTGTTAATTAACACTAAATCTTGCTAACAACTTGCTAATGAACACTAAATCTTGCTAGCGACATGCTAATACACGTTGAATCTTGCTAGTGACATGCTAAAACGTATTAAATCTCACTAGCAACATAATAATTAACGTTAAATCTCGCTAGCGTCATGCTAATTCATGTTAAATCTAGCTAGCAACATGCTAATTCACGTTAAATTCTCACTACTTACATGCTAATTCACGCTTAATCTCGCTAGCGATATACTAATTCACGTTAAATCTAACTAGCGACATGCTAATTCATACTAAATCTTGCTAGCAACATGTTAATTTTCATTAAGTGAGAAAGTTTCCTATTGTGGGACGAATAAAGGTTTATCTTATCTTATCCTAAATCTTGCTGGCGACATGCTAATTAATACTAAACCTTGCTAGCGAAATGCTAATTCATACAAAATCTCGCTAGCCACATGCTAAATAATGTTAAATCTAAACCATGTTTATAAAATCTTAAACAGAAAAGCAATTTCTAAAACATGTTAATTCACGTTAAATCTCACTAATGACATGCTAATTCATGATAAATCTCGTTAACGACATGCTAATTCACGTCAAATTTTGCTACCAAGATGCTAATTCATACTAAATATTGCTAGCTACATGCTAATTCACGCTAAACATCTCTAGCGACATGCTAATTCACGATAAAACCTGCTAGCGACATGCAAATTCATACTAAATCTCGGTAGCGACATTCTAATTAAGTTGGCTGAGAAGCAGCCAACTTACTGATGTTCGACTTAATCTTATTATTTTTCTGAGACTAAAATTTCTATACGCATCTCGTCCTACAGCTTTAGTGCTACAGACCCCAAAATCAGAACAGGCCGCAGGTTGCTATATCTTTTCTAAGGGATCGGCATAGGCGGAGTTTCACTTTTGTGCTTGGGGGGGCACCTACCAGACCAGCAGACCACGAGCTCAGATTTTTTTTTTATATCATATTTATATATCATTCATTCTACATATAAAATACATTTACAATGAACAATGACTTTATACCAGTGCTTCTCAATTTTTTTCTGTCACGCCCCCCTAGGAAGAGGTAAAATATTTTTTTGGAACTTTCGCCTTATTGTTTCCATGGCAACGCGTCATGCTTGTCACCTGACATACCGCAGGCACAAAAAGCGTTGTATAATAGATAATTCAAATAAAAATAGTCACCAACTTGTTGGCTCAACTTGTTGAAACCTAAAAGAAATCTTATGTGGTCGAAAACACTGAATTGTTGTGATAAATGACAAGCTCTGAGCGCTTCTATTTTTGGATCAGTGCCAGATATCGCGTGAAAACACGTGTGAATTTAGTGGTTGATCACGTGACACATGAACTGTGATCGTACATGTCAAAGGATGAGGGGACGGTAACTTCATATATGCTGCTCTTGTTCAGTGCAAGAAAACCTACTCCCTGGCAAAAAAAGCATGTACCCCAGGGTCACGCGGGCGCGCCCCACTATTTGAGAACCACTGCTTTATACAAAGAATAGCGAATAGAACAGACTCTTTATAGTTGCTGTTTTGTTTTGCATCGGCAGTGATAGGGTTAACACGGGGAGTTGAGAAGTGCGGCGAAAAAAGCGAGTGTGTTTAATAGACGGGTGCGCTTGTTACAGTGTGTTTTTGTTCTTTCCGATTAAAGTTCATAAACAGAGCCTCCCTGGACCTGTCATAGAACTACTTCAGACATTACAATATCTTACCTAATGCAGAAGAAGCCGCCTCTTTTTCCGAAATGTGTAGATGTCCACTGTCTTCTCTTCTGATAGATTTGACACTTTTAGTAGTGGATTTATTAAAAAAACGACGAATGTCCAGTTTGTTTATTCAGCGCGTAAAACAGAACGAGAAGAGCGTCCACTCACGTACCGCGATACTTTGAGATTCGCAAATCGCGGGAGAATGTAATAAAGCTACAGTAATAAAAAAAAAATTATACAGTAATCAAAAATTAATTAGCCATATCTTACTCATTCTATACACAGAACTAATAAGATAAGACAAATAAAACGAGAAAATATGAATTCTGTAATAACAAAAAAATATTCAAAGCACAAGGCAGGCATTAATTGGCTCTGGTCTGGGGGGGCACTGCCCCCCCCAGCCCCCCCCAAACTCCGCCTATGGGGATCGGGGGTACGATGTTCGCCCCAGGGGCGAAAAAGCAGCCGAAAAAACGCATTGACTTAACATTGCGACGAACTTTGACGATTAATAACTCTGAGCGAGGATATTGTAGAAACATGTGAATCGCCACATTTGAAGAGGGTGACAGCCTCTGTAAAATCATACCACACAATGAGGTGAAAGTTGTACCCCTGGGGTGCTAGAGCTGCCCAAATATCCCCATAGAGATGAATGGGGAAGGCCGTCCCATGAACACCATCTACTATGGCAAATTGCATAGGGATTTTGAATTGAACATAGCTCTGCATCACAGCGTCACAGAGACAAGGGGGAGGGCTCATTTTACTCAGGCGACCAATGAGTGTCTCAGGATCACAGTGAAGCTATTAAGCCACGCCCTAGCAACCATTTAGGGCACCTTAGCAACCCATCCCATAGACTTCCATTCAAATTGATCGACTTCTGTCTCTGGATACAAAAGTCATAGAAATTTGAGGGTGGGCTCGTATGACTCCGGGCAGCAAACTGCCAATCACCAACAACTTCCTAGCCACGCCCTAGCAACCATTATGGAGCACCTTAGCAACCAAATACAAAGTGAGATATCTTCAGTTCTGAATGTCGTAGAGCAGGGGTCTCAAACATGCGGCCCATCATATGAAAGTTTAATGTAAGTGCGGCCCGCGAGTGCTGAATGAATAGCGCTTTACCGCGTTGTGTGCGGAAGATTCCTTTTTCGTGCGAGCTGTACAAACCAACCAATCACAGTGGAGTATATGACTCCCGGGGGCCAATCACAGTGGAGTACATGACTGTCACGACACGATACACGGGGAGGACTCAATTGCAAGGGAAAAGGATTTATTTACAAAGTAACAAAACAACATAACAGGAACTCAAAACCCACGAGGGGGAAAACATTAACTGAAACATTATGCATAAACAAACCAGGGAACACGAACCAACCGGATGAGACGGTAAACGAAGAAACAGGAAACATGGGGAGACAACGACGCCACGCTAGACAGCAAACACACTGGGATTAAATAGGGTACATGAGGGAAGGAGTGATCAGGAACAGCTGGGAATGATTAAGGGAAACAAGGAGGCGGGGCAGGCACTAACGAGACACAAACACATAGGAGAGAGAGCAGTGCCACGGTTCTGTCCACTAGAACACTAATAACACTGGAAAAAGAGACAGAACCGTGACACTACCCCCCCTCTAAGGAACGCCACCTGGCGTTCCAACATGAAACAAAACCCCATACCACACCGCATGAAACATACAGGACAGGGAGCTATAACAAAAAAAAAAAAAAAAAAATTTAATAAAATAAAGGAAAATAGACAATATCAATGAAAATCAAAAACAGAGTAACCAAAGGAAAATGCAAATGCCAAAAAGTCCAAACCACAAAACCCAGAAAAAACAGTCCACAAAACCAAGGAAAAGAAAAACCAAACAAAAAACATACTAGGGTCCATGGAGGAGGAACAGGGGGAACGAGCCAGGGTGGCTCAAGCAGAGCCGGTAGATCAGGCGGAACCGGCGGGTTGAGCCAAGTCGGCTCTGGTAGGTCCGGCAGATCAGGCGAGCAGAGTTCAGGCGAGCAGAGTTCAGGCAGGCCGAGTTCAGGCAGGCCGAGTTCAGGCAGGCCGAGTTCAGGCTGCGCGGGCTCTGGGTCGGCCGGCGGGTCAGGCTGCGCGGGCTCTGGGTCGGCCGGCGGGTCAGGCTGCGCGGGCTCTGGGTCGGCCGGCGGGTCAGGCTGCGCGGGCTCTGGGTCGGCCGGCGGGTCAGGCTGCGCGGGCTCTGGGTCGGCCGGCGGGTCAGGCTGCGCGGGCTCTGGGTCGGCCGGCGGGTCAGGCTGCGCGGGCTCTGGGTGGACAGCCCCGTGCGTCCTCCAGGCACGCAGGGCCGCCAACACGAAAAAAAGGTCGACCGCCCTCTTGGCCATGACAGGGCTGATAAGCGGTGTTGCTGCCCCCTGGCCGACTGCGGGTTCTGGGGCCACCTCCTGGCCAGTAGAAGGGGACGAAACCCTCCTCCTCCTCCCCCGCATACAACGACCGGCAGCGGGCTCTGGGCCGGCGGCCTCCGGGCCGGCAGCAGGCTCTGGAACGGCGACCTCCGCGTCGGCAGCGGGCACTGGGACGACGGTCTCTGGGCCAGCAGAGGGTTCTGGAACGGCGGGCTCCGGGCCGGCAGCGGGCACTGGGAAGGCGGTCTCCGGGCAAACAGCAGGAATGGTCTCAGGACCGACTCTATTCCTCCTCCTCCTACGGGATTTGGAGCTTCCTGCTTGTGCCGGTACTGCAGCAGCTTGGGCTACCTCTGGGGGTGCTGCGGCAGCGCGGGCCGCCTCCGGGTCGACAGTGGGCGAGGCAGACCCGTTCCTTCTCCTCCCTCTTATGAACGGGGACAGCGGAGGACTGGGGACCTGGCAGTGAGTGGGGAAAATCGGGGGAGGGCCAAGAGGAGGAAGGCCACCCTTCCCATCACGATTGTAAACAAACCCCACAAACTGCCTGTTACACCCCGTCTAGGGAAAAGGGTGCAACATGAAAAACACAAAAAGGTAATATTTCGAAAAATGATAAATTTATTGTTCTTAAGGATGGGACATAAGATTCAGGAGCAGACAAGGCCAAAACAACAAACAAAAATTCCTTGTTTCAAAAAAACCTCTTACTTAAACCCTAACCTCAAATAAAAGAAATGAAAATACAATGTACAAACCTAACTCCCTAACCAAAAACAAAGATCAAACAACTACAATAAACAAAAATGGCGTCGGTCTCCCTACTTTCCCAAATAACAATAATAATAAGTATTTACAATATGTACAATCAGGCAACCAAACTTGAAAGGGCAATCCAAAATCAGTGTCAAACAGGCAAATTGGTCAAATCCAACAAACTCTTCAAACACAAACTAATTCAAACAAAGACTCACAGTTTTCAACACTTAACAAATTCAACTCTCTTAACAATAACACAGCTTCCACAACATGCACCAAACAACCTCTCTCCATTCTCCCCAAAATCTCTCCAGAGGAAGTGATGACATGCTTCTTTTAAAGGGCTATGCACCAATCAGGACAGAGCATTAATTGGTCTGTAGGAACCAATCAGCATGAGACACAAACACACAGAGATACTAACAGAAAAACAGAGAAATAATAATACAGAACCATAGGGTCGTAACACTGCCAAAACGATAAGATCACCAGCATTTCCATATCCCAGGCACGGACGGGCTCATTGAGGCTGCTGTTAAAAATGTCCTTGAGTTTGTCGTTGCTGATGTTTAGCCCCTCCGCTTCGAAGAGGAACAGGTAGGCAAACTCCTTTACAGTGGCTCCTCCTTGCCGAAGGGAAAGGAGCCTGTTGCGTTGGCTCGCCTGCTGTTGAGCGGAGGGATAAGGGGACGGAAATCGGAAGATTCCCATTGTAGCACTCGTTCGTAGTGCCCCTCAAAAAAAATAAAAATAAATAAATACATAAATAATCCAATTCCCGCTGAGTCCAGTAATGGTGGCGTCGTAATGTCACGACACGATACACGGGGAGGACTCAGTTGCAAGGGAAAAGGATTTATTTACAAAGTAACAAAACAACATAACAGGAACTCAAAACCCACGAGGGGGAAAACATTAACTGAAACATTATGCATAAACAAACCAGGGAACACGAACCAACCGGATGAGACGGTAAACGAAGAAACAGGAAACATGGGGAGACAACGACGCCACGCTAGACAGCAAACACACTGGGATTAAATAGGGTACATGAGGGAAGGAGTGATCAGGAACAGCTGGGAATGATTAAGGGAAACAAGGAGGCGGGGCAGGCACTAACGAGACACAAACACATAGGAGAGAGAGCAGTGCCACGGTTCTGTCCACTAGAACACTAATAACACTGGAAAAAGAGACAGAACCGTGACAATGACTCCCGGGGGCCAATCACAGTGAAGTAAATGACTCCCGGGGGCGGGGCATCGGCCGGGCTTGATGCAGACAGAGAAACATTTCACTGTGGAGCTGCCCGTGTGACATTACATTTGTCAAAGCCGTCATAGAATTATTACTTCTTATTGTGATTGAAATTGAGCATGTTCTACTTTGAGCTGGACGAAGTGAATGTTACTGTTATCGGCGTTGGATTTAGCGTCATGCGGATTGTATTTGTTTTTCTATAATTTGAAATGGGCTGATTTGCGGGACATCGGTGTTATAATATAGAAAATGAAATCCAGTAAATAACACCTCCGTGGCTGCATCCCATTGTTTGTATATACATGTATTAATGGTGTCCCACAGTCCCAGCTAATAATTAACAGCCGGTAGCAGTCGCCTATATCTGTATTTTCTACCATATAAAATATTACGATGTTCATGTCTTCAGGAAAGTATGGAAGCCCGTTTCCGCCACAGTTGAGAAAAAAAAGGATTATTTAAGTCATAATAATGAGAGAGTTTCTCATAATAATGATTTAATATCTCAAAATAATAAGAAAATTTCTTATAATAAATTAAAATTTCTCATAATAATGACTTAATATCTGGAAAAAATGAGAAAGTTTCATAATATTGACTTATCTCAAAATAATGAGAGTTTATCATAATAATGACTTAGTATCTCGAAAAAATTAGTAACTTCTTCCTAAACCTTGAACTTCAGTAAGTCCAAGTACATAGAAGAAGAACCCATTGAAGTTAAAGAACTGTCAATAATGACGTTTGAGAAAAAAAAAATTTGTGGAATACTTGATGCGGCCCTGCCTCACCCAAACTCTGCCTCCTGCGGCCCCCGGCTCATTTGAGTTTGAGACCCCTGTCGTAGAGGCATTCTGGTTGGTTTATATAGTTCATACTCACAAGGAGCCTTTGGAGTAACATCACTGTAGCTGTGAATCCACTCCTTAGCAACCAAACAGAGTACCCTAGCAACCATTTAGCCAGACCTATATCTCTGCTTCTGAGTGTCGTAGAGACATGGGGGTTGGGTCTATTGACTCATGCTAGCAAACAGGACATCCAACATGCTACATATGCTAGCAGTGAATAGCTACATGATAATAGTGGTTAGCTAAGTGTTAAATTACCATCAGTACTGTACTAACATTTTTCAATGTTTACCTGATTTATAAAAATTATTGATTTAGCTGTCATCTATCTATGTTTGGATGTGATGTTCTCTAGCGGCTGATTAAAGGTAAACACTGACAATCTGAAGAAGAGAATCTACAGTAAAAACAGAGCCTTAAATCCATCAAATCCTCAAAGCCATCAGTCCTTCCTTCCATCCTTCAACCCATCCATTCATCCATCCATCCTTCAACCCATCCATCCATCCTTCCTTCCATCTTTCAAACCATCCATCCTTCCATCAGTTCTTCCTTCCATCCTTCAAACCATCCATCCATTCCATCCATCCATCCATCCATCCATCCAGCCATCCATCCATCAATCCTTCCATCCTTCAACCCATCCATTCAGCTATCCTTCCATCCTTCAACCCATCCATCCTTCCATCATTTCTTCCTTCCATCTTGCAACCCATCCATCCTTTCATCAGTCCTTCCTTCCATCTTTTGACCCATCCATCCATCCTTCCTTCCTTCCATCTCAACCATCCATCTGTCAATCCTTCCTTCTATCCTTTAATCCATCTATCCACCCACCCTTCATCCATCCATCCATCCTCCCATCCACCCACTCTTCCATCCATCAATCCTTCAACCATCTATTCATCCATCACTACATCCTTTATCAATCCATAAATAAATCCTTCATCCATCCATCTTTCCACCCATCCATTCATCAATCGATCCTTCCTTCCATTCAACATCGATCACTCATCCATCCAGTCTTCCACCCATCCATATATCCATTCATCCATCATTCAATCCATCAATCCATCCATCATGTTGCTGAATGTAAAATCATTCTCTTCACAGGGCAACTGATGTGCTGGTTTTGAAAGCTGATTCTTTCTCCATTATTACGTTTATAGCCTCAAGAAACCACAAGAGCACAGTAACCCACAATGACTGCGCTGAAGGAAGACTAAAAGGTTTCTGGATGGATTGCCAGTGGTAGTGCAGCCCACGTGAAGCTTAAAAGAACATTTTCTGCCCTAGTTTTTAGTGTGACTCTATAACACAAAATGAGAGCGAGTCTCTTTATGATATTTATCTCAAGAGCGACAGCTGGAAGTAAATGCATATTTTTAAATATATGTATTGCTGTACATACATATTTGAGGCGTGAATGCGCGTGTACTGTAGTTGCTGAATGTGTGTCCCCTCCCACCCGAGCTCGAGCGCACTCAATCCGCAGGAGAGAGAGAGAGAGAGAGAGCGGGATGATGGCGGAGGAAGATCGGCGCTGAGCGGATCTTTTTATGTAATTGCGTTCCCTGAGTTCATTATAAATAGAAAACATAATCGTCCTGCTCGCTCGATCCAGCCATGGGTAACGAGGCGAGCCTGGAGGGCGGCGAAGGGGCCGCTGTGGCGGGGATGTCGGTTTCAGCACCGCTGGGCTCTGGACAGCTCATCAAGCCCGTCAATGGCGCAGCGACCGGGGCTGGACTCGAACCCAGGGCGGGGATGCATCGGTAAGAACAGGGTTACTTCACCACACTTAAGGCTCGCATGTGTTTCCCTCCTCGAATATGATATACGGGTTGACAGCGAGAAGCCGTGTGATTGATGCCGAGCGGAACGGAGGATGCTGAGGAGAGGAGGATGTGATGCTTGTTTCTAGGCTACGAACAGGGCATTAAAGACAGGGCTGCCGATGTGCTGACGTCCACATACATAGAGCTCGACACACCTGAGCCTCGAGAGGATGCCGATCGTGTGAATGAGAATCGAGCTCGCGTGCATTTACTGTCACGCGTTTGAAGATTTTCTCGGGCACGCGCGCTGCATTCATAGAGACCGTCATAGTCGTTGTTGGTTGTTCGCGAAAATCATCAATCGGCGCCTCTTGTGCTGGAGGAGTCTGCAACCATCTGCCATCCCTTACACGACTGAATCACGCGCTTTCTCGCTCCCTTCGATGAATAAAAGGATTAGCGTTGTGTTTGCATTCATGAGTGTGTTTCTCTGAGAATCCTCGAGCGCGAGCGTTTCTTCCTCTCTGCAAATGGCTGTCGGTATAAAAATGTGTGTATGTGTGTTTGTGTTATGGAGGGTCAGAGGAGCTCCAACTGTAAGTGCTTTTACATGAAGAATTGATAGCACTGCAATACACGCACAGCGGCTCATTCATCCGTTCTTCAGCATGACTCATATTTACATCTGATCTCTGGCGTAAGATGCTAAGAATAGGATTGTGTTTTCAGGTACAGCCATTACTCGCTACGCAACACATCTGTGTTTTTATTCCGTCGAAGTGCCTGCTCCATTCATTCAGCTTCCTTTGGTTTGGTCGCCATTGGCTTTTAGTCATATGGCTCCTGAAACTCAGAAGCCTGGCTGTCACTTATGCGGAAATCATATTTGCATTGAACTGTAATTGTAATTATGAAAGTCATTCTTGCAGAATATGCCTTCAAGCTGGGATCAAACACAAAAACAATGGAATATGATTCCATCAGTCTATACTTTAACTTTATTATAAGCCATTTATTTATAATGACAAGTCACTACATTGATATGGTAGCGTCAGGGGCCGATTACACATGAGAAGTTCCCCGTCAACACACACCAGAGGGTTGCACAGCCTCAGATCCTTGTTGGTGTCTTGCCATCAATTTTGTTAATGCATTGCCTGAAGATGTGATGAACGTGATATATTATAGCCAGGATGGTCGGATGATGATCTGAGCCAAAGATCCAATGAACACTCGAAGAGGATTTCAGAAAAGCTGTGTCTGAAATTGCCTCTGTATCCTCATGTAGTGCATGATTTGAAGGGACAGCCATTTTGTAGTGGTAGACACTATTGAGTGCACTCATTCAATCGCACAATGCACTGCAATATCAAGAGAATACCCACAATGTAGTCTGTTGGTTGTGGCAAATTTATTTCTACGTCTCGCCAGAAGACGGCCAAATCACATTTAATTACCGTTTAATTGTTTAATTACCGTTTATATGAGCTATTTTCCTTGACAACTTTCAAGATAGATCATCAGTTTATCATGAGTACTGCAAGCATAACCACACTCTCAGCATTTCATTAATAAAAAGCTATTCAAAAGTTTGCAACCAATCTGGGATACTCGATGTCTGATTCTGCTCAGTCATTAAGTGGACTATATTAGTGATTATGAATGATTTTCAGAGTGATGGACAGACACTGGCATTGGTTTGAAGATTGAAGACAGAGTGTGAAAATTATGCACTTAATTAACTGTAAAACAAAGTGTGCAATGTTGGACACTTCATGCACTCAAGAATCATAGCTTTTCTCGTATAGTGGAAAGGGAGGGACATCCCGATGACTCAATGACAAAACAACCTTATAAATTCATACACATGTGTGGTTCTTTAGTGCGATTTATAATATTTAAGGGTTGTACATAAGCTGCATTTAAAAGGCTTTTTTGTGTGCTTTGCACAGTGAACAGAGACATATGAAAAATGGTGATATGATATGATATGGACATGATATGAAATAATAATAATAATAATAATAATAATAATAATAATAATAATAATAATAATAATAATAATAAGTTTTATTTATATAGCGCCTTTCCAGAGCTCAAGGACGCTTTACAGTAGACAGTTGACAGGGGAGAGAAAGTACAAGTAGACTAATAGAAACAATAATAGAAGTATACAGAGAAAAAAAATTAAATCAGGTATAAAAATACACACAGGACATAAGAGGCAAACATTCAGAGAGATAGTATTAGAGTAAAAAATAAAGTAAAAAATCAGTTAAACAAATCATGGGTATAGCATTCAGAAAAAAGGTGAGTTTTGAGTAACGATTTAAATTCAGTGATATTGTTAATATAACAGAGTGAGCATGGGAGAGAATTCCAGAGTTTGGGAGCAATAACACAAAATGATCGGCCCCCCATGGAAGAGAGGCGATGCCGAGGGACGACAAGTAAACCAGAGTCGGAAGAACGTAGTGAACGGGTCGGAGTGTAGGGGACGAGCAAATTACAGAGATAGGGAGGAGCTAAAGAATGTAAAGATTTGAAGGTAAGCAGAAGAATTTTGAATTCGATACGATAGGCAACTGGAAGCCAGTGAAGATTGTACAAAATTGGAGTGATGTGAGCAGAGCGCTTGGTGTGGGTGATTATTCTAGCAGCAGAGTTTTGAATGTATTGTAATCTAGAAATGGAGCTTGCAGGAAGACCGATGAAAAGAGCATGAAATGATACGGCTGATATGTTAACAATGCTTATGCCACAGAGCAAAAAGATCCTGCCTCTGAGGCATTTATAAATATTGGATTGGATAGTTTATTTACACTCGATGCAAATAGCCTTACTTGTTGGAAAAGGCCATTTACTTTCTAACAACTCTGCCCTCCATTAATTGTGTTATTTCGTTTAGCTTTTACTTGTATGCAACGCATAATACAATATTGCAGAGGCTATACATTAAGTGCAAATAGCGACAGGTCCTCAAAGGTGCAGGAAGGGGACTAACATGAGCTTCACACGTTCAGCACATCCAATCAACACAATTTCAATTATACATCCATTAAATAACATCTATTATATACTTAGTTGAGTCATGAAGCTCTAGAGTTTCTGTGAACCTCTCCTCCTCCCCAGCTCCACCTGCCTAAATCTGATACAGGAATTAATTCTGCTCACAGCAGCGAGTTTGTCGATCTATTTGCGGTAGTGAGCCCATCTGCAGCAGAAGCGATACGTGTAACATATTTAGTCCACTGAGACCAAATACATTAACATGCCATATTCAAAATCACTGAAGTAACGTATGTTACCATCCCATGTTTCTGATTCTTTATTTCATTACTGATATGCAACGGGAATGGGGAGAAGATTGTGATCCGAAAAAGAAGGATTCAAGTTTGTGTTGCATGGAGAGCAAAGTGGGGAGAAGATTGTGATCGTCTTTGAACTTTGAATTCGTCTTTTTCAGACCTCATTCTTCTCTCTTCTTCTACCATCACATTTCAGTTCAGAGCAGCCTTTTGTGAAGTGAACGTGTCCAGTTTCCGGTGTCATCCACTTCCAGTTATTTTTAGCTGCACAAAGCTATGCTACTTGATATTGCAAACTGTTGTTCCCTATTATTTTAATGATTTGTCATAATTATAAAGACCTGTTTTTTTTCCGTGCAAATATTTTTTACTGTTTATTGCACTTTGTTATTCTACAAGTTATTTACCTTGGCTAATGAAGGTAATGAATCAGAAGTTCCACTTCTGCACTGAAATAAGCTAGATGAGGAACCTTGGAGGAGTATTATTACACTGACTTATTGTTCACCACATGCTTTTCACTTTAAGCCTACCTATAAACTCTGTCTTTAAGTTAATTCAACACCCATCATACGTGAGAATTGGGTCACCCGCTGGTTGAGAAGCTCCAAAACCATGGTTTTCTAGAAATACAGGAGGCTAAAGTGCATCTGACAGAGATGGCAGCTCAAGCTGTGCGAGCGGAAACCCAAGCGCAATAAGTGTTTGCACAAGGATAATGGCTGGAAACAGCAGACGCTTTTATCCAAAGCAACTTCCAAATCAGGAACATCACATGCAGTTTATCTTAAGAGCATTAAAGTTTCAAAAGTAAGAGTACACAAGCTAAAGAAGAAGAAGTAAAGTGGAGTGCATAACAATAAATAGATTTTATATTTTTGACCAGATGTGTAGGAATGATCGGGGAGAACACAAAATACCCAGAATCTACCAATGCCCATTTTTAAATCACTTTTTAAAGAATAGCTATAGATTTAAATGGGAAATAATTTTAACTGAATATTAAAGAAAATTCGGTCAATCACAGTTCACAATAAGAAGAACAGTAACACACTAAGAATATAATTAGGGTGAATTTTGCTTGCCGACTTTAATGCAAAGAGTTTGTGGTAAATGCGCTTTTTCTTGTGTGCATAACATACATTTTACTTTACATTTTCTACAGTGAAGAAAGTCACATATTGAATGCACTTTAGTTACCCAGAAATGGTGCTGAGCTCCAAAGAAAATTCTTATGTATATTTGATTGTGTTAAAGTGAAACTACTGCAAGTTTACTTTAGGAACACTTTAAATATTTAACCTAGCCTTTATATTTAGAAATGTGCTCCAAATAAAGTTTAATTATAATATTTATATCAGTAAGTCTCAAGCGATATTGTCCATACGTACAATACTTAAAATACTTAGAATGAAATAAATGTATTTGCATTGATGTTGGTTTTTTTATCACTAGGGCATTCAGACTAAAAAATGCATTTTGCATTTGTTGTTGAACATTACCTAAGTTTGTTTTTTATGAGAACAGTATAATGGGATTTACATTTACGCATTTGGCAGACGCTTTTATCCAAAGCGACTTACATTGCATTCAAGAAACACAATGACATTCTAATCAGTTCTTGCTTTCCAGTGGGAATCGAACACATGACCTTGATGTTGCAAGCGCCACTCTCTACTGTTTGAGCCACAGGAAAGCTACTTAATCCAAAGCGACTTACATTGCAAAGAAACACAATGACATTCTAATCAGTTCTTGCTTTCCAGTGGGAATCGAACACATGACCTTGATGTTGCAAGCTTAATAATCTTAACATTCCCTTACATTTCCTGGAAAAATAAATAATAGTATCATGTATCTATAACTGAATGTGCATTCCTGGAGAACGTTTGTGCTTTTGTTTGCTTTTATTATCTATAATTAGCAATAATTTCACATCGCAGGAAACGTTATTGGTTGAAAAACAGCAGGAATGCATTGCTCTCCAAGCTGGTTTTGAAATATTTTAATATATACAGCTCATGCCGCAAGATGCTGAAAACAACAATACCAATACTATTAAAATCAGATTAAATATAAAAACATTTCTTGCTTTTTCTCTTCATTTGTATGGAAAGCAACGGAAATCACAGAGTCAAATGTCATTTCTATATAAGCATTGATTAAATCTGTTATTATGTGCCTGACTTTAAAGCTGATAAGATGACAATGATGCACTCTTGTGGTTGTTTTCAATTGCAAAATTAGATCGGGCAAGTAATAGTAGAGGAAGATGAACCGACGCTGATGTAGCGAGCAGTGGCCTTTGAGGTGGAACCTGTAGCGCGCCGGTCTTTCTCTCTTCATTATGCATCACTTCACAGAAAGTGGAGAGGGAAACTTACCCAGCAGGCATTGCGCCTCACCCCAGGGCTGCAGTTTACCCTTAAAAAAACAAAGAACCATTAACATCAGGGAAATCTTTCCATTCCGTGAAAAAGTTCTTTATAGCAGTGGTCCCCAACCCCCGGTCCGCGGACTAAGTGAAATGGTACCGGACCGGTCCGTGAGCTGCTGCAAGCGGCTGTGGCGCTGTGACTACGGAGGCGTTTGAATAGTCTCTCTTGCGTTTGCGCTCGCACCCCCCTCCACGTCAACAGTCTCGAGCGGGCACCGGTCCGGGGCAAAATTATCACACGTTTACCGGTCCGCGGCACAAAAAAGGTTGGGGACCGCTGCTTTATAAAACTTAAAAGGTAATGATTGGTAAAGGAAAAAAATGAATTGATGATTGAAAGGTTCTTTGGGGAACCGGAAATAGCTCTTCTGTGCTTTAAAACTTAAAAGGTAATGATTGGTAAAGGAAAAAAATGAATTGATGATTGAAAGGTTCATTGCTGCAAAAACACGCTTTTTGAAGCTTTATTTTAAACCGAATCCAGTTTAACTGGTCCAGTTCTCTATTAACTACGACTTTTACCTAAAAAAACCCTAATTACTGATTATTAATAGTTAGTAAGGTAGTTGTTAAGTTTAGGTATTGGATTGGACTACGGATGTAGAATATGGTCATGCTGAAAAAGGCATTAATATGTGCTTTATACCTACTAATAAACAGATTATATCCTAGTAATATGCTTGATAATAAGCAAAAAGTTAATCAAGAATTGGACCCTATACTGCATAAAAAGTATTAGCATTTTTTTTCTCTCGCACTGAATTTTGTTCTTTTATTTAGTTGCATGGACATTGATATCAATCATCCACTAGTGAACTGTATAACCAACGCACACACACGATAGAGAATACCCATAATGCACCATGAGTGTCAGTAGTTATATAATACACCTTGTCTCAAAGATGATTTATGGCCTAATTTATGGTGTGATTTATGGGTGTAATTTATGGCCGTACCCTGTGTCCGGCTGTCCACCTGCCACTCAAACTGTCCGGTGAATGTTTGACAGACAGGTGTTTAGGGGTTAAATGTGTGTGTGTGTTGTTGCCCCTGATTGGCTGCTCGCTGACTGTCAAAGGTTTTTATGGTTAGATTTACAACTTAGCGTCACAGACAGGCAAGTCAGAGTGTCAATCAAATAAAGGTACAGATGATTTTATGGTTTGATATATGATGATGGATGGATCTTAACCAGAGTGCCATTGAAATGGTGCTGCTCCTCTCCTGTCTTCTGGCTCCATCCAGTCTGGTGGGGGGAAAGCGGTTGGGGGTCATGATTGTTTCTTTGATTGTCTGTGGGGAAAGTAACCCAAGCAAGTTTTACATTGTTAACACCCAGCATCAAAATCAGTGTTGTTTGATCTAAAAACTGAAGGCAGAGACTGTGTTTTACCTACCAGAAGAAGAAAATACTCTGTTTGCATTTTAGCAATGATAAGGGCCCAAGTGTTGTTTGACATCCGATCCCTGGTTTTTCTACTATCCATCTCCCACTGTGATGCAGTTGAGGGTCTGATGGCCTGTTTGTTAACAGTCATGCAGCACACACCAGTTCTCCTGAAAGACTTAACAAATTATGCCTTGTTCAAATAAGACATTGCAATAAAATTATTCATTCTTCATTCACTTCACTATAAAATACCTGAGTAAAATGGAAAATGTTGATTTAAAGATTTAAAATGTTGAAAAACTGTCTTGAAAATGAGTATAAATATATATTTTCCTGTACTTTATTATGCTTCAAATTAATGCATCCAGGTTCAACAGAGTCCAAAAACAAAAACAAAAGCATGCTGTAAGTCGACACCTCTGCGATCAGAACTTGTGTGTTTATACTACAAAAACAAAAGTGATTTAAGATTTTAATTTGTGTATTAAATAAAGGTTCCTCTTAGCTCTTATCTCATAGTGACGGAAAATGTTTTTATACTGTTTTGATTTATCTTCAGATTGTATACTAAAAAGTTAGTGTTAACATTTAGTTATTTAATACTATGGGAAACTTAGTCATATTTGATAAAGTTTTGTTATAAACCTCTTATTATTGAATTAATTATACTGTTGTACATTACAATTATTGAAAATATATTATGTAAAATTACTTTCTCACAAATGTGTTATCCGAATCACAAGTTTACCTAAACTACTCTACAGTCATCTTACCCAAACATTTTTAATCTTACAGTTTTTAAAAATGTTTACTCAATAGAAGTAGTTTTCGGCCCCACTCAGTGAAACATTCACTCATATACCGGATCTTTAGACCAAATCTGCAAAACTGCACGCGTATTATATGCTTTACAAACATATAGCATACAGCTAACAATATGTTTTCAGAAAGAAAAACATTATTTTAAACCTTGCATTTCTGTTAGTGTAAACATTTACCTAATTTGATCACTTAGAAATCAAAACACAGCATTTCTGTTTATGATGTAAAAATATACTGAATATACATATAAGTCATCACCTTTTACTTCTATAACACTTTATACCATCAATAGTTTAATATACTCCAATTCAGTTCAAAGTACATCCAACAAGCCGATAGTGTGCAGTGTGTTTGTACACATACACTGCACAATGAACAAGCAAAAGATATAATAGAGTAGAGCTTTAAATGTGTAGAATAGGTTTGTGTAAGTTACTATACAAAATCACAGTTTTAGAAGATTTAAAATAGTTTTTGAATAAATTGTTTGCTTTTCCCAAAAGGTAGGTGTGTGTGCGCGTGTCTGTGTGTGTGTGTGTGTGTGTGTGTGTGTGTGTGTGTGTGTGTGTGTGTATCTGTGTCTGTCTGTTTTGTTTGCGTGCGTGCATGTGTGTATGTGTGTGTGTGCACCTGTCTGTTTGTTTGTTTTGTTTGTGTCTTTTTATGTGCGTCCATGTGTCTTTGTTTGTATCTGTTTGTTTGTTTGTGTGTGTGTGTGTGTGTGTGTGTGTGTGTGTATCTGTGTCTGTCTGTTTTGTTTGCGTGCGTGCATGTGTGTATGTGTGTGTGTGTGTGCACGTGTCTGTTTGTTTGTTTTGTTTGTGTCTTTTTATGTGCGTCCATGTGTCTTTGTTTGTATCTGTTTGTTTGTTTGTGTTTGTGTGTGTGTGTGTGTGTGTGTGTGTGTGTGTGTGTGTGTGTGTGTGTGTGTGTGTGTGTGTGTGTGTGTGTGTGTGTGTGTGTGTGTGTGTGTGTGTGTGTGTGTGCGTGTGCATGTCTGTTTGTTTGTTTGTGTACGTGTTTGCATGTCTGTCTGTTGGAGTTTGCGTGTTTGTTTCAATAAACAAAAGCACGTTTCACTCCAAATTCGAAGTAAAAATAAAAACACCCATTGTTTAAACATGTATACATCACTAAAGCACTGCATGTTGTCTGTTACATTTAAACAAAACTTTTGCTGTCATTATTTATTATATTTTAAATATCCTGATGACCAGCCTTGTTTCTGTGCGAGCAAACTGTAATGAACACGACTCGTTTGCACAGGAAAACTCTGTTTGAAAACTTTAGATCCTCTGTTTGTGACATAATGATCACATCAGAAAACATTTGAATTGTATGACTAAACTTTTTCTTTTGACAAAGCTACATTTCAGAATTATTCACCCGTGAGTTTAACAGCCACAGGATAACATGTTGTTTTGCAGTTCTCATGAAACGATCATGGTGTGTATTTTCACACCTGGAACTCATTACTTTGTTCATATCAAACAAGTTCTGTTTGATACATTTTGACTGTTTGACTTGTAAGTCTCATGCCATTTTAAAATTATTTACTAAAAAACATTAACTGCACCAGAATCACACACTTTTGTTTTTAGGCTAAAACTCTTTGAGAGCTATCAACAATACAGGAATAAATCATATATATATATATATATATATATATATATATAAACAAAAAATATACATAATGTACAAAATAATAATACAAATAAAGTAATTGTCTTTCTATATGAATGTTTGACTAAATTGATATTTCTTTTAGAGCAACTTTTCACCCGTCTATGAGGTTGGAATCTTATGAACCATCAACATGAAAAGTAAGTCTGGCTGTTTTACTCTTTTTACAACTGTTGCACATTCAATTACAGTTAGAGGTTGTTCAATACAGGTCCACACACTCGTAAGGCTATAGATACATCTCAAACACTAGCTTTACACAGGTATAATGGACACACAAACCCCTGTGTAGTTCAAGAGGGCCCTTTACTGAGATCAGCATGCAAGAAAGGGCCATTTTCTAATGAATTCAGAGAAAACATTCACAAGCAGTTGTGAAAGTTTCTAAGTTTGGCTTTGTAAAGGTTTTGTTCTTGTACTACACCACTAGATATAGATGACACTATTCACATTTCTTGTTGGATTGTATTGTTTTAGATGAAGACTCTTCTTTGAGATCCAGCAACATTAAGAGTTTAATGAAGAATTGAAGTAACAGTCTTTATCGTTGGGGCTTTTTGACAAAAATATAAATTTCTTTTAGTGCAACTTTCCAGCTATCTCTGATATGGGGTCGCATGAAGGATCAACACGGAAAGTCCGTTTTAAAACTGATTTAAAACTATTACAATTGAATCACAAAAAAAGGGGCACACCTTACAAGAAAAGCAACGGTTATAATGCATACGGAATACAGAAAATCCATGCATGAACAACTAGTGCGTTTGCTACATGTTTGTAAATTTCTAGTTTGACAAATGACCGTTTTATTACGCCACTGGATGACATTTTAGACGACAACTAAAGCAATCTAAGTTCATGCTTTTACTCATCTGGGAAAGCGTGTGTGATGAACATAGACCGTTCATTTAAGAAACTTGTATGACTAAACTTTCTCTCTTGACAAACCAGCATTTTCAAAAATTTTGCTAGACGTTAAGATTATAAAGTTCTCTTGACAAACCAGCATCAACTATTATCGTCATCTTGGACTCAAATGTAGCCACTGTTCTGGAATACTTCACATAAGTTGTAATTCACATTTTACAATCTGTAAATAGATGTGCCAAAAGTTGTCAGAGGTGTTAGAGGGAACGCAACACAACGTTTTAACGCAAACACACTTGAGGTCTAACGCTACATGCGTTCTAAAAGGCTAAAGATACAATTCGAACATAAACTTTATACAGAATGATGTGTGCTCAATTTAAAAATACAGCATAAGAAAAATAAATGGCAGTCCTTCTACACTACTGTTTAAATGGTGATATTTTTTCCGGTCTGTCTATGAAGTGACTAGAAGATGCATGACAGGCCCAGGCCTCCACATGAAATCAGCGAGTCTAGCTGTCTTGTACGACTGTTACATTTAAAACAAGACTATCGATTAAGTCACACATTACAAGAGGTCACCAGCACACTATTTCGTCTAAATTTATTTGTAATTTAGGCTTTCCAGTACAGCTCAAACATTAGAGAGTGGTGCTTGCAACATCAAAGTCAGGGGTTCGATTCACAGGGAAAGCAAAAACTGATTAGAATGCCAATGTGTTTCTTGAATGCAATGCAAGTCACTATGGATAAAAGCGTCTGATGATTGCATAAATGTTAATGTTGTCCCTCACCAACTGAATGCCATATATAATTAACATATCTTACATTGTCACAATTGTAAGTATTTGTTTAGCTTAAATATTGGTATTAGCATCAAAGCGCATGCCAAATGCTAGTGAAGAGATAATCTACAGATTGTTTATATTGAACATTGTTTGTACATCACACTCTGTGTGTATTGCCGTGTGCGACTGTATGCGTTATCCTTCCTCTTTTACATACAATCTGGTGTAATTTTTGCAAACTTTAGGTGTTCTCATTGTTCATATACGACAACGTTTCCCTTGAACTGTTTGATTTAATACAATTATAATAAAAGCCATCTCCTTCGCTTGAGGCATTTACGCTACATTATTATAATGCCATTGTTTTTAGGTAGTGCTAACATATATTATATCTTTAACCAAACTGTTTATCTGGTTAAAGAACATGGCACCCATCTCATAACAAAACATATTTTGTCTTGTAAAATGTGTAGCGTTTTTACAAATATTGCAAAGACATCTTTCTATCAGCGATCGATTACCGATTACAATCGGTCTAAACAAAATACAGAGTAATACAACCTTTGACCAGCTAAACATAATGCAATGTTTGCAAGAAAATCTCACGAGTTACAGGGCTGCATAATACTCTTTTAACTAGCTCAGACATGGTCATAAAGTGATTAAGTGATTCAACCTTTTATTTTTTAACAACATATTGGTGAATAAAACATTCATACATTTACATACATTGAACAAAAATGATTAGATTACAGATTGTCTAGCCAGAAAAGAATATCAATGCATGACACCACGTTTTGATTTAGGGTGCAGATCCCCAGAGTTGCAACTATTTCACCAAATTTTATTTTTTAAACCAGTGCCACACAAAGATCTGTTACAATACAGAGTTTGTTACAGTACACATACAGATATTCATACATTTACATACATTGAACAAAAATGACCAGAAAAGAATATCACTGCATGACACCACGTTTTGATTTAGGGTGCAGATCCCCAGAGTTGCAACTACAAATTTTATTTTTTAAACCAGTGCCACACAAAGATCTGTTACAATACAGAGTTTGTTACAGTACACATACAGATAACCTCAGTAAATCCGATCTCATCACTACATTCACAGCAAACAAGCAAGAAATTATTTCCCATACCGGGAGTTGAACCCGGGCAGCCTGGGTGAAAACCAGGAATCCTAACCGCTAGACCATATGGGAGACACATATAGTTTCCAAAGGCAACAAAATGATAGCGATAGCTCATTAGTGTTAATTATTTTCATGTTATACGTATCCAACATTGCAAAAGGTGGTCAAACTTAAAGCGGTCCTTTAAATGTTGTTTAAACAGTCTGTTTTAACTTTTAGACGGCACTCGTTGGTCACGGCGCAATCACGCTTCCAGCTGCACGTGCAAAGCATCGCCCGAACTTTCGCAGTCTTTTGCGCAGCCATATCAGAAATTTGCAGAGTTTCTTCAGAACTCAACTTGGTGGATGATATAAACTTTGTCCCCTATCAACTTGGTGGATGATATAAACTTTGTCCCCTATTCGATGCTGGAAGGTTTTAATAATGCCGGGGATCTCCTGTGAATGAGTTCTTGCCGCACATTTATCACATTTATTAATGCGTAGAAGTGCAGGTTTATGGGTCTGATCTCCCATAGTTTGACCCGAAGAAGCGCTGGACTCGTCAGGTTCAGACTTTGGTCGTCCATGTAAAAACCAGACAATGTTCCTTCAATCTTTGATCAATGAGATGTTGCAGTAGCTGTAACAGTCAGGAAAGGCAGGGTGCGATAAATGAGCTCTGTGTAGTTGATCAGGGTCCTCTCAAACCTGCTGTGAGGGTTTAACTCGTCAGGAGGTCATAAATAACTATGTAAATTAAAGTCGCGTGTAAAGTGTAGTAGCCACGTGTAAAAGTACTCCATATGCCACTAGAGGATTAAGTTTGATTATTTAGCACTCAAAAAATGCATGGGTGATCCAGTTAGGATTATTATTACCCCATTTACTCTTTTGATTAAGCATCATAACGTCAAAAAATGCATGGGTGAATTGTGCCCAACAAGACCCCAACATCCATTTAGGAAGAAGATGAGATTTATTTTTGTGTAGACTTTAATACATTTTTTTATCATAGTTAATTTAAGATGTTCAGTTAAAGACTTTTATTAACATCGTCATGTTTATTGTCTCGAGTAAAATTAAACAATCTAAATACAGCATTATCACCTCTACAACATACATACACTTAGAGTCCAGAGATGTTGGATCTAACCATAGCTTTATTAAACAAACAAAAGAAAAATAACATACAGTAAGGAAGACAGAGAGAATGTTAAGTATCATATAAACAGGTGCAAGAAGTGATTTTTGGTGTAACAGATTGGTCTCTTTAACACATTTTTACAAGGATAACCATAGTTAAACACTGACTGATTATTGCTTAAAATAGGCCAGTCGTGTTCACAAACTCGTATAAACAGCTTGTCTATGGTTGAAAAGACGTCGTTTAACACGGGTAAGTCGCACCATTCAAAAGATAAACCCATTTTGCAGCAATCGTAGGGATCGTCCGGAATAGGCCAGTCGTGTTCATCATCAGAATCATCGTTGCTTTGATTCATAATGTCCCTTTTGACCTCTTTGCTGCGCTTATTTCGAATAATAATTTCTTCATGTAAGCTCTTACTCCAGCAGGTCGATATGGACACGTTGTCACAAGGCTTTGACACGCTGTACTGCACGTCCGGTATGGAACCATTCCACTTGAAAAGGCACCATATTCTTTTGCTAACCCCATTCAGATCTCTCCAGATTTGATTGTAAAATATAAACCAGTCTATAGCAGGCAAAATAAGACGTGGTGTCTCTGAAGTAAGGTCTTCAACAAATTCAATAGAGTAGATTTCGACTGTGCGCGATGACTTGTCGAAAACAAATCCGCCTATATAATCACCAGACATCAGAGAATTCCTGTTTCACAAAACCATCCTCTTCATGAAGAAACTTGGTCAAACGAATCCTTTGATTTTTCTGCCATGCATAAGGAAGGGTTTCTTCTGTTTCAAGAGAACTTCTTGTCTGTGTTTCCGGAGTCTTTGGAGAAGCCATTGTTACTGTAGTGATGAGAACTGTCTTAACGCCTGTTTAGACGGCAGATTCATAGGCAGGGCCTGTAGGTGTGAGACATCCAAGGATGTGACACATTCAACAGCCATAAAACACCCTGCTTGATAGAAAGATGTCTTTGCGGGTATTATCGCCTGATATTTGTAAAAACGCTACACATTTTACAAGACAAAATATGTTTTGTTATGAGATGGGTGCCATGTTCTTTAACCAGATAAACAGTTTGGTTAAAGATATAATATATGTTAGCACTACCTAAAAACAATGGCATTATAATAATGTAATGCCTCAAGCGAAGGAGATGGCTTTTATTAAATGCAAACAGTTCAAGCGAAGGAAATGGCTTTTATTATAATTATGCGAAGGAGATAAATCAAACAGTTCAAGGGAAACGTTGTCGTATATGAACAATGAGAACACCTAAAGTTTGCAAAAATTACACCAGATTGTATGTAAAAGAGGAAGGATAACGCATACAGTCGCACACGGCAATACACACAGAGTGTGATGTACAAACAATGTTCAATATAAACAATCTGTAGATTATCTCTTCACTAGCATTTGGCATGCGCTTTGATGCTAATACCAATATTTAAGCTAAACAAATACTTACAATTGTGACAATGTAAGATATGTTAATTATATATGGCATTCAGTTGGTGAGGGACAACATTAACATTTATGCAATCATCAGACGCTTTTATCCATAGTGACTTGCATTGCATTCAAGAAACACATTGACATTCTAATCAGTGTTTGCTTTCCCTGGGAATCGAAACCCCTGACCTTGATGTTGCAAGCACCACTCTCTAATGTTTGAGCTGTACTGGAAAGCCTAAATTACAAATAAATTTAGACGAAATAGTGTGCTGGTGACCTCTTGTAATGTGTGACTTAATCGATAGTCTTGTTTTAAATGTAACAGTCGTACAAGACAGCTAGACTTAATCGATAGCTGATCTCTCTAATGGAAAGTTTTAAATGTAACAGTCGTACAAGACAGCTAGACTCGCTGATTTCATGTGGAGGCCTGGGCCTGTCATGCATCTTCTAGTCACTTCATAGACAGACCGGAAAAAATATCACCATTTAAACAGTAGTGTAGAAGGACTGCCATTTATTTTTCTTATGCTGTATTTTTAAATTGAGCACACATCATTCTGTATAAAGTTTATGTTCGAATTGTATCTTTAGCCTTTTAGAACGCATGTAGCGTTAGACCTCAAGTGTGTTTGCGTTAAAACGTTGTGTTGCGTTCCCTCTAACACCTCTGACAACTTTTGGCACATCTATTTACAGATTGTAAAATGTGAATTACAACTTATGTGAAGTATTCCAGAACAGTGGCTACATTTGAGTCCAAGATGACGATAATAGTTGATAGAACTTTATAATCTTAACGTCTAGCAAAATTTTTGAAAATGCTGGTTTGTCAAGAGAGAAAGTTTAGTCATACAAGTTTCTTAAATGAACGGTCTATGTTCATCACACACGCTTTCCCAGATGAGTAAAAGCATGAACTTAGATTGCTTTAGTTGTCGTCTAAAATGTCATCCAGTGGCGTAATAAAACGGTCATTTGTCAAACTAGAAATTTACAAACATGTAGCAAACGCACTAGTTGTTCATGCATGGATTTTCTGTATTCCGTATGCATTATAACCGTTGCTTTTCTTGTAAGGTGTGCCCCTTTTTTTGTGATTCAATTGTAATAGTTTTAAATCAGTTTTAAAACGGACTTTCCGTGTTGATCCTTCATGCGACCCCATATCAGAGATAGCTGGAAAGTTGCACTAAAAGAAATTTATATTTTTGTCAAAAAGCCCCAACGATAAAGACTGTTACTTCAATTCTTCATTAAACTCTTAATGTTGCTGGATCTCAAAGAAGAGTCTTCATCTAAAACAATACAATCCAACAAGAAATGTGAATAGTGTCATCTATATCTAGTGGTGTAGTACAAGAACAAAACCTTTACAAAGCCAAACTTAGAAACTTTCACAACTGCTTGTG
>JAWRVZ010000387.1:322500-347256 GCA_037043235.1 Rhodeus uyekii | reverse complement strand
CACACACTCATTCACACACTCACACTCGCACTCATTTACACACTCACACTCAATCACACACTCACTCACATACTCACTGTCACACTCAATCACACACTCACACTCAATCACACACTCACACTCATTCACACACTCACACTCATTTACACACTCACTCACATACTCACTGTCACACTCAGTCACACTCACACTCAATCACACACTCACAGTCACACACAACCTCAGTCACACACTCAATCACACACTCACAGTCACACACACACTCAAACACAACCTCAGTCACACACTCACACTCATTTACACACTCACACTCTCTCACTCACACACTGACACTCCCTCACACTCTCTCTCACTCACACTCCCTAACTCACTATCACTCTCACACACTCACAGTCAATCACACACTCACTCACATACTCACTGTCACACTCAATCACACACTCACTGTCACACACACACACTCAATCACACACTCACTCACATACTCACTGTCACACTCAATCACACACTCACACTCATTTACACACTCACACTCACACTCACACTCATTCACACACTCACACTCAATCACACTCACACTCATTTACACACTCAATCTCAGTCACACACTCACACTCATTCACACACTCACACTCAGTCACACTCGCACTCATTTATACACTCACACTCAATCACACACTCACTGTCACACACACACTTATTCACACACTCACAGTCACACTCGCACTCATTTACACACTCACACTCAATCACACACTCACTCACATACTCACTGTCACACTCATTCACACACTCACTCACATACTCACTGTCACACTCATTCACACACTCACTCACATACTCACTGTCACACTCAGTCACACTCACACTCAATCACACACTCACAGTCACACACAACCTCAGTCACACACACACACTCATTTACACACTCACACTCTCTCACTCACACACTGACACTCCCTCACACTCTCTCTCACTCACACAGTCACACTCAATCACACTCCCTAACTCACTATCACTCTCACACACACACACTCACAGTCAATCACACACTCACTCACACACTCACTGTCACTCACACACTCACTCACATACTCACTGTCACACTCAATCACACACTCACTGTCACACACACACACTCAATCACACACTCACACTCATTTACACACTCACACTCAATCACACACTCACACTCAATCACACACTCACACTCATTTACACACTCAATCTCACAGTCACACACTCACACTCATTCACACACACACTCACACTCACTCACTCTCTCTATCACACTCACTCACACGCACACACACACACTCTCACACACACTCTCTATCACTTACACAATCACACACACAGTCGCAGTCACACTCACACACACTCTCTCTCACACACACACACTCATTCACACACTCACACTCATTCACACACTCACACACTCACACTCATTCACACACTCACACTCAATCACACACACAGTCACATACTCACACTCAATCACACACTCACAGTCACACTCGCACTCATTCACACACTCACATTCAATCACACACTCACTCACATAATCACTGTCACACACACACTCACACTCACACTCACTAACCCTAACCCTAACTCAATCACACACTCACACTCATTTACACACTCACACACTCACAGTCACACACTCACTGTCACACACACACTCAATCACACACTCACACTCATTTACACACTCACACACTCACAGTCACATACTCACTGTCACACTCAATCACACAGTCACACTCGCACTCATTTACACACTCAATCACACACACTCACACACACTCACACTCATTCACACACTCACACTCACACTCAATCACACACTCACTGTCACACACACTCAATCTCATTCACACACTCAGTCACACTTGCACTCATTTACACACTCACACTCAATCACACACTCACTGTCACACACACTCAATCACACACTCACACTCAATCACACACTCACACTCACACACACTCACAGTCATTCACACACTCACACTCTTTCACACACTCAGTCACACTCACACTCAATCTCACAGTCACACACACACTCATTCACACACACTCACACTCATTTACACACTCAATCTCACTGTCACACACACACACTCAAACACACACTCACACTCAATCACACACTCAAACACACACTAACACTCAATCACAACCTCAGTCACACACTCACACACTATCGCTCTCTCAATATCACTCTAACACTAACTCACACTCACACTCTCTCACTATCATTCTCATTCACTCACACACTCACTCTCTCACACACACACTCACAATCACACACTTACTCACACTCACACACTTACTCACACTCACACACTCACCCTAACCCTCCTCACTCTCACTCTCTCTCACACTCACTCACTCACTCACTCTCTCTATCACACTCTCACTATCACACGCACACACACTCACTCACTCACACACACAGTCGCAGTCACACTCACACACTCTCTCTCACTCTATCACACACACTCTCATTCTCTGGACTCTTACTCTCACACTCTCACTCTGACTCTCTGTCACTCTATCACTCACATACTCACTCACACACTCACACTCATTCACACTCATTCACACTCAATCACACACTCAATCACACACTCACAGTCACATACTCACTCAATCACACACTCACACTCATTTACACACTCAATCACACACTCACACTCAATCACACACTCACACTCATTCACACTCATTCACACACTCAATCACACACTCACAGTCACATACTCACTCAATCACACACTCACACTCATTTACACACTCAATCACACACTCACACTCAATCACACACTCACACTCATTCACACACTCACACTCATTCACACTCATTCACACACTCACACTCAATCACACTCATTCACACACTCACACTCATTCACACTCATTCACACACTCACACTCATTCACACTCATTCACACACTCACACTCAATCACACACTCACACTCATTTACACACTCATTTACACACTCACACTCAATCTCACACTCACATACTCACTGTCACACTCAATCACACACTCACAGTCACACACACACTCAAACACACACTCACACTCACACACTTACATAAACTCACACTCTCTCTCTCGCACACACACACACACACACACACACACACACACGTCAGCACAGCTAACCCTGTATAATGACATGTGACGTTTGTAACATTTCAGAGAATAATTAATTTCTCACCGAACCAGAATTCCCCGTCCAGCGCTCCGAATCCGCTGCTGTATTCCCGCCAGCTCCGGAAGAAGTTTGTCTTCCCATCCTTTCTTCTCTGAAAGACCTACACACACAAACACACGGATGAGAGATTAGCCACTCAAACTAATACCTTGCTAACATCGCTAAATATGTCATATCTGATCAGTGACAGCACACATCTGCGGGTGAGTGATCGGAGGCTTCGTTCATGACCAGTGAAGTGCTGAAAATCAGGGTTTGTGAACGACTCGCTCTTTCACTTTTAATGGTCTTGTCCCAAATGGATCCCTAACCCCTCGCTCTGAGTGTCAGGGCAGAAGGGAAAGCTCTGTCCCAAACGACACACTTCATTCAGTCCTGCGCGCCCGTGAGATCCATGAGGATTCTTCCCTCAGACTCAGGATTCAGTGACGTGATTCTCGTACCGTCCAGCCGCCTCCGTCCGTCTCCATGTCACAGTAAACCATCCGCGGCGCTCCCTGCCGGCCCTGCGGAAACACCTCCACGATTCCCGACTCCAGCGCCCCGTTCTGCTGCTCCTGCCAACAATCAGAGGGAAACGGGAACCGGAGATTCCCTGAGGAGAGAGAGGGAGAGAGAGAGAGAGAGAGGGAGGATGAAAACACATCCAGCTAAAGATCAGAGTAACATCTGTAAAAATAAAACTTTTTTCAAGTGTGTGTTTCAGTGTCAGGTGTGTGTGTGGGTCAGCTGTGTGTGTAGGTCAGGTGTGTGTGTGGGTCAGTGTCAGGTGTGTGTGTGGGTCAGTGTCAGGTGTGTGTGTGTGTGTGTGTGTGTGTGAGTCAGTGTCAGGTGTGTGTGTGGGTCAGGTGTGTGTGGGTCAGTGTCAGCTGTGTGTGTGGGTCAGGTGTGTGTGTGGGTCAGGTGTGTGTGTGGGTCAGTGTCAGCTGTGTGTGTGGGTCAGCTGTGTGTGTGGGTCAGTGTCAGGTGTGTGTGTGGGTCAGTGTCAGGTGTGTGTGTGGGTCAGGTGTGTGTGTGGGTCAGTGTCAGGTGTGTGTGTGGGTCAGGTGTGTGTGTGGGTCAGGTGTGTGTGTGGGTCAGTGTCAGGTGTGTGTGTGGGTCAGGTGTGTGTGTGGGTCAGTGTCAGGTGTGTGTGTGGGTCAGGTGTGTGTGTGGGTCAGGTGTGTGTGTGGGTCAGTGTCAGGTGTGTGTGTGGGTCAGGTGTGTGTGTGGGTCAGTGTCAGGTGTGTGTGTGGGTCAGGTGTGTGTGTGGGTCAGGTGTGTGTGTGGGTCAGTGTCAGGTGTGTGTGTGGGTCAGGTGTGTGTGTGGGTCAGTGTCAGGTGTGTGTGTGGGTCAGGTGTGTGTGTGGGTCAGGTGTGTGTGTGGGTCAGTGTCAGGTGTGTGTGTGGGTCAGTGTCAGGTGTGTGTGTGGGTCAGGTGTGTGTGTGGGTCAGTGTCAGGTGTGTGTGTGGGTCAGGTGTGTGTGTGGGTCAGCTGTGTGTGTGGGTCAGTGTCAGGTGTGTGTGTGGGTCAGTGTCAGGTGTGTGTGTGGGTCAGGTGTGTGTGTGGGTCAGTGTCAGGTGTGTGTGTGGGTCAGGTGTGTGTGTGGGTCAGTGTCAGCTGTGTGTGTGGGTCAGGTGTGTGTGTGGGTCAGGTGTGTGTGTGGGTCAGTGTCAGGTGTGTGTGTGGGTCAGCTGTGTGTGTGGGTCAGTGTCAGGTGTGTGTGTGGGTCAGGTGTGTGTGTGGGTCAGTGTCAGGTGTGTGTGTGGGTCAGGTGTGTGTGTGGGTCAGTGTCAGGTGTGTGTGTGGGTCAGTGTCAGGTGTGTGTGGGTCAGCTGTGTGTGTGGGTCAGTGTCAGGTGTGTGTGTGGGTCAGCTGTGTGTGTGGGTCAGGTGTGTGTGTGGGTCAGTGTCAGGTGTGTGTGTGGGTCAGTGTCAGGTGTGTGTGTGGGTCAGTGTCAGGTGTGTGTGGGTCAGCTGTGTGTGTGGGTCAGTGTCAGGTGTGTGTGTGGGTCAGTGTCAGGTGTGTGTGGGTCAGCTGTGTGTGTGGGTCAGTGTCAGGTGTGTGTGGGTCAGCTGTGTGTGTGGGTCAGCTGTGTGTGTGGGTCAGTGTCAGCTGTGTGTGTGTGGGTCAGGTGTGTGTGTGGGTCAGTGTCAGGTGTGTGTGTGTGGGTCAGGTGTGTGTGTGGGTCAGTGTCAGGTGTGTGTGTGGGTCAGGTGTGTGTGTGGGTCAGTGTCAGCTGTGTGTGTGTGGGTCAGGTGTGTGTGTGGGTCAGTGTCAGGTGTGTGTGTGGGTCAGGTGTGTGTGTGGGTCAGTGTCAGGTGTGTGTGTGGGTCAGCTGTGTGTGTGGGTCAGTGTCAGGTGTGTGTGTGGGTCAGCTGTGTGTGTGTGGGTCAGCTGTGTGTGTGGGTCAGCTGTGTGTGTGGGTCAGCTGTGTGTGTGGGTCAGTGTCAGGTGTGTGTGTGGGTCAGCTGTGTGTGTGTGGGTCAGTGTCAGGTGTGTGTGTGGGTCAGGTGTGTGTGTGGGTCAGCTGTGTGTGTGGGTCAGTGTCAGGTGTGTGTGTGGGTCAGGTGTGTGTGTGGGTCAGTGTCAGGTGTGTGTGTGGGTCAGCTGTGTGTGTGGGTCAGCTGTGTGTGTGGGTCAGTGTCAGGTGTGTGTGTGGGTCAGGTGTGTGTGTGGGTCAGTGTCAGGTGTGTGTGTGGGTCAGGTGTGTGTGTGGGTCAGTGTCAGGTGTGTGTGTGGGTCAGGTGTGTGTGTGGGTCAGTGTCAGCTGTGTGTGTGGGTCAGGTGTGTGTGTGGGTCAGGTGTGTGTGTGGGTCAGGTGTGTGTGTGGGTCAGGTGTGTGTGTGGGTCAGTGTCAGCTGTGTGTGTGGGTCAGGTGTGTGTGTGGGTCAGGTGTGTGTGTGGGTCAGCTGTGTGTGTGGGTCAGCTGTGTGTGTGGGTCAGGTGTGTGTGTGGGTCAGCTGTGTGTGTGTGTGGGTCAGCTGTGTGTGTGGGTCAGGTGTGTGTGTGGGTCAGTGTCAGGTGTGTGTGTGGGTCAGGTGTGTGTGTGGGTCAGTGTCAGGTGTGTGTGTGGGTCAGGTGTGTGTGTGGGTCAGTGTCAGGTGTGTGTGTGGGTCAGGTGTGTGTGTGGGTCAGTGTCAGGTGTGTGTGTGGGTCAGGTGTGTGTGTGGGTCAGTGTCAGGTGTGTGTGTGGGTCAGGTGTGTGTGTGGGTCAGTGTCAGGTGTGTGTGTGGGTCAGGTGTCTGTGTGGGTCAGTGTCAGGTGTGTGTGTGGGTCAGGTGTGTGTGTGGGTCAGTGTCAGGTGTGTGTGTGGGTCAGGTGTGTGTGTGGGTCAGCTGTGTGTGTGGGTCAGTGTCAGGTGTGTGTGTGGGTCAGGTGTGTGTGTGGGTCAGTGTCAGGTGTGTGTGTGGGTCAGCTGTGTGTGTGGGTCAGTGTCAGGTGTGTGTGTGGGTCAGGTGTGTGTGTGGGTCAGTGTCAGGTGTGTGTGTGGGTCAGGTGTGTGTGTGGGTCAGCTGTGTGTGTGGGTCAGTGTCAGGTGTGTGTGTGGGTCAGGTGTGTGTGTGGGTCAGTGTCAGGTGTGTGTGTGGGTCAGTGTCAGCTGTGTGTGTGGGTCAGGTGTGTGTGTGGGTCAGGTGTGTGTGTGGGTCAGTGTCAGCTGTGTGTGTGGGTCAGGTGTGTGTGTGGGTCAGCTGTGTGTGTGGGTCAGCTGTGTGTGTGGGTCAGTGTCAGGTGTGTGTGTGGGTCAGTGTCAGGTGTGTGTGTGGGTCAGCTGTGTGTGTGTGGGTCAGCTGTGTGTGTGGGTCAGCTGTGTGTGTGGGTCAGCTGTGTGTGTGGGTCAGTGTCAGGTGTGTGTGTGGGTCAGCTGTGTGTGTGGGTCAGTGTCAGGTGTGTGTGTGGGTCAGGTGTGTGTGTGGGTCAGTGTCAGGTGTGTGTGTGGGTCAGGTGTGTGTGTGGGTCAGTGTCAGGTGTGTGTGTGGGTCAGGTGTGTGTGTGGGTCAGTGTCAGCTGTGTGTGTGGGTCAGGTGTGTGTGTGGGTCAGGTGTGTGTGTGGGTCAGGTGTGTGTGTGGGTCAGTGTCAGCTGTGTGTGTGGGTCAGGTGTGTGTGTGGGTCAGGTGTGTGTGTGGGTCAGCTGTGTGTGTGGGTCAGCTGTGTGTGTGGGTCAGGTGTGTGTGTGGGTCAGCTGTGTGTGTGTGGGTCAGTGTCAGGTGTGTGTGTGGGTCAGGTGTGTGTGTGGGTCAGGTGTGTGTGTGGGTCAGTGTCAGGTGTGTGTGTGGGTCAGGTGTGTGTGTGGGTCAGTGTCAGCTGTGTGTGTGGGTCAGGTGTGTGTGTGGGTCAGGTGTGTGTGTGGGTCAGGTGTGTGTGTGGGTCAGGTGTGTGTGTGGGTCAGTGTCAGCTGTGTGTGTGGGTCAGGTGTGTGTGTGGGTCAGGTGTGTGTGTGGGTCAGCTGTGTGTGTGGGTCAGCTGTGTGTGTGGGTCAGGTGTGTGTGTGGGTCAGCTGTGTGTGTGTGGGTCAGTGTCAGGTGTGTGTGTGGGTCAGGTGTGTGTGTGGGTCAGTGTCAGGTGTGTGTGTGGGTCAGGTGTGTGTGTGGGTCAGTGTCAGGTGTGTGTGTGGGTCAGGTGTGTGTGTGGGTCAGTGTCAGGTGTGTGTGTGGGTCAGGTGTGTGTGTGGGTCAGTGTCAGGTGTGTGTGTGGGTCAGGTGTGTGTGTGGGTCAGTGTCAGGTGTGTGTGTGGGTCAGGTGTGTGTGTGGGTCAGTGTCAGGTGTGTGTGTGGGTCAGGTGTGTGTGTGGGTCAGCTGTGTGTGTGGGTCAGTGTCAGGTGTGTGTGTGGGTCAGGTGTGTGTGTGGGTCAGTGTCAGGTGTGTGTGTGGGTCAGGTGTGTGTGTGGGTCAGCTGTGTGTGTGGGTCAGTGTCAGGTGTGTGTGTGGGTCAGGTGTGTGTGTGGGTCAGTGTCAGGTGTGTGTGTGGGTCAGTGTCAGCTGTGTGTGTGGGTCAGGTGTGTGTGTGGGTCAGGTGTGTGTGTGGGTCAGTGTCAGCTGTGTGTGTGGGTCAGGTGTGTGTGTGGGTCAGCTGTGTGTGTGGGTCAGTGTCAGGTGTGTGTGTGGGTCAGTGTCAGGTGTGTGTGTGGGTCAGGTGTGTGTGTGGGTCAGTGTCAGGTGTGTGTGTGGGTCAGGTGTGTGTGTGGGTCAGGTGTGTGTGTGGGTCAGTGTCAGGTGTGTGTGTGGGTCAGTGTCAGGTGTGTGTGTGGGTCAGGTGTGTGTGTGGGTCAGTGTCAGGTGTGTGTGTGGGTCAGGTGTGTGTGTGGGTCAGCTGTGTGTGTGGGTCAGTGTCAGGTGTGTGTGTGGGTCAGTGTCAGGTGTGTGTGTGGGTCAGGTGTGTGTGTGGGTCAGGTGTGTGTGTGGGTCAGTGTCAGGTGTGTGTGTGGGTCAGTGTCAGGTGTGTGTGTGGGTCAGGTGTGTGTGTGGGTCAGGTGTGTGTGTGGGTCAGTGTCAGGTGTGTGTGTGGGTCAGTGTCAGGTGTGTGTGGGTCAGGTGTGTGTGTGGGTCAGGTGTGTGTGTGGGTCAGTGTCAGGTGTGTGTGTGGGTCAGTGTCAGGTGTGTGTGGGTCAGTGTCAGGTGTGTGTGGGTCAGGTGTGTGTGTGGGTCAGGTGTGTGTGTGGGTCAGTGTCAGGTGTGTGTGTGGGTCAGTGTCAGGTGTGTGTGTGGGTCAGGTGTGTGTGTGGGTCAGTGTCAGGTGTGTGTGTGGGTCAGGTGTGTGTGTGGGTCAGGTGTGTGTGTGGGTCAGTGTCAGCTGTGTGTGTGGGTCAGGTGTGTGTGTGGGTCAGGTGTGTGTGTGGGTCAGTGTCAGGTGTGTGTGTGGGTCAGCTGTGTGTGTGGGTCAGGTGTGTGTGTGGGTCAGTGTCAGGTGTGTGTGTGGGTCAGGTGTGTGTGTGGGTCAGTGTCAGGTGTGTGTGTGGGTCAGTGTCAGGTGTGTGTGGGTCAGCTGTGTGTGTGGGTCAGTGTCAGGTGTGTGTGTGGGTCAGCTGTGTGTGTGGGTCAGTGTCAGGTGTGTGTGTGGGTCAGCTGTGTGTGTGTGGGTCAGGTGTGTGTGTGGGTCAGGTGTGTGTGTGGGTCAGTGTCAGGTGTGTGTGTGGGTCAGGTGTGTGTGTGGGTCAGTGTCAGGTGTGTGTGTGGGTCAGTGTCAGGTGTGTGTGGGTCAGCTGTGTGTGTGGGTCAGTGTCAGGTGTGTGTGTGGGTCAGTGTCAGGTGTGTGTGGGTCAGCTGTGTGTGTGGGTCAGTGTCAGGTGTGTGTGGGTCAGCTGTGTGTGTGGGTCAGCGTCAGCTGTGTGTGTGTGTCAGGTGTGTGTGTGGGTCAGGTGTGTGTGTGGGTCAGCTGTGTGTGTGGGTCAGTGTCAGGTGTGTGTGTGGGTCAGTGTCAGGTGTGTGTGTGGGTCAGTGTCAGGTGTGTGTGTGGGTCAGTGTCAGCTGTGTGTGTGGGTCAGGTGTGTGTGTGGGTCAGGTGTGTGTGTGGGTCAGCTGTGTGTGTGGGTCAGCTGTGTGTGTGGGTCAGTGTCAGGTGTGTGTGTGGGTCAGTGTCAGGTGTGTGTGTGGGTCAGCTGTGTGTGTGGGTCAGTGTCAGGTGTGTGTGTGGGTCAGCTGTGTGTGTGGGTCAGCTGTGTGTGTGGGTCAGCTGTGTGTGTGGGTCAGTGTCAGGTGTGTGTGTGGGTCAGCTGTGTGTGTGGGTCAGTGTCAGGTGTGTGTGTGGGTCAGGTGTGTGTGTGGGTCAGTGTCAGGTGTGTGTGTGGGTCAGGTGTGTGTGTGGGTCAGTGTCAGGTGTGTGTGTGGGTCAGGTGTGTGTGTGGGTCAGTGTCAGCTGTGTGTGTGGGTCAGGTGTGTGTGTGGGTCAGGTGTGTGTGTGGGTCAGGTGTGTGTGTGGGTCAGGTGTGTGTGTGGGTCAGTGTCAGCTGTGTGTGTGGGTCAGGTGTGTGTGTGGGTCAGGTGTGTGTGTGGGTCAGCTGTGTGTGTGGGTCAGCTGTGTGTGTGGGTCAGGTGTGTGTGTGGGTCAGCTGTGTGTGTGTGGGTCAGTGTCAGGTGTGTGTGTGGGTCAGGTGTGTGTGTGGGTCAGTGTCAGGTGTGTGTGTGGGTCAGGTGTGTGTGTGGGTCAGTGTCAGGTGTGTGTGTGGGTCAGGTGTGTGTGTGGGTCAGTGTCAGCTGTGTGTGTGGGTCAGGTGTGTGTGTGGGTCAGGTGTGTGTGTGGGTCAGGTGTGTGTGTGGGTCAGGTGTGTGTGTGGGTCAGTGTCAGCTGTGTGTGTGGGTCAGGTGTGTGTGTGGGTCAGGTGTGTGTGTGGGTCAGCTGTGTGTGTGGGTCAGCTGTGTGTGTGGGTCAGGTGTGTGTGTGGGTCAGCTGTGTGTGTGTGGGTCAGTGTCAGGTGTGTGTGTGGGTCAGGTGTGTGTGTGGGTCAGGTGTGTGTGTGGGTCAGCTGTGTGTGTGGGTCAGTGTCAGGTGTGTGTGTGGGTCAGGTGTGTGTGTGGGTCAGTGTCAGGTGTGTGTGTGGGTCAGCTGTGTGTGTGGGTCAGTGTCAGGTGTGTGTGTGGGTCAGGTGTGTGTGTGGGTGTGATGGAATTTTATAGATGATATGTTTTCTCTTGACATTATTGATTATTGTGTGACATTAATTGTATTTTTGTAGTAAGTAAAATATAATAAGTCTGAAGAAATACACTTGAGGTATAGAGAGGGTAATGTGTTCCTGATAAGGAATGGAAAATAACAACTGAGTCTTTAGCCTTGAGTAGAGATATAAGTGTCGAAGCAGCCCTCCCTTCTTTGTCACACTCTGCAGGGCAACTCGAATGTCTGTATGACTGTGGCCTTTTCTCATGAGAAAATAAACCTTTTTAAATTACAATTGGGATATTTGTCTCTTATTCAGAACTAGTAAAAGATTTTGCCACCACAGTGGGTCAGGTGTGTGTGTGTGTGGGTCAGGTGTGTGTGTGTGTGTGTGTGGGTCAGGTGTGTGTGGGTCAGGTGTGTGTGTGGGTCAGGTGTGTGTGTGGGTCAGTGTCAGGTGTGTGTGTGGGTCAGGTGTGTGTGAGTCAGTGTCAGGTGTGTGTGTGGGTCAGTGTCAGGTGTGTGTGTGGGTCAGTGTCAGGTGTGTGTGTGGGTCAGGTGTGTGTGAGTCAGTGTCAGGTGTGTGTGTGGGTCAGTGTCAGGTGTGTGTGAGTCAGTGTCAGGTGTGTGTGGGTCAGTGTCAGGTGTGTGTGGGTCAGTGTCAGGTGTGTGTGAGTCAGTGTCAGGTGTGTGTGTGGGTCAGGTGTGTGTGTGGGTCAGTGTCAGGTGTGTGTGTGGGTCAGGTGTGTGTGTGAGTCAGTGTCAGGTGTGTGTGTGGGTCAGGTGTGTGTGAGTCAGTGTCAGGTGTGTGTGAGTCAGTGTCAGGTGTGTGTGGGTCAGTGTCAGGTGTGTGTGGGTCAGGTGTGTGTGGGTCAGGTGTGTGTGGGTCAGTGTCAGGTGTGTGTGAGTCAGTGTCAGGTGTGTGTGAGTCAGTGTCAGGTGTGTGTGGGTCAGTGTCAGGTGTGTGTGGGTCAGTGTCAGGTGTGTGTGTGGGTCAGTGTCAGGTGTGTGTGTGGGTCAGTGTCAGGTGTGTGTGGGTCAGGTGTGTGTGTGTGGGTCAGGTGTGTGTGTGTGGGTCAGGTGTGTGTGTGGGTCAGGTGTGTGTGTGGGTCAGGTGTGTGTGTGGGTCAGGTGTGTGTGTGGGTCAGGTGTGTGTGGGTCAGGTGTGTGTGGGTCAGGTGTGTGTGTGGGTCAGGTGTGTGTGGGTCAGGTGTGTGTGTGGGTCAGGTGTGTGTGGGTCAGGTGTGTGTGTGGGGGTCAGGTGTGTGTGTGGGTCAGGTGTGTGTGGGTCAGGTGTGTGTGTGGGTCAGGTGTGTGTGGGTCAGGTGTGTGTGTGGGTCAGGTGTGTGTGGGTCAGGTGTGTGTGTGGGTCAGGTGTGTGTGTGGGTCAGGTGTGTGTGTGTGGGTCAGGTGTGTGTGTGTGTGGGTCAGGTGTGTGTGTGTGTGGGTCAGGTGTGTGTGTGTGGGTCAGGTGTGTGTGTGTGTGTGGGTCAGGTGTGTGTGGGTCAGGTGTGTGTGTGTGTGTGGGTCAGGTGTGTGTGTGGGTCAGGTGTGTGTGTGGGTCAGGTGTGTGTGGGTCAGGTGTGTGTGGGTCAGGTGTGTGTGTGGGTCAGGTGTGTGTGGGTCAGGTGTGTGTGTGGGTCAGGTGTGTGTGTGGGTCAGGTGTGTGTGTGGGTCAGGTGTGTGTGGGTCAGGTGTGTGTGTGGGTCAGGTGTGTGTGTGGGTCAGGTGTGTGTGTGTGGGTCAGGTGTGTGTGTGTGGGTCAGGTGTGTGTGTGTGGGTCAGGTGTGTGTGTGTGTGTGGGTCAGGTGTGTGTGTGGGTCAGGTGTGTGTGTGGGTCAGGTGTGTGTGTGGGTCAGGTGTGTGTGTGGGTCAGGTGTGTGTGGGTCAGGTGTGTGTGTGAGTCAGTGTCAGGTGTGTGTGTGGGTCAGGTGTGTGTGAGTCAGTGTCAGGTGTGTGAGTCAGTGTCAGGTGTGTGTGGGTCAGTGTCAGGTGTGTGTGGGTCAGGTGTGTGTGAGTCAGTGTCAGGTGTGTGTGAGTCAGTGTCAGGTGTGTGTGGGTCAGTGTCAGGTGTGTGTGGGTCAGTGTCAGGTGTGTGTGGGTCAGTGTCAGGTGTGTGTGGGTCAGTGTCAGGTGTGTGTGTGGGTCAGGTGTGTGTGATTGTCTGTGTGTGGGTTAGGTGTGTGTGTGGGACAGGTGTGTGTGTGGGACAGGTGTGTGTGTGGGACAGGTGTGTGTGTGGGACAGGTGTGTGTGGGTCAGTGTCAGGTGTGTGTGTGGGATAGGTGTGTGTGTGGGTCAGGTGTGTGTGTGGGTCAGTGTCAGGTGTGTGTGTGGGTCAGTGTCAGGTGTGTGTGGGTCAGGTGTGTGTGTGGGTCAGGTGTGTGTGTGGGTCAGGTGTGTGTGTGGGTCAGGTGTGTGTGTGGGTCAGGTGTGTGTGTGGGTCAGGTGTGTGTGTGGGTCAGGTGTGTGTGGGTCAGTGTCAGGTGTGTGTGTGGGTCAGTGTCAGGTGTGTGTGGGTCAGGTGTGTGTGTGTGTGGGTCAGGTGTGTGTGTGTGTGTGGGTCAGGTGTGTGTGTGTGTGGGTCAGGTGTGTGTAGGTCAGGTGTGTGTGTGGGTCAGGTGTGTGTGTGAGTCAGTGTCAGGTGTGTGTGTGGGTCAGGTGTGTGTGAGTCAGTGTCAGGTGTGTGTGTGGGTCAGGTGTGTGTGAGTCAGTGTCAGGTGTGTGTGTGGGTCAGGTGTGTGTGTGGGTCAGGTGTGTGTGTGGGTCAGGTGTGTGTGTGGGTCAGGTGTGTGTGGGTCAGGTGTGTGTGTGGGTCAGGTGTGTGTGGGTCAGGTGTGTGTGTGGGTCAGGTGTGTGTGTGTGGGTCAGGTGTGTGTGTGTGGGTCAGGTGTGTGTGTGTGTGTGGGTCAGGTGTGTGTGGGTCAGGTGTGTGTGTGTGTGTGGGTCAGGTGTGTGTGGGTCAGGTGTGTGTGTGTGTGTGGGTCAGGTGTGTGTGTGGGTCAGGTGTGTGTGTGGGTCAGGTGTGTGTGTGGGTCAGGTGTGTGTGTGGGTCAGGTGTGTGTGTGGGTCAGGTGTGTGTGGGTCAGGTGTGTGTGGGTCAGGTGTGTGTGTGGGTCAGCTGTGTGTGTGAGTCAGTGTCAGGTGTGTGTGTGGGTCAGGTGTGTGTGAGTCAGTGTCAGGTGTGTGAGTCAGTGTCAGGTGTGTGTGGGTCAGTGTCAGGTGTGTGTGGGTCAGGTGTGTGTGAGTCAGTGTCAGGTGTGTGTGAGTCAGTGTCAGGTGTGTGTGGGTCAGTGTCAGGTGTGTGTGGGTCAGTGTCAGGTGTGTGTGGGTCAGTGTCAGGTGTGTGTGTGGGTCAGGTGTGTGTGATTGTCTGTGTGTGGGTTAGGTGTGTGTGTGGGACAGGTGTGTGTGTGGGACAGGTGTGTGTGTGGGACAGGTGTGTGTGTGGGACAGGTGTGTGTGGGTCAGTGTCAGGTGTGTGTGTGGGATAGGTGTGTGTGTGGGTCAGGTGTGTGTGTGGGTCAGGTGTGTGTGGGTCAGTGTCAGGTGTGTGTGTGGGACAGGTGTGTGTGGGTCAGTGTCAGGTGTGTGTGGGACAGGTGTGTGTGTGGGTCAGGTGTGTGTGTGGGTCAGGTGTGTGTGTGGGTCAGGTGTGTGTGGGTCAGTGTCAGGTGTGTGTGTGGGTCAGTGTCAGGTGTGTGTGGGTCAGGTGTGTGTGTGTGTGGGTCAGGTGTGTGTGTGTGGGTCAGGTGTGTGTGTGTGGGTCAGGTGTGTGTGTGTGTGGGTCAGGTGTGTGTAGGTCAGGTGTGTGTGTGGGTCAGGTGTGTGTGTGAGTCAGTGTCAGGTGTGTGTGTGGGTCAGGTGTGTGTGAGTCAGTGTCAGGTGTGTGTGTGAGTCAGTGTCAGGTGTGTGTGTGAGTCAGTGTCAGGTGTGTGTGGGTCAGGGACAGGTGTGTGTGTGGGTCAGGTGTGTGTGTGGGTCAGGTGTGTGGGTCAGGTGTGTGTGTGTGGGTCAGGTGTGTGTGTGGGTCAGGTGTGTGTGTGGGTCAGGTGTGTGTGTGGGTCAGGTGTGTGTGGGTCAGGTGTGTGTGTGGGTCAGGTGTGTGTGTGGGTCAGGTGTGTGTGTGTGTGTGGGTCAGGTGTGTGTGTGTGTGTGGGTCAGGTGTGTGTGTGTGTGTGGGTCAGGTGTGTGTGTGGGTCAGGTGTGTGTGTGGGTCAGGTGTGTGTGTGGGTCAGGTGTGTGTGTGGGTCAGGTGTGTGTGGGTCAGGTGTGTGTGGGTCAGGTGTGTGTGGGTCAGGTGTGTGTGTGGGTCAGGTGTGTGTGGGTCAGGTGTGTGTGGGTCAGGTGTGTGTGTGGGTCAGGTGTGTGTGGGTCAGGTGTGTGTGGGTCAGGTGTGTGTGTGGGTCAGGTGTGTGTGTGGGTCAGGTGTGTGTGTGGGTCAGGTGTGTGTGGGTCAGGTGTGTGTGTGTGTGGGTCAGGTGTGTGTGTGGGTCAGGTGTGTGTGTGGGTCAGGTGTGTGTGGGTCAGGTGTGTGTGGGTCAGGTGTGTGTGGGTCAGGTGTGTGTGTGGGTCAGGTGTGTGTGTGGGTCAGGTGTGTGTGTGGGTCAGGTGTTTGTGTGGGTCAGGTGTGTGTGTGGGTCAGGTGTGTGTGTGGGTCAGGTGTGTGTGGGTCAGGTGTGTGTGGGTCAGGTGTGTGTGGGTCAGGTGTGTGTGGGTCAGGTGTGTGTGGGTCAGGTGTGTGTGTGGGTCAGGTGTGTGTGTGGGTCAGGTGTGTGTGTGGGTCAGGTGTGTGTGTGGGTCAGGTGTGTGTGGGTCAGGTGTGTGTGTGGGTCAGGTGTGTGTGTGGGTCAGGTGTGTGTGTGGGTCAGGTGTGTGTGTGGGTCACGTGTGTGGGTCAGGTGTGTGTGTGGGTCAGGTGTGTGTGTGGGTCAGGTGTGTGTGTGGGTCAGGTGTGTGTGTGGGTCAGGTGTGTGTGGGTCAGGTGTGTGTGTGGGTCAGGTGTGTGTGTGGGTCAGGTGTGTGTGTGGGTCAGGTGTGTGTGTGTGTGTGGGTCAGGTGTGTGTGTGTGGGTCAGGTGTGTGTGTGTGTGTGGGTCAGGTGTGTGTGGGTCAGGTGTGTGTGTGTGTGGGTCAGGTGTGTGTGTGTGTGTGGGTCAGGTGTGTGTGTGTGTGTGGGTCAGGTGTGTGTGTGGGTCAGGTGTGTGGGTCAGGTGTGTGGGTCAGGTGTGTGTGTGTGGGTCAGGTGTGTGTGTGTGTGTGGGTCAGGTGTGTGTGGGTCAGGTGTGTGTGGGTCAGGTGTGTGTGGGTCAGGTGTGTGTGTGGGTCAGGTGTGTGTGGGTCAGGTGTGTGTGTGGGTCAGGTGTGTGTGTGGGTCAGGTGTGTGTGTGGGTCAGGTGTGTGTGGGTCAGGTGTGTGTGGGTCAGGTGTGTGTGGGTCAGGTGTGTGTGTGGGTCAGGTGTGTGTGGGTCAGGTGTGTGTGTGGGTCAGGTGTGTGGGTCAGGTGTGTGTGGGTCAGGTGTGTGTGTGGGTCAGGTGTGTGTGTGGGTCAGGTGTGTGTGTGGGTCAGGTGTGTGTGGGTCAGGTGTGTGTGTGGGTCAGGTGTGTGTGTGGGTCAGGTGTGTGTGTGTGGGTCAGGTGTGTGTGTGTGTGTGTGTGGGTCAGGTGTGTGTGTGTGTGTGGGTCAGGTGTGTGTGTGGGTCAGGTGTGTGTGTGTGGGTCAGGTGTGTGTGTGTGTGGGTCAGGTGTGTGTGTGGGTCAGGTGTGTGTGTGTCAGGTGTGTGTGGGTCAGGTGTGTGTGGGTCAGGTGTGTGTGTGTGTGGGTCAGGTGTGTGTGTGTGTGGGTCAGGTGTGTGTGTGGGTCAGGTGTGTGTGTGGGTCAGGTGTGTGTGTGGGTCAGGTGTGTGTGTGGGTCAGGTGTGTGTGTGGGTCAGGTGTGTGTGGGTCAGGTGTGTGTGGGTCAGGTGTGTGTGGGTCAGGTGTGTGTGTGGGTCAGGTGTGTGTGTGGGTCAGGTGTTTGTGTGGGTCAGGTGTGTGTGTGGGTCAGGTGTGTGTGTGGGTCAGGTGTGTGTGGGTCAGGTGTGTGTGGGTCAGGTGTGTGTGGGTCAGGTGTGTGTGGGTCAGGTGTGTGTGGGTCAGGTGTGTGTGGGTCAGGTGTGTGTGTGGGTCAGGTGTGTGTGTGGGTCAGGTGTGTGTGGGTCAGGTGTGTGTGGGTCAGGTGTGTGTGGGTCAGGTGTGTGTGGGTCAGGTGTGTGTGGGTCAGGTGTGTGTGTGGGTCAGGTGCGTGTGTGGGTCAGGTGTGTGTGTGGGTCAGGTGTGTGTGTGGGTCAGGTGTGTGTGTGGGTCAGGTGTGTGTGGGTCAGGTGTGTGTGTGGGTCAGGTGTGTGTGGGTCAGGTGTGTGTGGGTCAGGTGTGTGTGTGGGTCAGGTGTGTGTGTGGGTCAGGTGTGTGTGGGTCAGGTGTGTGTGGGTCAGGTGTGTGTGTGGGTCAGGTGTGTGTGTGGGTCAGGTGTGTGTGTGGGTCACGTGTGTGTGTGGGTCACGTGTGTGGGTCAGGTGTGTGTGGGTCAGGTGTGTGTGTGGGTCAGGTGTGTGTGTGGGTCAGGTGTGTGTGTGGGTCAGGTGTGTGTGTGGGTCAGGTGTGTGTGTGGGTCAGGTGTGTGTGGGTCAGGTGTGTGTGTGGGTCAGGTGTGTGTGTGGGTCAGGTGTGTGTGTGGGTCAGGTGTGTGTGGGTCAGTACCGGTGCTGAACTGCGTGGAGATGGACGGGCCGCCGCTGTCGGGCCGCAGACGAGCCGTGTACGAGGACACACAACAGCAATTTAATAATCAAATTTGCGGACGACATGACTGTAGTTGGTCTCATTAGCAACGGCGATGAGACAAACTTCAGGAGTGAGGTGAGCCGCCTGGCCAGGTGGTGCGGCGACAACAATCTCTCTCTGAACGTGAAGAAGACGAAGGAGATTGTTGTTGACTTCAGGAGAATGCACACCCAGCATGCTCCTCTGACCATCAACGGTGCGACCGTGGAAAGAGTGAGGAGCACCAAATTTCTGGGTGTTCATATCACGGAAGACCTCTCCTGGACCACCAACACCACAGCACTGATTAAGAAATCGCAGCAGCGACTATACTTCCTCCGTAAGCTGAGAAGAGCCGGAGCTCCAGCCCCCATCATGCACACCTTCTACAGAGGCACCATCGAGAGCATCATGACCAGCTGCATCACTGTGTGGTACGGCGCCTGCAACGCATCCTGCCGCAAGGCACTGCAGCGCATAGTGAGAGCAGCTGAGAAGATCGTTGGTGTCTCTCTCCCACCCCTCCAGGACATCTATAACACCCGCCTCTCCCGAAAAGCCCTTGCTATCACTAGGGACCCCACCCACCCATCCCACAGCCTCTTCAGTCTGCTGCCATCAGGGAGGAGGCTACGCAGTCTCCAGGCACGGACCAACAGACTGAAGGACAGCTTCATACCCCAAGCTGTCACGGCATTGAACTCTCTCCCGACTCTGCCACCTCTCCCCTCTTCTGCACCAAGGACCTGATCTCTGAATCCCCCCCCACCCCCACCCACCATCAGTTACTCTTATTCATCCACCTCATTATGTTGTCCTTGCATTTCTCTCCTATTACATTTGCACTGCCTTAATTTGTAATTGCACTATTACTATTTACTATTGTTTGCACTATTTGCCATCGCCACTTTACCTCCATAACTCACTTTATCCATCTAGTTTAATTTTATTGTATTTTATCTTCATCTTCTGTTGTTGTTGTTGTTGTTACTGTTACTGTTAAATTATTGTTGTTGTTAACTGTATTCGCCTTGGGTCTGAGAGTAACGGAATTTCAATTCTCTATATGTATGCACTGTATATATTGCAGAATTGACAATAAAGCTGACTTTGACTAGACTGACTTTTGACTTTAGTTGTGCTGTGGACTGTTATTCTTTTAGAACAACATCACTATCGTAGTTGTCAACCTGTAAACAGCCCATATGATCTCCTGCTGTTGTGTGTGTTTCACTAGATCAGGTTTTGCTGCTTGAATGTTGGTTATTTTCCCCATATTCGTCTCTTCCCAGTCTGTCAGAAACGCTCTGTTCAGTTCCTGTCTCTATGAAGCTCCTCCTCCTGAAAGCACGCTGTGCTCTGATTGGTCGGCTGGATCGGTGTGTTGTGATTGGTCGATAGCTTCCAGTGTGTTTGGGAAATGTCCCGCCCCTTCCCATAACCACCAGTTTCAACACACGACTCACTCACTCAAGCCCCGCCCCTTTATTCTGCGCATGAATTATGATAATGAGGAATATTGTGAGTGTTTGTTCTGGAAGAAACTCAAGAATCAATGGAGAGTTTCAGGAGTTCAGAAACACTGACTCTGATGGAGAAGAACTGCAGATGGAGGAGAGCGTTCAGATCTAACGGACTGGTTTGACCTCTGACCTCTGACCTGTGGTGGTGAAGCCTGCGGTGGCTGCGGCGCTGGTGCGGTCGCTCAGCCGGCTCTGGACGCTCACGCTGTACTGCGTGGAGGATCTCAGCGCCTGCAGCTGCTGTTCTGCCGCGTTGCCAGACACTCTGATGGTGATTCCAGACCCGGGCGCTTCTGCGGAGAACCAGCGAAAACACAGGAGGAACATTTTTCAGCAAGATTGAGTGTCAGTGCTTTCTTGTCTGACAAAGTGTAAACACATTTCAGTGTCATTCAGAGGACAGATGGCGAGATCTGAGAGCCGGTACCCGTGTCTGAGCTGTAGGTGATGATGTAGTGGTCGACGGCGGCCAGCGCGGGTCTCCACAGCAGCAGAGCGCTACTGCCCGTCACGTTCATCACCCGCAGGTCAGTGGGCGCGTCGGGCACTGAGGAAAACACGGCACAAGCACCAGCAGATGATTCTCATGCTGGGATGAAAGTGAAGTGCAATCCTTCAAATTCAGTAAAAGTAGTAACACGCATATGTTTAGCAGATGCTTTAAATCCCAAACTATTTACAGGTGTTTATTCTGTGCATCAAATTAAACTAGTTGCTCCTTACATGGAATCGAAAAAAGGATTTTAAAAACACTCTGCTATTGTTTTCTGTTGTCATGCCACATCATTCAAAGAAACTGTGATTCTGTTACGATCTGAAACGATACCTGAGGCTTTAAAGTAAAATCTTTATTTGATTGACTGTAAGTTACTACACCTTGAGCAGCATCAACTTGTTCTACTAACCAAACCCTACTAATACTCTGATGAGAGTCAGGCACGATCAGAAGAAAGGGTTAGCAAAATTACACGTAATTCATCCAGCTTTAATATGCATATTGATGACAAATCAAGCCAATTCTTGTGACGGTTGATGAAATCTAGCCTGAGCAGACGGTCACTGATCAGCCTCCCTGTCCTGCCGTGTCTAGAGGATGAGGGACTCACAGGTGGTCACAGAGTCTCTGACGGGGTCGCTTTCGTCCGCCCCGAGCAGCGACATCACGCCCACCTCATACGTGGATCCGGGAGACAGCGGCGAGAGAACCAGACGCAGCGTTTCTGAGTCCACGCTTACAGAGATCGGCTCGCCTGCGACACAAACACAGCAACACAGTCTCATCTCACTCGCCACCAACCGGCAACAAACCGTTGTGTTCAGCAGGGCGAGTCATGGAGACGATTAAACCCCCACCAAATCAACAGGGCTGAATGCTAAGTGTTCATCAGTGCACATCATTATTGTTTTAAAAACCTTGAATCAGAATAACAGCAGCATCTCTTTTGCACATTTGCTCTGGTTCCTGAACCGTTTCAGCCGATCGACGGCACAACAGAGGAAGATCAGCACATGCTCTTCATGCTCAGCATTTCATAACGTTCCTGGCCAAGTATTACAGTTTTACAATTTATCCAACCCAAAATCATCCACAAGTTGTGTGAACGAATGCGTGTTTCTAATGTTGCTAAAGCTGTCGGTGGAAAGTGCCGGTCTTCTCTCGTTACCTTCCTGCAGGTGAGTGTGCGTGACCTTGAATCCGGACACCTTGCCCTTGGGTTTGGTCCAAGACACGGTGAACGAGCGGTCGGTCACGTCGCTGAACACGAGGTCAGACGGAGGCGCCGGGCCTGAAACAGCCAAACATTTAAAACAGGTCAGGATGAGACGGAAAAAAGAGCAAAGAAGTTTCCTATAGAGAGAAAAGGATAAGGTCATGAAAAAGGTCACGGATAAGGTCATGAAAAAGGTCAAGGATACAACAAACACACTGTAGAGAGAGCAGAAACTTGAGGTGAGAACACTAAACCAGGATCACACATGTTAAGCAGCACTTGCATTGCCTGGTCTCTGTGCAATCCTTCACATACGGCTGGCTGCGGGTTATTTCAGAGAAAACGTGTGTATATATGTGCAGTCGAAACATATATACAGTATATCTGCTATACAGAAACCTGTGTTAATGACACGAATCCTGGCAGGAAAACACAAGCATGATATTATGATGCTGCTCACTTCAACCTGGAGAGGAGAAGAACAATACAAAGACGACACGAGTGAGGGAGTGAAGGAAACGCTGTGAACAGCCATCGAGTCATTTCATTAAAAGCAGTGTGTGTGTGTGTGAGTGTGTGTGTGTGTGTGTGTGTGTGTGTGTTGTGCACATGAGGAGACGGAGCCGCTGCTGCCGCGGTCTTACCCTGACGAGAGAAGATCACAGCAGGAGTCAAGGTCACACCTGAGCCATTCTGACGGACCGACCGTTTGTAAAGATGGACAGAAACAGTGATGCACTTTCAACACAAGACGAGAAAGCAGAAAAGTCAAGCTTGTGTTTTTGTTTGGTTGGAACAGCGTTCAGTTCCAGCAGATGAACCGAACAAGATCGTTCTACAGCACAAATACAGTCGTTACAGATCTGGTGTTCAGAAGATATTATCCGACACGTAACGCGATTAATTCATTCATCTGGATTTGTCTTCATTTTTACAAACGGAAGGACAAGCTGAAATGTTTTTCCTTGGTAATCAATAGCTGTTTTTAACCTAGAATAATATATGAACAAAATAAATGTGGTAAATCTCATATGACTCAAATAAAAAAATTATAAATAAAGTTAAAGTAATTCAGCTTAGCACTAATACTCTAGACATTAAGGTATATGTTATAGCTGAAGTGTATTTGTATAATCCAGTGTTAGATTAGTTATGAACAGTTAGTTATTACCACATGAATGGAGACAAAGTTAAGATGAAACTATTAATCAACTCTTATTCTTCATCTGATACTGAAGACACACATTTGTCTGGCGGGACGCTGTGGACGACATACTGACACACACTTCCCCTCTTTCCCCGCCAGCAGATTAAAGAAGAGTTTCCATTTCTCATCGTTTTCACAAAACATTCATGGCCAGGAATATTGTTGTATGAATATCAGAACAGCCTCTGCTTTTAAACAAAAAACTAAAATATTTTATTCCAGCTTCACGCAAATTTTAAATAAAATGTTGAGAAAAAAAGTCTTCATCCGGATGATCAACACACTCTTAAAGCATGAACTCTTCATGATTCCTCCCTTCATTCAGGAAGGGTTTCTACGCCGTGCTTCTGCTGTGTTTGATCAGCAGATCCTGTCCTCCGTCAGCAGGTGTGTGATGAACACGCGAGACACGGAGCGATGCATGCAGGGAGAGAGGGGGTGTTCAGTATGTCCCACACGTCGTCCTCAAAAGACCAAATGCACAGGGTTAGCACTGAGAACAAACATTTACACACTGCATGAACTTTAATCAAATCTGTGCTTTGATTAAAAGCTCTTGATATCAAGAGACACTGAGCAGCAGGGAAAGCAGAACGCTGAAGATCCTACACATTTCCTGACACTGACAGATGACGGTTTAGCGGGACGGGCGTCTGGTTTGGTGTACCTGTGTGAATGATGAGGCTGTGAGTTTTGGAGCGAAACGCAGGTCCCTTCCCAAAGATGGACAGGGAGTATCTGGAGTGCGGGATGAGGCTGGTGACGGGATGTGAGCGGGCCGATCCGGGGAGAACCGTGATCACGCTTCCTCCGCTCAAGCTGTTTTCTGCGGTTGTCCCGTCACCTTCACCTTCTTCCGTGTGCTTGTTTTCTGGCTCCAGCTCCGTTTGCGTGATGATGAAGTGTCTGAACTTGTCTTTGGGAGCCGCCCATGCCAGCACACGCCCTGTTGACGTGGCATTGACCCGCACATGCTCAACAGATCCATCCGCGTCGCTCAACACGCTTCCCTGAGTCTTATTATCGCTTTCCATTAGATGCTCTGTGGAAAGAGAGCGATCAGAGTTCCCATGCTGACGGGTGCCGCTGTGCTTTGTTTGGGGATGTGTGCTGGCGGCTGCATTGGTGCGGTTGATCCGAACACTAGTGCCGCTTCCTCTAGCCGGGGTTAAGGCCGGTTTCACAGGTCGGACAGGACTTGCGATGGTCGCGTTGTTCCTCATCATGTGTTTTGAAGGGAACGCTCGTCTCATGGCTCCCCGGGAAGGGAGTTGAGGCGGCTCTGGAACTGGCCTTGTGCGGTCATGAAAAACACTGGGATTGGGACGGCGAGGAAGGGAAGCCCTCAAACCTGTTCGACGAAACGGCATCAGATCTGATGCGTCGACGCCTCTGTCTTGTTTCAGGAGGAACTTGACTGGAAATGCCGTTTCTTCAGAGCTTGACTTGTGAGGAAGTGCGGGAGTCGAATCCTGGATTTCTCTTGTGGCTTTCATCTCTGCGAGGGCTTCTTTGGCCGAACCAGAGGCAATGGCGCTGGGCCAAGATGGACGCTTCTCTTTCTGCGTCTCTGATGAAGATCTAGAGTAGCTTGACAGAAACTGCGGTCGACCTGCTAATGCTGGAGCAGATACACCTGCGTGTCTTGGTCTAGATGGCTGTCTGGGAAGGGATAATGCAGATGCCCGGAGAGTGCTTCTTCCTCCCGCTGTGTGGTGCTCCGCTCTCTCCGGCCGGGCGGAGGTGGAGATGTGAGGCGGTGCGGGGGTGAGCGGCAGGTTCAGGGTCGTCTCCGGCCGTCTCGTCCAAGAGCCAGTGGCATCTGCATGCTCTTCATCCTCTCCTCCTCGCTCCTTCACACTCCTCCTGCCAGTCAGAAGTTTGTGTAAGAGCTCGTTTCCACTCACATGCCCAACTATAACGCTCATGTTTTTGGACAGCACACTGCCATCGGACGCGTTCCCCTGGATCTTCCGGTACCCGACCAAAACCTTCCGGACACATTTCGTGCCGTTGATGTATGCGGTCAGGTTCCTCTCTGTGGTGATCGTGGGCTGGTCGGTGGATTCAGCGGCGCGTGTGAACGGCAGTGGCGTGGCGGAGGACGTGTGCTTCTGGGTCTCAATGTTTCCCTTCGGAGATCTCGTCTCCTTCATCATCGTCAGTGCCAGTGGTTTCCCACCGGAATCCGGATGAGCCGGCTCTGCATTCGGTCTCAGAGGACGGCGACTTATTGATCTGTTTGAAGGAGGCACAACAATTCCCCCTTTCACTGCTATCTGGGAAGAATTTAAATATTTCATTCCTGGACTATAAGGTCTTCTTGGGATATCTGGTTGTGTACCGGGTTTGGGAAACATCCCATGTTTTCCCATGGGAAGTGGTCTTCTTTGTCTGACAGATACGCCTGCTTTGAATCTGCTGATATTGCCGGTTCTTTCTGAATTTTCCCCCGTTCCGCCTTTGCCCGGCGCTTGCTCTCGCAGGAAGAGTGTTGTGTTTGGGAACCTCTGAGTCTTTTCCCTGTGGTTCCCATCTTCCTGCTCGTTCTCCGGCCTCCGGCTCATCCTGGTTTCAGGCACTGAGTCGTTCCCTAAAAGCACGAATGAAGTGTAAAATCTGGAAGCAAAATGAACTCTCAACGGCTCTGCTGCAAACGGAAATCCTGTGAAGAAAAAGGGTGCGTTAATTCAGCAGGATAAGTCAG
>JAWRVZ010000387.1:300000-315000 GCA_037043235.1 Rhodeus uyekii | reverse complement strand
CACTGAACATGCAGACGGCTGTAAATCACAGCAGGGCTTCTGTCCAAAACACATGCCTGGCTTTCCAGCGCCAGATTGAGCTCATTTTATGCCTGTATAAAAACGAAGTTGTTTTTCCTTTGGAAAAGACGCTGGGCCAGATTTAAGTTCGGCTGCTGAGAACGCCAACAATTTCTGTACCTGATTAGATCAGAACCGGAGAAAGACGTGGATGAATCTCATTTACCGTTCTGCAGAAAACTTTCTGAAGTTTTATTTTCATCAACAAAGTCTGACCATCAAATATTAATCCGATCCATAAATTCTTTAAAAATTCAGTTTAATTGAATTTAAATACTGATATGATTTAAATATGTAATTTTTCACATTTTGTTATTTTATTGTTGTTTTATATTTTCTGTTAAATGCATAAACTGCATAAAGTGATTCCTTTGTATAATGTGTCTTGGTTTCCAGCACAAATATTTAGATATTCTTAATTTACTGAGAAGCAAAATGACTGAAGATATTAAAATCATGAAAAAGAAGTGAGTTTGTGTTTAAAACAAACAAAGTGAGTAATTTTTGAAGTGTATTTCACTCATCTTTAAAAACACATATAAAGATTTAAGACTGGAACTGATTTAATATTTCCTGGATCGACGGAAAGTCTCTAGATTGATGTGAGCAGTGTTCCAGCATATCATTGAGTTGTGTTGAGTTGTTGTGAGCAGTGATTGTTGTGTTGTTGTATGTGTGTACGTGCCGTGCTACTGAAGCTGATGTGGAAGGAGTCGTACGGAGTGCCAGTTGGCGTCCAGGACAGCGTGACGGAGGACTCTGTGATGTCGTGGGTGCTGAGACCAGAGACGCCCGCCAGCGCTGCACAACACACAATAACTGCATTCAGTCACTCAAACACACAATGTGTCGTCACACATGCAGGATGTTATGAAGCGACAGTAAAGCTGTTTTACTATCTGATCATCCATGAAAACTTTAAAAGGTTCGAAAGACTAAAACTTCCAGAAAACTCGTCTTATTTCCAGAATAAATCTATGAGTGTGAAATATAAAAGACATCAATGAGACAATCCAACAAAAAGCATTTCAGAAATATATGTCCGATGTATGTTGGTGTGCTAACATTTAAAAAACATTCATACAGACCAGATCACTTTGATGGAACGTTCTATTAAAGTTACTTGAAACAACGTTCTGAGAGCATGTGGATTATCCAGCGACACAATGAGAGCGTTTCCTAAGACTCATCGCTAGCTAGCCAAAAACTAGCGTTTACTCCGCGCCGAGACTGTCGTGTAAGGCAAGACTAGCGTTTACTCCACGCTGAGACTGTCGTGTAAGGCAGGACTAGCGTTTACTCCGCGCCGAGACTGTCGTGTAAGGCAAGACTAGCGTTTACTCCGCGCCGAGACTGTCGTGTAAGGCAAGACTAGCGTTTACTCCGCGCCGAGACTGTCGTGTAAGGCAAGACTAGCGTTTACTCCACGCTGAGACTGTCGTGTAAGGCAAGACTAGCGTTTACTCCACGCTGAGACTGTCGTGTAAGGCAAGACTAGCGTTTACTCCGCGCTGAGACTGTCGCTGTAAGGCAAGACTAGCGTTTACTCCACGCTGAGACTGTCGTGTAAGGCAAGACTAGCGTTTACTCCACGCTGAGACTGTCGTGTAAGGCAGGACTAGCGTTTACTCCGCGCCGAGACTGTCGTGTAAGGCAAGACTAGCGTTTACTCCGCGCCGAGACTGTCGTGTAAGGCAAGACTAGCGTTTACTCCGCGCTGAGACTGTCGTGTAAGGCAAGACTAGCGTTTACTCCGCGCTGAGACTGTCGTGTAAGGCAAGACTAGCGTTTACTCCGCGCCGAGACTGTCGTGTAAGGCAAGACTAGCGTTTACTCCACGCTGAGACTGTCGTGTAAGGCAAGACTAGCGTTTACTCCGCGCTGAGACTGTCGTGTAAGGCAAGACTAGCGTTTACTCCGCGCCGAGACTGTCGTGTAAGGCAAGACTAGCGTTTACTCCGCGCTGAGACTGTCGTGTAAGGCAAGACTAGCGTTTACTCCACGCCGAGACTGTCGTGTAAGGCAAGACTAGCGTTTACTCCGCGCTGAGACTGTCGCTGTAAGGCAAGACTAGCGTTTACTCCGCGCTGAGACTGTCGCTGTAAGGCAAGACTAGCGTTTACTCCGCGCCGAGACTGTCGCTGTAAGGCAAGATGTCGTGTAAGGCAAGACTAGCGTTTACTCCGCGCCGAGACTGTCGCTGTAAGGCAAGATGTCGTGTAAGGCAAGACTAGCGTTTACTCCGCGCCGAGACTGTCGCTGTAAGGCAAGACTAGCGTTTACTCCGCGCCGAGACTGTCGCTGTAAGGCAAGATGTCGTGTAAGGCAAGACTAGCGTTTACTCCGCGCCGAGACTGTCGCTGTAAGGCAAGATGTCGTGTAAGGCAAGACTAGCGTTTACTCCGCGCTGAGACTGTCGTGTAAGGCAAGACTAGCGTTTACTCCGCGCCGAGACTGTCGCTGTAAGGCAAGACTAGCGTTTACTCCGCGCTGAGACTGTCGTGTAAGGCAAGACTAGCGTTTACTCCACGCCGAGACTGTCGTGTAAGGCAAGACTAGCGTTTACTCCGCGCCGAGACTGTCGTGTAAGGCAAGATGTCGTGTAAGGCAAGACTAGCGTTTACTCCGCGCCGAGACTGTCGTGTAAGGCAAGACTAGCGTTTACTCCGCGCCGAGACTGTCGCTGTAAGGCAAGACTAGCGTTTACTCCGCGCCGAGACTGTCGCTGTAAGGCAAGACTAGCGTTTACTCCGCGCCGAGACTGTCGTGTAAGGCAAGACTAGCGTTTACTCCGCGCCGAGACTGTCGTGTAAGGCAAGACTAGCGTTTACTCCACGCCGAGACTGTCGTGTAAGGCAAGACTAGCGTTTACTCCGCGCCGAGACTGTCGCTGTAAGGCAAGACTAGCGTTTACTCCGCGCCGAGACTGTCGTGTAAGGCAAGACTAGCGTTTACTCCGCGCCGAGACTGTCGTGTAAGGCAAGACTAGCGTTTACTCCGCGCCGAGACTGTCGTGTAAGGCAAGACTAGCGTTTACTCCGCGCCGAGACTGTCGTGTAAGGCAAGACTAGCGTTTACTCCGCGCCGAGACTGTCGTGTAAGGCAAGACTAGCGTTTACTCCGCGCCGAGACTGTCGCTGTAAGGCAAGACTAGCGTTTACTCCGCGCCGAGACTGTCGTGTAAGGCAAGACTAGCGTTTACTCCGCGCCGAGACTGTCGCTGTAAGGCAAGACTAGCGTTTACTCCGCGCTGAGACTGTCGTGTAAGGCAAGACTAGCGTTTACTCCGCGCCGAGACTGTCGTGTAAGGCAAGACTAGCGTTTACTCCGCGCCGAGACTGTCGCTGTAAGGCAAGACTAGCGTTTACTCCGCGCCGAGACTGTCGTGTAAGGCAAGACTAGCGTTTACTCCGCGCCGAGACTGTCGCTGTAAGGCAAGACTAGCGTTTACTCCGCGCCGAGACTGTCGTGTAAGGCAAGACTAGCGTTTACTCCGCGCTGAGACTGTCGTGTAAGGCAAGACTAGCGTTTACTCCGCGCCGAGACTGTCGTGTAAGGCAAGACTAGCGTTTACTCCGCGCCGAGACTGTCGCTGTAAGGCAAGACTAGCGTTTACTCCGCGCCGAGACTGTCGCTGTAAGGCAAGACTAGCGTTTACTCCGCGCCGAGACTGTCGTGTAAGGCAAGATGTCGTGTAAGGCAAGACTAGCGTTTACTCCGCGCCGAGACTGTCGTATAAGGTCAGTTCTCTGTAATGCAGGTGTATGTGAAGTGCGTCACTCACCACGGTCACAGTTTTCCCCTGTGAGTCCAGCCTGGCACTCGCTGCAGTCGGGCCCCATGAAGCCCCGGTGACACACGCAGCGGCCCCTCACACACCGGCCCCGGTTACTGCAGCTGCTGGGGCAGGTCTTGCTCGAGCAGTCCGGCCCCGTGAAGCCGCTCTCACACACACACCTTCCGTTCACACAGCGGCCGTGGGCGTTGCAGTTCCCCGGACAGATCCGTGTGCCACAGTCAGGCCCAGTGAAGCCGCTCTCACACACACACTTCCCGTTCACACATCTGCCTTTATTACTGCAGTCACTGGGACACACCTGGGACGAGCAGTCCGGCCCCGTGAAGCCCGAATAACACACACACTTCCCGTCCACACACCGGCCCCGCTCACTGCAGTCTCCAGGACAGGATCTGTATGAGCAGTCTGGCCCAGTGAAGCCGCTCTCACACACACACTTCCCGTTCACACAGCGGCCCCTGTCACTGCAGTCCCCGGGACACGAGCTGGACGAGCAGTCCTGACCGGAGAAGCCCGGATCACACACACACTTCCCGTTCACACACTGCCCACGATTGCTGCAGTTCTCCGGACATGCTTTAACGGAGCAGTCGGGGCCGCTGAAGCCCGAATCACACACACACACTCCGCTCACACACCGGCCCCGGCTGCTGCAGTCATCAGGACAGTCCGGGATACTGCAGTCCGGCCCACTGAATCCTGGGAAACACACACACTTCCCATCCACACAGCGGCCCTGGTCACTGCAGTCGTCGGGACACTCGTCGGTCTCGGGACGAACGGTGGTGCAGACGGATCCTGTGGAGCAACAACAAACCAGCGCTCTGACAATCCCTCACAATTACACTGGAACATTCTGCAAAACAAACTGAAATATAGAAGTAGTAGGATCTCATTTGATCCTGTTAGGATCCTGTTAGAATCGGATACGCATGCTTTCGGATTTCTTGCCTGCTCTGATGGAAGGGTGTGGAACGGGTGGCATTCAGGAAGCGCTTTACCTTTGCTCTGCTGGGAGGAGCAGCATCCGTCCGGACCGCCACACTTCTCCCTCAGATCTGACACCTCCTTCTCCAGTCTTTCAATGCGCTCACGCAGGGCAGCAAAGTCCATGTCGCACTGCCCACATCCCGACCCGGAGCCGGGAAGCAGGCGGATCCGATGGGTCAGGACCAGAGGAGAATCCGGCTCCAGGTGCATCTCTCTCTCTCCGGCCCCGTCCGGAGCACACATGCTCGAAACAACAACTTTCAGCGGCTGGGGCCGGAGATCCTGCGCTCCCGTCGGCAGACGCTGGCCCGAGACGGCAGGAGCCGGCAGGAGCAGGAGCAGGAGAGGCACAAGCTCCATGATCAGAGGGAGGAGCGCCTCCAAAATCACTGGAGGAGGTTTTGTCTGTAGACAAGATGGTATTTTATGGACTGCAGAAAAGAACCCAAACATTCAGTTGTTGCAGAAGAACCGCTGATGTCTGACCTGTTTCAAACAACACAATTTCAGTCATTACGCTGCTTTCCACTTTAACCATTCCACATTTGTATGTATTTGACAAACAAACAACATTTCCAACACATTTCACGTCAAGTTTCAGGATGGTTTGAGAAATAAGAAACTGTTGAAAGCCATTTCTGAGCCAAATTAATTTTGGTTAAAGATTTCAAAGTTGTTTTGCTGAAAGACATAACGAGAGCAGGAACGAGTATTCAGAGGCGACTTTAAACAAATCTCAGAAGCTCAGGATCGTCTGCCAGATCAGATCAAGAAGAGTAAATGTCACGACCCTTTCCTGCTAAAATCTCTTTAAACAGCTGGAAAGCAGCGAGTGACTGAAGCTGTGAAAGAGTTTCTGCCGTCACGCTTCCCCAGATGTCCGGAGCCGGATCAGAACTGTCTGGTTCGCAGGTGAACGGCAACCCTGTTCTTTCGGAGATGATTTCATGCCATAAATGTAAAAAAATCCTCTTCTTCCTCAGTGTTTCTGTCGTGATTTCCAGCACAAACATCTAAACATTCTTAAATCAAGATGCACTTCCGGAGAAGCAGCAAAATCACTGAAACAAATGATGAAGAGAGTTTGTGTTTAAAACAAGAGTAAATGTCTGTCAGTGTCAGAGGAATCGTGGTTATTAGATATCTGTGCTGTGAAACAGAGAGAAACAGAGGAAGAGCATCGTTCTGGTGAGGAAGAATCTGCTGTTCGGATGAAGGAGGATCTGCAGGCCTTTCCTCACGGATGATGAGAAACACAAGCGCTGAGACGAAGGGAAGTTCACATTACGCCGCTCAGGTTTGAGGTTTGAGACGAATCATGTCTTCTGTTAATTACAACATTTCATGAATCATAAATCTCCATAAAATGTGATTTCACAAACACAGACAATTATTTACTCTGGGTTTCAGTGTTTTTACTGACGGAATTAAAACTGCTTCTCATGAGTTGAAATACATGTTAATGCTTGTATCCGAGGAAACTTGCATCAAAATCAATCATCTGATCAGTTCACGCATTGATCTCCATCATCCCTCGTTCTTCACGCATGGAGGGTTTCCTGCGTTTGTTTACTGAGTGTTTTTATGCTTCAGCTTCTGTAAAGCTGCTCTGAAACAACATGTACTATAAATGCACATAAAACTGGCTGATGGATATTTCAGCTGCCGATCCCTGATGATTCCTCCTGCCCATCTCATCTTTTCTCTTCATTAACAAACGTCATCATCAATTCACCCTGAAATGAGCGCAGAATCTCTTTTTCTTGTCAGAATTCAGACAGACTGTGATAAACGGCACTTTCTGCTAATAGAAATGTAATATCCAGAGATCATGATTCATGAGATGAAAGATGATTGACAGCGTCTGCAAACTCTGATGCGCCGCGGCATTCAAAGCCATTTTAACAACATTAGTTGAACTACATTCAACCCAACCCTAACCCAGCTCAACTATTCAACATGACTATACTTTCATTTCATCGTGTGCATTCATTTGATTTTTGACAACATAGACTGCCATTTTTCTGAAAGAGTTTCTTCTGCTCATCAAAGCTGTTTATTCAATGAAAAATACAGTAAAACAGTGAAATATACTTGCAATATGAAATATGTGAATATATAGTGAAGTGTTACTCCAGTCTTCAGTGTCACATGATCTTCACTAATCATTCTGATATGATTGATTGATGATTATCAGTGTTGATTCTCTCTTCAAGCGTTCGAATGCTGAAGTTTGTGATCTGCATCACAGAAATAATATCAAGCATTGTTTGCTCTCACCTGCAGAGCCGCTGATGCTTCCTCACACTCGTCCTGTCAGCCGCTGCTCCTCACGGATCTGGAAAACTCCTGACGGACAGACGGGGAGGAAAGAGGAGAGAAAGAGAGAGAGGAGAGCAGTAAAATGTGCTCATTCTTGAAGAATGTTTCCTCTCTCTCTCCTCAGCTTCACTGATGTAATTCTGTGCTTTACTGGTCCCTGCTGGGCGGATCATTTCGATGGAAAACATCTGATTTTTTAGATATTCTGAATGACCAGTCAAATGTTTTATGTCTTTGAACTCATCCCGGGATATTCCTGCTCTGCTTGTCTTTTTAAGTCCTATTAATTCACCGGTCGTCTCACATGAACACACGTTCCTGATTAAATCCCAGTTTGATTCAGGACAGAAACATCTTTCAATATTTACATGATCCTCTTAAACTGCAGCTATGTGAACAAAATATAAAAACAAAGCTCTGCCGCAGCACAACAGACTCACAACGGGCCGTTTCGCATTTCATTTGACTGATTTAAATAGATCAACAATAATGCATAAAGTGCATTGCTTAGTCTTGCTTTTCATAAAAAAACACCTAAACATTCTTAAATCAAGACTGGAGAATCAATCAATCAATTACTGGAGAAGGAAAATCACAAGTGAGTTTGTGTTTAAAACAGGAAGAAATATCAGTCAGAGAAATCAACTTGTTTTCTGCGCAAATTAACTTTATTTCTCCGACTCTGACAGACGTTTGCTCCTGTTTTAAACACAAACTTGCTTCATTTTCAGGATTTTTTTCAGAGATTTAGCTTCTCCTCCAGGAAATGCATCTTGATCTAAGAATGTTTAGATGTTTGCGCAGGAAACGGACAGAAACAGAGGAAGAGCAGCATGTTTGCGGTGTGAGGGCTTTTGATCAGGTTTTATTCTGAGGTTTTCATCAAAAGTGACTCACAGCACATTAAACTCACTTTCTGCTGCCGGTAGATTTCTAACGACACGGATATTTCCTTACCTGTGTTTAGTTGCTGTAGCTGCTCATTTGTTAATTGATTAGTCGCACCTGTTCCTCGTTTCCCATCATGTATTTCTGTGCAAGGTTTGGTTGGGTGCACTCAGTGTTTTCCTGCGTTTGTTTTGATCAATATCGGGTTAGGGTTAGGGGTGCAATAGACTCCGACTCCAGCTGGGCTTTCCTGCGGCCGTAAGAATCAGTTCATTCAGCTTTCCATCCGCTCTCTTTCTCTTCTCAACAACAGCTTCTCACGCGAGTCTGACGGCAGTCGTCACTGACGCTCATTTCCACCCACTGAGTCAAAGGTCAGGCTTTCAATAGCGGTCAGTGTTCAGAGGTGAAGATGTTTCAGCATATTTAACAGATTTCATTGGTGGAAGCGTTCCTGTGCGGAAACACTGTGACAGCCATAAAACGTCGATCTGTCTGTCTGAAAGGGTTTTATCTCACGCACACACACACTCACACTCACACACACACTCTCTCACACACACACACACACACACACACACACACACACACACACACACACACACACACACACACACACACACACACACACACACACACACTTGTGCAGAACTCTAAACGAATACAGCTTCCAGAAGGGTTTTTTCACAGCAATGGCATAAAACACTTAAAAGAACCTTCCAGGGAACAAAATAACCACGTTATTCTTAGTATAAAGAACGTTTGAGCAATCTAAAGGATCTTCTCCTCTGTAATGAATCTTCTGGACCATCAATGCCAATAAAGAGTCTTTCTGTTTAAGAGTCATGTTAAATGTTTTCACAGGAGGGAAATGATCACAAAGAAACTTGACCTGCCATTTGTTGAAAGAGGGTAAATGTGATTCTCCATTCTGACGCAGAGACACTTTTAACGATCTCACGGTGAGGGATCTGAAACACACGGGTGGTTTTGGGGAGTTATTCTGGAGCGCTGGACTCTCTGCAGCTTGAAAAACAATAGCTCACAATGGAAACAGAACTAAGTGCTGCTGATGTTTTCCAGTTTCAGCTCTCTGAGCTCCGGCAGACTGTGTCCACTAAACATGCCGTCAGCTCGCCTCATTAACTCGACTTTAACTAGCAGCCGCTTCTGCCAGCGTATCCTGCGCAAGTGTTGATGAGAGCGACCAACAGACTGAAGAAGAAGAGGAGGAGAGGAAGAGGAGGAGGAGTGGGAGAGGGGATGCTTGAGCGACTGATGACTGTTTCTTCTGTGAGTCTCAGAACCGACGGAGACGGCGTCCATCACTGGAACTGAAGCCGGATCGGTGTTTGTTTCACAGAGACACAAACTGAGTGAATCCCTCCAGAACAACTCTAAACAATCACTGTTAAAGTCCTGTGAGACTCAGTTCTGCCATCATTTACTCTCTCATGCTGGTGGGATTCAGGAGTGGGGAGGTTTGGCAGAATGTTCACGCTGCTGTTTTACATCAGCTGCAATTGAACAGAAACCGGATTTGAATTACAAAACTACAAAAGCAGTCCACTCAAATGATGCTGCATTAGATCCGCGTATCATTAGTAAAATGCCTTAAGATTCCTGTTTAAATAGAACCGCTTTCTGTGAGCGACTGATTAAACTGATTATCTAACGTTTCAGAAAATTGCCCATTTTGTTGCTTGTATTTGAATTAATGCATTTTAACACTGGTTTGAGTTTTTCCTGCTTGTCCTGTTTTTCTGAAGACGGAGCAAAACAACTGTCAGGTTCTCAAGGCGGGAGGATGAGAACGGTTCATCTATCTAGCAGAGTCAGCGTGAAGCGGCACACGTTACGTGAAACGAAGGTTTGTAGGGAAAATTCTGCTTTGTCCATTTTCAAAGGCTGGAAGAACATCAAGAAACGACTGAGAGCGTTGGCTATCGCTCCTCAGAGACGGAGAACAGAAGACCGACAGTCTGACTTTACAAGACAAGGCCTGCCGTTTCGTCTTTAGAGCTTCTCTTGCGCATCTGCTGCTGCTGGACAATAAACGAGTGGAAAACCTGCATTGGGAAGAAAAACATGAGCTCTGAGCGGAGCGGATCGTCTCAGCACTGACCCTCAGTCTGACCATCTCAACCAGGATGTGTTTAATCAGGATTAAACACGTCACAGCTGACGGTCAGATAAAACGAGCAATAACAGCTTTAACGAGAAAAACATCATTACACAACGCAAAACAAGTAGCAAGAAAAAGCTCAAACTCAAAGTCTGATATTTAATTTCAGCTCAAGCAACAAGCAAACGAGCTGAAACAGCATAACACTGCTGACATCTGACATGGAACAGTTTCCGTATATCAGTCGTCATGAGGACGGGAAGAGAGGGGACGGGAAGAGAGAGGACGGGAAGAGAGAGGACGGGAAGAGAGGGGACGGGAAGAGAGAGGACGGGAAGAGAGGGGACGGGAAGAGAGAGGACGGGAAGAGAGAGGACGGGAAGAGAGAGGACGGGAAGAGAGAGGACGGGAAGAGAGGGGACGGGAAGAGAGGGGACGGGAAGAGAGGGGACGGGAAGAGAGGGGACGGGAAGAGAGGGGACGGGAAGAGAGGACGGGAAGAGAGGGTACGGGAAGAGAGGACGGGAAGAGAGAGGACGGGAAGAGAGGGTACGGGAAGAGAGGGGACGGGAAGAGAGGGGACGGGAAGAGAGAGGACGGGAAGAGAGGGGACGGGAAGAGAGAGGACGGGAAGAGAGGGGACGGGAAGAGAGGGGACGGGAAGAGAGAGGACGGGAAGAGAGAGGACGGGAAGAGAGGGGACGGGAAGAGAGAGGACGGGAAGAGAGAGGACGGGAAGAGAGGGGACGGGAAGAGAGGGGACGGGAAGAGAGAGGACGGGAAGAGAGAGGACGGGAAGAGAGGGGACGGGAAGAGAGGGGACGGGAAGAGAGGGGACGGGAAGAGAGGGGACGGGAAGAGAGGGGACGGGAAGAGAGGGGACGGGAAGAGAGAGGACGGGAAGAGAGGGGACGGGAAGAGAGGGGACGGGAAGAGAGGGGACGGGAAGAGAGGGGACGGGAAGAGAGGGGACGGGAAGAGAGGGGACGGGAAGAGAGAGGACGGGAAGAGAGAGGACGGGAAGAGAGGGGACGGGAAGAGAGAGGACGGGAAGAGAGAGGACGGGAAGAGAGGGGACGGGAAGAGAGGGGACGGGAAGAGAGGGGACGGGAAGAGAGGGGACGGGAAGAGAGGGGACGGGAAGAGAGGACGGGAAGAGAGGGTACGGGAAGAGAGGACGGGAAGAGAGAGGACGGGAAGAGAGGGTACGGGAAGAGAGGGGACGGGAAGAGAGGGGACGGGAAGAGAGGGTACGGGAAGAGAGGGGACGGGAAGAGAGGGGACGGGAAGAGAGAGGACGGGAAGAGAGGGGACGGGAAGAGAGGGGACGGGAAGAGAGGGGACGGGAAGAGAGGGGACGGGAAGAGAGGGGACGGGAAGAGAGAGGACGGGAAGAGAGGGGACGGGAAGAGAGAGGACGGGAAGAGAGAGGACGGGAAGAGAGAGGACGGGAAGAGAGAGGACGGGAAGAGTCTGTGCTTCGACACAGAGAAACATTCACAACCTAAAGGCCATCATTGTGTCTGAGAAATGTGTCAAAGCCGAGAATAACACTGAGAAACATCCCAGCAATGCTGACAGAGGGAGTGAGAGAACGACAGAGGGAGTGAGAGAGTGACAGAGGGAGTGAGAGAACGACAGAGGGAGTGAGAGAACGACAGAGGGAGTGAGAGAACGACAGAGGGAGTGAGAGAACGACAGAGGGAGTGAGAGAACAACAGAGGGAGTGAGAGAACGACAGAGGGAGGGAGAGAGAGAGAGAGCGAGCGACAGAGGGAGTGAGAGAATGACAGAGGGAGTGAGAGAATGACAGAGGGAGTGAGGGAGTGACAGAGGGAGTGAGGGAGTGAGAGAATAACAGAGGGAGTGAGAGAACGACAGAGGGAGTGAGAGAACGACAGAGGGAGTGAGAGAACGACAGAGGGAGTGAGAGAACGACAGAGGGAGTGAGAGAATGACAGAGGGAGTGAGAGAGTGACAGAGGGAGTGAGGGAGTGACAGAGGGAGTGAGGGAGTGACAGAGGGAGTGAGAGAGTGAGAGAGTGACAGAGGGAGTGAGGGAGTGACAGAGGGAGTGAGGGAGTGACAGAGGGAGTGAGGGAGTGAGAGAACGACAGAGGGAGTGAGAGAACGACAGAGGGAGGGAGAGAACGACAGAGGGAGGGAGGGAGAGAGAGAGCGAGCGACAGAGGGAGTGAGAGAATGACAGAGGGAGTGAGGGAGTGAGAGAGTGACAGAGGGAGTGAGAGAGTGACAGAGGGAGTGAGAGAGTGACAGAGGGAGTGAGAGAGTGACAGAGGGAGGGAGAGAGTGACAGAGGGAGGGAGAGAGTGACAGAGGGAGGAGAGAATGACAGAGGGAGTGAGAGAATGACAGAGGGAGGGAGAGAATGACAGAGGGAGTGAGAGAGTGACAGAGGGAGGAGAGAGTGACAGAGGGAGTGAGAGAGTGACAGAGGGAGTGAGAGAGTGACAGAGGGAGGGAGAGAGTGACAGAGTGACAGAGGGAGGGAGAGAGTGACAGAGGGAGTGAGAGAGTGACAGAGGGAGGGAGAGAACGACAGAGGGAGGGAGAGAGTGACAGAGGGAGTGAGAGAATGACAGAGGGAGTGAGAGAACGACAGAGGGAGTGAGAGAGTGACAGAGGGAGTGAGAGAGTGACAGAGGGAGTGAGAGAGTGACAGAGGGAGTGAGAGAGTGACAGAGGGAGTGAGAGAGTGACAGAGGGAGTGAGAGAGTGACAGAGGGAGTGAGAGAGTGACAGAGGGAGTGAGAGAGTGACAGAGGGAGTGAGAGAGTGACAGAGGGAGTGAGAGAACGACAGAGGGAGTGAGAGAACGACAGAGGGAGTGAGAGAACGACAGAGGGAGTGAGAGAACGACAGAGGGAGTGAGAGAACGACAGAGGGAGTGAGAGAACGACAGAGGGAGTGAGAGAACGACAGAGGGAGTGAGAGAACGACAGAGGGAGTGAGAGAGTGACAGAGGGAGTGAGGGAGTGACAGAGGGAGTGAGGGAGTGAGAGAATGACAGAGGGAGTGAGAGAGTGACAGAGGGAGTGAGGGAGTGACAGAGGGAGTGAGGGAGTGAGAGAATGACAGAGGGAGTGAGAGAACGACAGAGGGAGTGAGAGAACGACAGAGGGAGTGAGAGAACGACAGAGGGAGGGAGAGAGTGACAGAGAGAACGACAGAGGGAGTGAGAGAATGACAGAGGGAGTGAGGGAGTGACAGAGGGAGTGACAGAGGGAGTGAGGGAGTGAGAGAATAACAGAGGGAGTGACAGAGGGAGTGACAGAGGGAGTGAGGGAGTGAGAGAATAACAGAGGGAGTGAGAGAGTGACAGAGAGAACGACAGAGCATGAATGTGAAGCTGTTGATGAGAGCAGGAGCGGCACGCGCGGAGCAATGCCAGTGATTTGTGAACGCTCAGATCAGTTCCTGTGCCGCACTCAGAGGGTCAGTGTGTGTGTGTGTGTGTGTGTGTGTGTGTGTGTGTGTCTGTGCTCCATTAGTAATGCATGTTTCACAGCAGCCGTAAAACCCGTGAGTGCAGAACATCTGGCCCTGGAGCAAAGCCCTTTACGGGGACACAGCAGTGCAGACGCACTCACACATCAGCAGATCCTGATCCAGACCTGCTCGTTTAACACTGGAGCACCGCGGGAAACCCATGCTCATAACTGCATTCATTAGCATATTGACTGAGCAACAGTGTTCAGCTTCAACCATCCGCTGGGAATCAACACATGCCGTCAGCGCAGACATGCGGCTTCATGGACGTGTTGCTGGAGTTCAAGTAACTTTGATTATTCACACACAAACACACTTTAGAGCAGGAATAGAAACGGCTGTTTCTTGGCTCTTAAATTTGCTGACCTTTCATTTAATTTACATTCATATTCATCCATTTTTCAGACACTTTTATCCAAAGCAACTTGCATTGCATTCAAGAAACACATTGACATTCTAATCAGTTCTTGCTTTCCCTGGGAATCAAACCCATGACCTTGATGTTGCAAGTGCTGCTCTCTACTGTTACACACACAGGAAAGTTTATTCAGAGGGAATGCTAGGAAATGTCTTTGGATTAATAAACTAGAGTTCTCTGGGTTAGGTAAGGCTCTCCTGAAACACTTCACTAAGCCATGGCTGACACCGGTTCTGCTCTGTGCGGCTCAAGAGAATCCAGCCTCAATCCCCAAAAACCATCAGAATCCCCATAAACCATCAGAATCCAGCATCAATCCCCTTAAACCATCAGAATCCAGCCTCAAACCCCTTAAACCATCAGAATCCAGCATCAACCCCCTTAAACCATCAGAATCCAGCCTCAAACCCCTTAAACCATCAGAATCCAGCATCAATCCCCTTAAACCCTCAAACCCCATAAACCATCAGAATCCAGCCTCAAACCCCTTGAACCATCATAATCCAGCCTCAATCCCCTTAAACCATCAGAATCCAGCCTTAATCCCCTTAAACCATCAGAATCCAGCCTCAATCCCCTTAAACCATCAGAATCCAGCATCAATCCCCTTAAACCCTCAAACCCCATAAACCATCAGAATCCAGCATCAATCCCCTTAAACCATCAGAATCCAGCCTCAATCCCCTTAAACCATCAGAATCCAGCCTCAAACCCCTTGAACCATCAGAATCCCCTTAAACCATCAGAATCCCCTTAAACCATCAGAATCCAGCCTCAATCCCCTTAAACCATCAGAATCCAGCCTCAAACCCCTTGAACCATCAGAATCCCCTTAAACCATCAGAATCCAGCCTCAATCCCCTTAAACCATCAGAATCCAGCATCAAT
>JAWRVZ010000387.1:285000-297500 GCA_037043235.1 Rhodeus uyekii | reverse complement strand
CCATCATGAAACACCAACAGCCCATCATGAAACACCAACAGCCCATCATGAAACACCAACAGCCCATCATGAAACACCAACAGCCCATCATCAAACACAAACAGCCCATCATCAAACACAAACAGCCCATCATGAAACACAAACAGCCCATCATGAAACAAGAACAGCCCATCATCAAACACAAACAGCCCATCATGAAACACGAACAGCCCATCATGAAACACCAACATCCCATCATGAAACACCAACAGCCCATCATCAAACACAAACAGCCCATCATCAAACACAAACAGCCCATCATCAAACACAAACAGCCCATCATCAAACACAAACAGCCCATCATGAAACACAAACAGCCCATCATCAAACACAAACAGCCCATCATGAAACACAAACAGCCCATCATCAAACACAAACAGCCCATCATCAAACACAAACAGCCCATCATCAAACACAAACAGCCCATCATGAAACACAAACAGCCCATCATCAAACACAAACAGCCCATCATGAAACACAAACAGCCCATCATCAAACACAAACAGCCCATCATGAAACACAAACAGCCCATCATCAAACACAAACAGCCCATCATCAAACACAAACAGCCCATCATGAAACACAAACAGCCCATCATGAAACACAAACAGCCCATCATGAAACAAGAACAGCCCATCATCAAACACAAACAGCCCATCATGAAACACGAACAGCCCATCATGAAACACCAACAGCCCATCATCAAACACAAACAGCCCATCATCAAACACAAACAGCCCATCATCAAACACAAACAGCCCATCATCAAACACAAACAGCCCATCATCAAACACAAACAGCCCATCATGAAACACCAACAGCCCATCATGAAACACCAACAGCCCATCATGAAACACCAACAGCCCATCATGAAACACCAACAGCCCATCATGAAACACCAACAGCCCATCATCAAACACCAACAGCCCATCATCAAACACCAACAGCCCATCATCAAACACAAACAGCCCATCATCAAACACAAACAGCCCATCATCAAACACAAACAGCCCATCATCAAACACAAACAGCCCATCATCAAACACAAACAGCCCATCATCAAACACAAACAGCCCATCATCAAACACAAACAGCCCATCATGAAACACAAACAGCCCATCATGAAACACAAACAGCCCATCATGAAACAAGAACAGCCCATCATCAAACACAAACAGCCCATCATGAAACACGAACAGCCCATCATGAAACACCAACAGCCCATCATCAAACACCAACAGCCCATCATCAAACACAAACAGCCCATCATGAAACACAAACAGCCCATCATCAAACACAAACAGCCCATCATCAAACACAAACAGCCCATCATGAAACACAAACAGCCCATCATCAAACACAAACAGCCCATCATGAAACACAAACAGCCCATCATCAAACACAAACAGCCCATCATGAAACACAAACAGCCCATCATCAAACACAAACAGCCCATCATGAAACACCAACAGCCCATCATGAAACACCAACAGCCCATCATGAAACACAAACAGCCCATCATGAAACACCAACAGCCCATCATGAAACACAAACTGCCCATCATCAAACACAAACAGCCCATCATGAAACACAAACAGCCCATCATCAAACACAAACAGCCCATCATCAAACACAAACAGCCCATCATCAAACACAAACAGCCCATCATCAAACACAAACAGCCCATCATCAAACACAAACAGCCCATCATCAAACACAAACAGCCCATCATCAAACACAAACAGCCCATCATCAAACACAAACAGCCCATCATCAAACACAAACAGCCCATCATGAAACACAAACAGCCCATCATGAAACACAAACAGCCCATCATGAAACACAAACAGCCCATCATGAAACAAGAACAGCCCATCATGAAACACAAACAGCCCATCATGAAACACAAACAGCCCATCATCAAACACAAACAGCCCATCATGACACACAAACAGCCCATCATCAAACACAAACAGCCCATCATCAAACACAAACAGCCCATCATCAAACACAAACAGCCCATCATGAAACACAAACAGCCCATCATGAAACAAGAACAGCCCATCATGAAACACAAACAGCCCATCATCAAACACAAACAGCCCATCATCAAACACAAACAGCCCATCATGAAACACAAACAGCCCATCATGAAACACAAACAGCCCATCATGAAACAAGAACAGCCCATCATCAAACACAAACAGCCCATCATGAAACACGAACAGCCCATCATGAAACACAAACAGCCCATCATGAAACAAGAACAGCCCATCATCAAACACAAACAGCCCATCATGAAACACGAACAGCCCATCATGAAACACAAACAGCCCATCATCAAACACAAACAGCCCATCATCAAACACAAACAGCCCATCATGAAACACAAACAGCCCATCATCAAACACAAACAGCCCATCATGAAACACAAACAGCCCATCATCAAACACAAACAGCCCATCATGAAACACAAACAGCCCATCATCAAACACAAACAGCCCATCATGAAACACCAACAGCCCATCATGAAACACCAACAGCCCATCATGAAACACAAACAGCCCATCATGAAACACCAACAGCCCATCATGAAACACAAACTGCCCATCATCAAACACAAACAGCCCATCATGAAACACAAACAGCCCATCATCAAACACAAACAGCCCATCATCAAACACAAACAGCCCATCATCAAACACAAACAGCCCATCATCAAACACAAACAGCCCATCATCAAACACAAACAGCCCATCATCAAACACAAACAGCCCATCATCAAACACAAACAGCCCATCATCAAACACAAACAGCCCATCATGAAACACAAACAGCCCATCATGAAACACAAACAGCCCATCATGAAACACAAACAGCCCATCATGAAACAAGAACAGCCCATCATGAAACACAAACAGCCCATCATGAAACACAAACAGCCCATCATCAAACACAAACAGCCCATCATGACACACAAACAGCCCATCATCAAACACAAACAGCCCATCATCAAACACAAACAGCCCATCATCAAACACAAACAGCCCATCATGAAACACAAACAGCCCATCATGAAACAAGAACAGCCCATCATGAAACACAAACAGCCCATCATCAAACACAAACAGCCCATCATCAAACACAAACAGCCCATCATGAAACACAAACAGCCCATCATGAAACACAAACAGCCCATCATGAAACAAGAACAGCCCATCATCAAACACAAACAGCCCATCATGAAACACGAACAGCCCATCATGAAACACAAACAGCCCATCATGAAACAAGAACAGCCCATCATCAAACACAAACAGCCCATCATGAAACACGAACAGCCCATCATGAAACACAAACAGCCCATCATCAAACACAAACAGCCCATCATCAAACACAAACAGCCCATCATGAAACACAAACAGCCCAATCATACCAACAAACACAACCATTTTCTGCCAGAAACCAAGGGACTAACAATCACACTAAATCATGCTTTATAGAGATGTTTATCTGTTCAATAAAACACTTCCACACCTGTTAAAATAAATACCCATAATCTCTGCATCACATTTAGTGTTTCTCATCCCTCCATTCCTGTTCTCTCCATTTCCTTCATCCCTCTGTTCCCCCAATCTCCTGAAGCCGAGCTCATGTTGGTTCTTGTTTTATTACGAGCTCTTTCTTGTTCTCTTTTCTCCAGAAGATTCTGCTCTGTTTGTTTGAGATTTAGTGGCTCCATCTCAAACTTTATCACTCGCTAGTGACAACTTACCCCTGCCACTCCCACATCAGCCTCTAGAATATAAACACTGATAACAGGTTTACATTGGAATCAGAGAAGACAAAACACATTTTGATGAAGGATGGATGATGTATGTGATTTTGTTAGTTTAAAAAAAAGTTAGTGTACCTTTAATTTATATATATATATATATATATATATATATATATATATATATATATATATATATATATATATATATTTATATAAGTGTACCTTCAAACAAATATTACAAATGTTGCCTTGGAAATAAACTGAAATAAATTAAAGTTGAAAGTAAAATCACTACCAGGAAATAAGAACTAAAACACAGAAATAAAAATAAAAGATTGCTGCTTACGTTTTATTTTTTTAAAAAAAACCTCGAATAAAAAGACAAAAGCAGTTAACAAAATAAGAAATAATGTAATAATTCTTGAATGGTTTTATGATGCATGAAAGCAGAGGCACGTCATCTCGTAACAACTTCATATTTATCAAATTTATTTTCTCCTCTACAAATGAAGACAGTAGTTCAAAACTTTCATACAGACCTTGTGAAAGCTCATTTAAATAAAAAAAGTAAAAAAGCAGGTTTAATTTGACAAATCATCCCTCCATCACGGACAACATAAGCATGCTAGAGCAATGCATGATGGGAAAGCTTTAGACACTGAGCTAAACTTGAAAAGAAGACATGAAGATCGCAGAAGGAAAAGAAAATACCTTCGACCAGAAAATAAAACTTCACAGAATGAAAATGTACATTGTGCCACAGGTTTGGACCGCCGGACGCCATCATCTCTCCCGCACACGCCATCATCAGATCATGTACAAATCCATCCAACTCTACAATAACTTCTGCGACATCAATCATGGATGAATATTACACATATTATTGGATCATGATAGTGGTTTATAGCAAAGCAGCAACACATTCAAAACCAGACGTCTGCAAATTAAAACATTAGAGCAGAAGATTCTGTAACATAATAAAATCTGTTATTATTGACGGCAGAAACCAGAAACGACAGAATCTTCATCTGAAAAACTCACCAGGAGAAAGAGAAGAACACATAGAAACGAGTGACTGCTCAATTATTTCTTAAATTCAAATATTTATATCACACACCTCTAGTAGAAGCACATTACTTTTTAAATAATCTCAATAAAAATCTGTAAAAAATAAAACAAAACAATATATGTATAAAAAAAAGAAAAAGGACAGCAGGTGATGCACTGCGTTCAGGAGGAACAGGAGGAACGAGCGGCGCTCGTCTCACGCGGATCCGCTCTGGCTGATCAGGTATCCCGACCCTCTCCGTCTGCCGTGCGGATGCTGGGAGCGGCCGCGGAGCGAGGTGTGGTTGCCGTGGTGATGATGGTGAGGAGGCGGGGCAGGGGGCGGGTCTCTGAGAGAGGGTGGGACTACAGACGACTTGATCGGGATGATCCTGGTGTCCATCACCTCACAGTCAACCTGCATCATCATCTCATAACCGCCCTGAGATGAGTTATACACCGAATCTAGAGAGAGAGAGAGAGAGAATAGGAACACTCACAGAATGAAGAAAATATAGATTTGGAAAGACGACCTTTGACCTGAACTCACCGTTGATGGCCATGGCTGGCATGACCAGAGACATCTTGGGCCGAGAGGTTTTATTGTGGCTGATGGCGGGTAACAGAAGGTGATCCTACAAGAGCAAAGGATGAAATGAGTGTGTGTGTGTGTGTGTGTGTGTGTGTGTGAGAGAGAGAGATGTTTCTGTCCTGCTGTTCTTACCCGTCTGAAGGACACGACGTAGAAGGTGTCCTCGCGCCGGTCGATGGCGTCCAGGAAGTCGCTGTAGCTGATCTCCGGCCCTGGCAGAACCTGCAGCTGACTAACCACACACACACACACACACACACACACCATCAGCTGACCGTCAACAACGCACAACGCTTTAATCAGACGCTGCTGGGAAACTGCATTACCTCTCGATGGATCGATGGGTCTGAACGGGAAGGTACCTGGAGAAGTTGGTCTTCCTGTGTTGAGTTTTCTGCTGATGAAGGAAACAAACTCACATGAGAATCAAGAACGAAACCCTTCCTGTGGGCTTCAGATAAGATCAGATGAGATGTGGTTTCACACCGGAGCTATTTTCGTCTTCTTCACAGCTTTGGTCTTCCTGTTGTTCTGATGGCGGTTCACCCATCCTCGCAGCTCATCCGCCAGCCTGAGACAGCGGGAGAAACCCCTCCGCACATGAGCGTTAACTCACCAACAATATGCTCAAAAATAAACATGTTAAGAATAAGTGATCTGACATGATGTTGGTCATTTATCTTTTTCTTGGCTTAAACACTATAAAGCTCTTATTTCTAACAATTGGATATACTCTACTCACTGTCCTCTATTACAGTTTCAACTCCTGCCAAAATCCACATTGCTGTAATCCATCGCCCTGCAGGTCAGCTGAACATGCTGCTGTCCTCATTCCTCTACACACTTCCTCTCTTTCTCTCCCTACCTCCCTCTCTCTCTCTCTCTCTCTCTCTCACACACTCTCTCATCTCGTCACACACAGATACTCAACTTAATCTAAACACGCAACTGCATCGCAGAAAACATTCAGGTAAACCGTTTGCAAGTTTCTGACCATTTCTTCATTACATTTCATACAGAACTTACTACTTCTGCAACACCAACCCTCTTTCACCCTCTTTCAGACGAAGCCTGCGCTCTCCTCCTCCTCGCCATCGATCTGCTGCCACGGTTAATCATCAGATCCTCTCGTCACTGGAATCACAGGAACTCCACTGGTCTGAATCTCACAGAAGGTCCTGCAGGGAAATCTTCTCCACACATCATCTGATCGCTGGTGTTCCTCAGGGCTCAGTTCTTGGACCGCTTCTCTTCTCCATGTTCACCTCATCACTGGATCTCATCATACGGCACACGGATTCTCCCATCACTGCTACACCCATGACACACAGCTCTACCCATCATTCCCACCAGATGATCCCGCGGGAGCTACACGAACCTCGAGCTGTCTGACGCACATCTCAGCACGGATGAAAGAGCATCTGCAGCTCAACCTGGCAAAGCTGGAGCTTCTCGTCTTTCCTGCCAATCCCACGCTACAACTTCACCGTCCAGATCGGCTCCTCGACGATCAGCCCATCAAGCTCTGCCAGAAATCCTGGAGTCTTTGAGGACCAGCTGACCTTCAAAGATCACGTCGCACAGACGGCTGGATCATGCAGGTTTGCACTGCACAACATCAGGAGGATCAGGCTATTCCTAACTGAGCAAGATACGCAACTTGTGGTGCAGGCCATGGTCATTTCCAGATTGGACTATTGCAACGCTCTTCTGGCTCTTCCTTCAATCAAACGCCTGCAACTGATCCAGAAGCTGCAGCTCGTCTGATCTCTGAATCCCACTAGCGGCTCACATCAGACTCACAGCACTGACTCTTACAGAACGAACACAAGCTCATCGTCTCAGACTTGCACTCGCTGCTTCAGATCTGCACACCTGCCAGAAACCTTCCATCCATCAACGACTCGCGCTTCTTCACAGAGACACAATCACTCAAGAACATGTTCCTTCACCGTTCCTTTGCTGGTGGAACAATATCCCTGCCCTCATCCTGCAGAATCCCTGGACATACTCAAAACAGCAGGAAACTGTTCCGTGAACACCTAACATGACAAAATAATTGCGTTCCTTCCGTCGGTCCCTCTGTCCTCCGGCTTACACTACACGCAATGCTCAAAACTTTGTACTGTATAAACTTTGTATAAATGAATTAATGTAAATGTAAGCGCAGTCATAAACGACTGTAAAGAGTTTGTTTTCTGTAAACTGCCTGAATATTGCGGTTAAAGGAAACGTTAGTGAAAACACAGACCTGAGCGACTCGGAGCGGTTGAACTGTCTGCAGTCCGGAGAGGAGAAGTACCGGTCAATATCCTGCAGGACACTGAACACATCACTCTCATTCCTGAACACAACACACACTCACCATTAGATTAGGTGTGTGTAGGTGCGCAAGTGTGAGTGTGTGTGTGTGTGTGCGAGAGAGAGACAGAGAGAGAGAGAGTGTGTGTGTGTGTGTGAGTGAGAGAGAGAGAGCGCGAGAGAGTGTATGTGTGTGTGAGAGAGAGAGAGAGAGAGAGAGAGAGAGTGTGTGAGTGTGCGAGAGAGAGCGTGAGAGAGTGTATGTGTGTGTGAGAGAGAGAGAGAGAGAGAGAGTGTGTGAGTGTGTGTGTGTGTGTGAGAGAGAGACAGAGAGAGTGTGTGAGTGTGTGTGTGTGTGAGAGAGAGACAGAGAGAGTGTATGTGTGTGTGAGAGAGAGAGAGTGTGTGAGTGTGTGTGTGTGTGTGAGAGAGAGTGTGAGTGTGTGTGTGTGAGTGAGAGAGAGAGAGAGAGAGAGTGTGTGTGTGTGTGTTCTGTCAGTCTCACCTGAACGGATACGAGAGCGCTGCCTCTTTCTCCAGCTCTGCTTTCCTCCAGCGCTCCTCGTCTCCTTCCTCTCGCTCCATGTTTCCGCTGGGATCCTGAGAGCTCTGAAACTCCAGCAGGTGTCGTCCCGTCAGAGGAACGGCCGCCTCGTCCAGCCCGGCGTCCAGCGTCCGCTCGCGCAGACTGACCACAGAAAACACACTTCAGACAGAGTTCCTCAATTCCATCAACAATCCTTAAACACATACATGTTAAATATACGAACAAAGATCTATTTCTGTCATGTTTAACATCTCGCTGTCGAGCAGCGATTCTACAGCCGCAAGAAAACAGCAGCAGTTCACGGACACTCAGTCAATTACGATCCACGATATATCAGATATACACTCATTTTTAATGTTAGCGGTTTCGGCCTAATATGAAAATTTGGCTTAAATATTAAAGCTGATAAATAAAGGTTTATTTCCTCCAGCTGTTCATCATTATGGGTTTGAATTGGCTGAAATAGGACTGGAATCATCTTCAAAAACTTGAGTTTTTTTGTCCTTCATTCAGTTTATGGAAACGCTGACGAAAACATTAATAGAGAAGGTAAAATAAATCCATATGAAGCGCTTCAATCCGAGGGCTTGATGTGAGACAACCAATGAGATCCATCCTCAGACCAGCTGACACACCTGAAGATCCCGATCAGCTGGTTTGGTGTGTTTAGTAACGGTAGGGAACTGGTGCAACTCTGTATTCAGAGACGGTGTGTGTTTTAGATCCATTCACAGCAGAACAGATTAAAGAGTCATTCACTGTTCACTGAAACTGCACTGTTTGAAAACGCAGGTCTCTCGACGATCTGCCTTCACTGGGACAGGACTGGTTCCCAATGTCAACCCAAGCATTCGCTGCTAAGGCGTCCCCATGCTAAAGGGCGTCCCCATGTTAAAGGGCGTCCCCATGCTAAAGGGCGTCCCCATGCTAAAGGGCGTCCCCATGCTAAAGGGCGTCCCATGCTAAAGGGCGTCCCCATGCTAAAGGGCGTCCCCATGCTAAAGGGCGTCCCCATGCTAAAGGGCGTCCCATGCTAAAGGGCGTCCCATGCTAAAGGGCGTCCCATGCTAAAGGGCGTCCCATGCTAAAGGGCGTCCCCATGCTAAAGGGCGTCCCCATGCTAAAGGGCGTCCCCATGCTAAAGGGCGTCCCATGCTAAAGGGCGTCCCATGCTAAAGGGCGTCCCATGCTAAAGGGCGTCCCCATGCTAAAGGGCGTCCCCATGCTAAAGGGCGTCCCCATGCTAAAGGGCGTCCCATGCTAAAGGGCGTCCCATGCTAAAGGGCGTCCCAATCCTAAAGGGCGTCCCCATGCTAAAGGGCGTCCCCATGCTAAAGGGCGTCCCCATGCTAAAGGGCGTCCCCATGCTAAAGGGCGTCCCCATGCTAAAGGGCGTCCCCATGCTAAAGGGCGTCCCAATGCTAAAGGGCGTCCCCATGCTAAAGGGCGTCCCAATGCTAAAGCGCGTCCCCATGCTAAAGGGCGTCCCCATGCTAAAGGGCGTCCCCATGCTAAAGGGCGTCCCATGCTAAAGGGCGTCCCATGCTAAAGGGCGTCCCATGCTAAAGGGCGTCCCCATGCTAAAGGGCGTCCCCATGCTAAAGCGCGTCCCCATGCTAAAGCGCGTCCCCATGCTAAAGCGCGTCCCCATGCTAAAGGGCGTCCCATGCTAAAGGGCGTCCCCATGCTAAAGGGCGTCCCATGCTAAAGGGCGTCCCATGCTAAAGGGCGTCCCATGCTAAAGGGCGTCCCATGCTAAAGGGCGTCCCAATCCTAAAGCGCGTCCCCATGCTAAAGGGCGTCCCCATGCTAAAGGGCGTCCCCATGCTAAAGGGCGTCCCATGCTAAAGGGCGTCCCCATGCTAAAGGGCGTCCCCATGCTAAAGGGCGTCCCAATGCTAAAGCGCGTCCCCATGCTAAAGCGCGTCCCCATGCTAAAGGGCGTCCCCATGCTAAAGGGCGTCCCATGCTAAAGGGCGTCCCATGCTAAAGGGCGTCCCATGCTAAAGGGCGTCCCATGCTAAAGGGCGTCCCATGCTAAAGGGCGTCCCCATGCTAAAGGGCGTCCCCATGCTAAAGCGCGTCCCCATGCTAAAGCGCGTCCCCATGCTAAAGGGCGTCCCATGCTAAAGCGCGTCCCATGCTAAAGCGCGTCCCATGCTAAAGCGCGTCCCCATGCTAAAGCGCGTCCCCATGCTAAAGCGCGTCCCCATGCTAAAGCGCGTCCCCATGCTAAAGGGCGTCCCCATGCTAAAGCGCGTCCCCATGCTAAAGGGCGTCCCATGCTAAAGGGCGTCCCATGCTAAAGCGCGTCCCCATGCTAAAGCGCGTCCCCATGCTAAAGGGCGTCCCATGCTAAAGGGCGTCCCCATGCTAAAGGGCGTCCCATGCTAAAGCGCGTCCCCATGCTAAAGGGCGTCCCCCGCTAAAGGGCGTCCCCATGCTAAAGGGCGTCCCATGCTAAAGGGCGTCCCATGCTAAAGGGCGTCCCATGCTAAAGGGAGTCCCATGCTAAAGGGCGCCCCATGCTAAAGCGCGTCCCATGCTAAAGCGCGTCCCATGCTAAAGCGCGTCCCATGCTAAAGCGCGTCCCCTGCTCAAGGTGTTTACCTGACGGGGCCGAAGGTGAAGGTGATGAAGAGGAACAGAGCCATCACACACACGGCTCTCTTACTGCTGCCGGATTCAACCGCCTGTTTCACACAGAACACGATTAGAGCAGATGAAAGAGCAGGACAGAGGTTTCTCTGCGAGACGTGTGAGACGGTGCGAGACCTCTTTCCCGGCGAGCCGCAGCCGCAGTGCCTGGTTTTCTCTGCGCAGACGCTCGTTCTCCTGCTGCGCCTCCCGCAGCTGCGCCTCCAGGTTCTGCAGGTACTCCTTCTTCTTCTTGCGGCTCTGACAGGCCGACTCGCGGTTCTTGATCATGCGCTGCTGCCGCTTCAAAACCTTCATCTGACAAACACAAACATGCACTCAGAATGCGTCACACCTCCTCACCTCACCCACCCTCACTCCTCCTCCCTCACCCACCCTCACTCCTCCTCCCTCACCCACCCTCACTCCTCCTCCCTCACCCACCCTCACTCCTCCTCCCTCACCCACCCTCACTCCTCCTCCCTCACCCACCCTCACTCCTCCTCCCTCCCTCACTCACCCACCCTCACTCCTCCTCCCTCCCTCACCCACCCTCACTCCTCCTCCCTCACCCACTCTCACTCCTCCTCCCTCACCCACTCTCACTCCTCCTCCCTCACCCACCCTCACTCCTCCTCCCTCACCCACCCTCACTCCTCCTCCCTCACCCACCCTCACTCCTCCTCCCTCACCCACTCTCACTCCTCCTCCCTCACCCACCCTCACTCCTCCTCCCTCACCCACTCTCACTCCTCCTCACCTCACCCACCCACACTCCTCCTCCCTCACCCACTCTCACTCCTCCTCCCTCACCCACTCTCACTCCTCCTCACCTCACCCACCCTCACTCTTCCTCCCTCACCCACTCTCACTCCTCCTCCCTCACCCACCCTCACTCCTCCTCCCTCACCCACCCTCACTCCTCCTCCTCACCCACCCTCACTCCTCCTCACCTCACCCACCCTCACTCCTCCTCACCTCACCCACCCTCACTCCTCCTCCCTCACCCACTCTCACTCCTCCTCACCTCACCCACCCTCACTCCTCCTCCCTCACCCACTCTCACTCCTCCTCACCTCACCCACCCACACTCCTCCTCCCTCACCCACTCTCACTCCTCCTCCCTCACCCACCCTCACTCCTCCTCCCTCACCCACCCTCACTCCTCCTCCCTCACCCACTCTCACTCCTCCTCCCTCACCCACTCTCACTCCTCCTCCCTCACCCACCCTCACTCCTCCTCCCTCACCCACCCTCACTCCTCCTCCCTCACCCACCCTCACTCCTCCTCCCTCACCCACTCTCACTCACTCCTCCTCCCTCACCCACCCTCACTCCTCCTCCCTCACCCACTCTCACTCCTCCTCACCTCACCCACCCACACTCCTCCTCCCTCACCCACTCTCACTCCTCCTCCCTCACCCACTCTCACTCCTCCTCACCTCACCCACCCTCACTCTTCCTCCCTCACCCACTCTCACTCCTCCTCCCTCACCCACCCTCACTCCTCCTCCTCACCCACCCTCACTCCTCCTCACCTCACCCACCCTCACTCTTCC
>JAWRVZ010000387.1:272500-280000 GCA_037043235.1 Rhodeus uyekii | reverse complement strand
GTGTGTGTGTGTGTCAGTCGCACTTTCACAGGCCGTTAGGAAGAGACACAGCACACACACGTAACCAGAACCTGATGAAAAATATTCATTTCAGTTCATATTCACCCATTTTGGCCCTAAGATTCTAACCCATCTTTAATCACTCCTGGTTGCAGGCGGACTGAACCCAGCGCGCAGAGCACTGAAGGAACCGGATCTGTGAGTTTGAGCAACACTGAACCGACGGGTTTCTGCGGCTCGTACCTGAGCTTCAGGCAAAGACGGTCCGGAGCTGTCCGACGCTAGAGACGACGCCGGAGACGGAGGCTCAGTCTTCACCTGGAAAACTGCAACACACACACACACACACACACACACACACATACACAGAGAGAGAGGCACACACGCGCACACACACACATACACAGAGAGAGAGGCACACACACACACACACACACAGAGAGAGAGAGGCACACACACACACACACAGAGAGAGAGAGGCACACACACACACACAGAGAGAGAGGCACACACACACACACAGAGAGAGAGAGGCACACACACACACACACAGAGAGAGAGAGGCACACACACACACACACACACAGAGAGAGAGGCACACACACACACACACACACAGAGAGAGAGGCACACACACACACAGAGAGAGAGGCACACACACACACAGAGAGAGAGGCACACACACACACACACACACACACAGAGAGAGAGGCACACACACACACACAGAGAGAGAGAGAGGCACACACACACACACAGAGAGAGAGAGAGGCACACACACACACACAGAGAGAGAGAGAGGCGCACACACACACACACAGAGAGAGAGAGAGGCACACACACACAGAGAGAGAGAGAGGCACACACACACAGAGAGAGAGAGAGGCACACACACACAGAGAGAGAGAGAGGCACACACACACAGAGAGAGAGAGGCACACACACACAGAGAGAGAGAGGCACACACACACACAGAGAGAGAGGCACACACACACACAGAGAGAGAGGCACACACACACACACAGAGAGAGAGGCACACACACACACACAGAGAGAGAGAGAGGCACACACACACACACAGAGAGAGAGAGAGGCACACACACACACACAGAGAGAGAGAGAGGCACACACACACAGAGAGAGAGAGAGGCACACACACACAGAGAGAGAGAGAGGCACACACACACAGAGAGAGAGAGAGGCACACACACACAGAGAGAGAGAGAGGCACACACACACACACAGAGAGAGAGGCACACACACACACAGAGAGAGAGGCACACACACACACAGAGAGAGAGGCACGCACACACACACAGACAGAGAGGCACACACACACACACAGAGAGAGAGGCACACACACACACACACACACATTAATATTCCATTAAGATCAGTAGATTGATATGTACTGGTGAGGGACAGAGACTCACACATGTCCACCGGCAGCGGTTGTGTTACTGTCATTTCACCTGCAGAGAAACGGAGAGACGGATCACATTCACACTCGTTCATCCAAACACACTTCACTGCATTCAGCTCTTGATCAGAATCAATGTCCATTAACTAGCATTAATGTGCAATAACAGCTGCATGTGTGTGTGTGTGTGTCTTAAGTTCTGCTGCTCTCAAACTAGCACTTATAATATATATATACAGTAACTAGAACTTACACACACACACACACACACACACACACACACTGAAAACATCCCACTGGGAAAGAGCCGGAGTCGCACCTGTGAGGCTGAGATCCAGATTCTTCCATGGAGACGTGAGATCATCCGGATCCAGCGTGAGCACAAGATCCCGTTCCAGCTGAGAGAGAGAGAGATAGAGAGAGTGAGTGTGTGTGTAAGAGTGTGTGTGTATGAGTGTGTGTGAGAGTGAATCTGACTGTGTGTGTGTGTGAGTGATCAGTTTGATCTACTTAACATCCCAGATAGCCTAGAAGAACTCTCTCACTCTCACACACACACACACACACACTCACTCTCATTTACTTATCAGTTTGTAGCAGTAAATGAGGAGATGTCATATCGGTCATGGGTTCAGTATGGAGTTCCTCAAGGTTCAGTACTAGGACCATTGCTTTTCACCCTGTACATGCTTCCTTTGGGTGCAGTTATTAGGAAGCATGGCATTAGCTTTCACTGTTACGCAGATGATACTCAGCTCTATATTTCTTCTCATCCTGATGAAACGAACAAATTCACTAAATTAACAGAATGCATAACCGATATAAAAAATTGGATGACTAATAACTTTCTGCTGCTAAATTCTGAAAAAACAGAGATTCTAATTATTAGACCAAAAAGTTCAGCGCGTAATAATCTAGATTACTGCCTAACACTCGATGGCTGCTCTGTCAAGTCCTCGTCGTCAGTTAGAAACCTGGGTGTGCTCTTTGATACCAATCTTTCATTTGAAAGCCATGTTTCTAGCATCTGTAAAACGGCATTCTTCCATCTTAAAAATATATCTAAATTACGACATATGCTATCTAAGACAAATGCGGAAAAGTTAGTTCATGCGTTCATGAGTTCAAGGCTAGATTATTGTACTGCTTTACTAGGTGGTTGCCCTGCACGCTTAATAAACAAATTCCAGCTGGTCCAAAATGCAGCAGCTCGAGTTCTTACTAGAACCAGGAAATATGAGCATTTTAGCCCAGTTCTGTCAAACCTGCACTGGCTTCCTATTAAACACCGAATACATTTTAATATCTTGCTAATGACTTACAAAGCATTAAATGGTTTATCCGGGCCGTATCCAGATCAGATGAAGGACCTGGACACGAGCACAGCACTGCCCTGAAGTGTCTGCGGAGACCGTGACTCTACTAAACCCTCCCGTGACGATCATGAACCCATCTCTAACCGGACCAAATTAGACTTAATATTAGACTTTAATTATCAATATAATTAATCAAACTATCAATCATTAATCAAATCGATCAATAATCAAAACTTAACACTTAATATTCATCAATTGTATTAATTCGCCTGCTCTTTTAAGGCTGCCGTTCAGCCAAACAAACTTTGTTTATAATGTTTTCATGTGAGCACTGTAAAGCTGCTTTGAAACAATCTGTATTGTAAAAAGCGCTATATAAGTAAAGGCGACTGACTTGTGTGTGTGTGTGTGTGTGTGTGTGAGTGAGTGTGAACGTACCGATGTGTTATACTTCAGCTCTCCGGTGTAATCCTCCTCCATATCCTCGCACTGGTACAGGCAGGCATCTGCGACACACGGATCATAAACACACTGTAACTTCAGCTCTTTATCAATCACGTCCACCGAGAGACAGAAGAAGATCTTCATCAGGACAAACACACTGGAAAAGACTGTTATTCTGCCATTCATGTTGTAACTGGTCAGTTTGGTTAATGGATTAAAACACTTAAATCCATGAAAATGTAAGAGTTGAGCTCATTCAGCGGGGGGGGGGGGGGGGGGGGGTCTGAATCTCTGCTCCGTCTCATCTCTGCTCTGACGCCAGCGTTACCCGTCTTCAGAAATCTGTAGGCACTCACGGTCAACCACGGTGTTTGGTTGGTGATGGACTCTGCACTGTTACAGCCTCATGCACTTGGAGACGTATGAGGTGAGGGTTAGATGGGTGAGGGTTAGACGCATGAGGTGACAGACTCTGAGTTCTGCAGGTGTTGTGGTGGTGGTGTGGTGGTGTGGTGTTGTGGTGTTGTGGTGGGTTGCAGCCTGTATGAAGTCCCAGTCAGTGGTGTCGAAACTCCGTTTTGAAGAGCCTCTGATGACCCTTCAGGCCAGACCTGAATCTGCTTCTGGACTGGTTTGGTGACTTTCACGAGTGGTCTGTGTGCGGGCATTAGCAGTGATGTGAAGCAGCGAGCTGTGGGGGGGGGAAGGGCTCTGTAAGCTCCTCTCTGTGAGGTGTACACAAGTGTTGGGAGATCAATGTGCTGGTGAGTTTTTGGAGACACACTCTTTAAGTCTGCATGGTTGAAATCTCCAGCCAAGATGAGGAAAGCATCCAGATGGGCTGTCTGCTGCTCAATGATGTGATGATAGAGATTATTCAGTGCCTCACTCCTGTTGTTGTTGTTGGAGCTGGGGGGGAGGGGGGGGATACTGCAACAAGTATAATAGCTGTATATTCCCGCGGTAGATAAAACACTTAATAATCATAAACTCCACCAGAGTTGAGCAGTGTTTGCAGACCACAACAGCGTCTCAGCACCACACATCTCTGGTCATCTAGTCATCTAGTGTTTAACTAGTCCTGCAGCGCTTAAATAGTTATTAGTGTTTAACTAGTCGTCACTCACCCCAGTCCTGCAGTGCTTAACTAGTCCTCCAGTGTTTAAATAGTCATCTAGTGTTTAACTAGTCCTCCAGCACTTAAATAGTCATCTAGTGTTTAACTAGTCCTCCAGCACTTAAATAGTCATCTAGTGTTTAACTAGTCGTCACTCACCCCGGTCCTGCAGTGCTTAACTAGTCCTCCAGCACTTAAATAGTCATCTAGTGTTTAACTAGTCCTCCAGCACTTAAATAGTCATCTAGTGTTTAACTAGTCCTCCAGCGCTTAAATAGTCATCTAGTGTTTAACTAGTCGTCACTCACCCCAGTCCTGCAGTGCTTAACTAGTCCTCCAGTGTTTAAATAGTCATCTAGTGTTTAACTAGTCCTCCAGCACTTAAATAGTCATCTAGTGTTTAACTAGTCGTCACTCACCCCAGTCCTGCAGTGCTTAACTAGTCCTCCAGCACTTAAATAGTCATCTATTGTTTAACTAGTCCTCCAGCACTTAAATAGTCATCTAGTGTTTAACTAGTCCTCCAGCACTTAAATAGTCATCTAGTGTTTAACTAGTCCTCCAGCGCTTAAATAGTCATCTAGTGTTTAACTAGTCCTCCAGCACTTAAATAGTCATCTATTGTTTAACTAGTCCTCCAGCACTTAAATAGTCATCTAGTGTTTAACTAGTCCTCCAGCACTTAAATAGTCATCTAGTGTTTAACTAGTCCTCCAGCGCTTAAATAGTCATCTAGTGTTTAACTAGTCGTCACTCACCCCAGTCCTGCAGTGCTTAACTAGTCCTCCAGCACTTAAATAGTCATCTAGTGTTTAACTAGTCCTCCAGCGCTTAAATAGTCATCTAGTGTTTAACTAGTCCTCCAGCGCTTAAATAGTCATCTAGTGTTTAACTAGTCCTGCAGCGCTTAAATAGTCATCTATTGTTTAACTAGTCCTGCAGTGCTTAAATAGTCATCTACTGTTTAACTAGTCCTGCAGCGCTTAAATAGTCATCTACTGTTTAACTAGTCCTGCAGCGCTTAAATAGTCATCTACTGTTTAACTAGTCCTGCAGCGCTTAAATAGTCATCTATTGTTTAACTATTCCTGCAGTGCTTAAATAGTCATCTACTGTTTAACTAGTCCTGCAGCGCTTAAATAGTCATCTACTGTTTAACTAGTCCTGCAGCGCTTAAATAGTCATCTACTGTTTAACTAGTCCTGCAGTGCTTAAATAGTCATCTACTGTTTAACTAGTCCTGCAGCGCTTAAATAGTCATCTACTGTTTAACTAGTCCTGCAGCGCTTAAATAGTCATCTACTGTTTAACTAGTCCTGCAGCGCTTAAATAGTCATCTACTGTTTAACTAGTCCTGCAGCGCTTAAATAGTCATCTACTGTTTAACTAGTCCTGCAGCGCTTAAATAGTCATCTACTGTTTAACTAGTCCTGCAGCGCTTAAATAGTCATCTACTGTTTAACTAGTCCTGCAGCGCTTAAATAGTCATCTACTGTTTAACTAGTCCTGCAGCGCTTAAATAGTCATCTACTGTTTAACTAGTCCTGCAGCGCTTAAATAGTCATCTACTGTTTAACTAGTCCTGCAGCGCTTAAATAGTCATCTACTGTTTAACTAGTCCTGCAGCGCTTAAATAGTCATCTACTGTTTAACTAGTCCTGCAGCGCTTAAATAGTCATCTACTGTTTAACTAGTCCTGCAGCGCTTAAATAGTCATCTACTGTTTAACTAGTCCTGCAGCGCTTAAATAGTCATCTACTGTTTAACTAGTCCTGCAGTGCTTAAATAGTCATCTACTGTTTAACTAGTCCTGCAGTGCTTAAATAGTCATCTACTGTTTAACTAGTCCTGCAGCGCTTAAATAGTCATCTACTGTTTAACTAGTCCTGCAGCGCTTAAATAGTCATCTACTGTTTAACTAGTCCTGCAGTGCTTAAATAGTCATCTACTGTTTAACTAGTCCTGCAGCGCTTAAATAGTCATCTACTGTTTAACTAGTCCTGCAGCGCTTAAATAGTCATCTACTGTTTAACTAGTCCTGCAGTGCTTAAATAGTCATCTACTGTTTAACTAGTCCTGCAGCGCTTAAATAGTCATCTATTGTTTAACTAGTCCTGCAGTGCTTAAATAGTCATCTACTGTTTAACTAGTCCTGCAGTGCTTAAATAGTCATCTACTGTTTAACTAGTCCTGCAGCGCTTAAATAGTCATCTACTGTTTAACTAGTCCTGCAGCGCTTAAATAGTCATCTACTGTTTAACTAGTCCTGCAGTGCTTAAATAGTCATCTACTGTTTAACTAGTCCTGCAGTGCTTAAATAGTCATCTACTGTTTAACTAGCTTAAATAGTCATCTACTGTTTAACTAGTCCTGCAGTGCTTAAATAGTCATCTACTGTTTAACTAGTCCTGCAGTGCTTAAATAGTCATCTACTGTTTAACTAGTCCTGCAGTGCTTAAATAGTCATCTACTGTTTAACTAGTCCTGCAGCGCTTATTGTTTAACTAGTCCTGCAGCGCTTAAATAGTCATCTATTGTTTAACTAGTCCTGCAGCGCTTATTGTTTAACTAGTCCTGCAGCGCTTAAATAGTCATCTATTGTTTAACTAGTCCTGCAGCGCTTAAATAGTCATCTATTGTTTAACTAGTCCTGCAGCGCTTATTGTTTAACTAGTCCTGCAGCGCTTAAATAGTCATCTACTGTTTAACTAGTCGTCACTCACCCCAGTCCTGCAGTGCTTAAATAGTCATCTACTGTTTAACTAGTCGTCACTCACCCCAGTCCTGCAGTGCTTAAATAGTCATCTAGTGTTTAACTAGTCGTCACTCACCCCAGTCGTCGCTGGTCAGCAGGTTGTCTGCGCAGAATCGGCTGTCCGGCTCCGACAGCAGCAGTTCGGTCATCATCACTCGCTCCGCCGGGAATCACACACACACAGCCGGTTTCACGCGCACCCAGTGACTGTCACGCGCGTACGGGAATCCATCGGTCAGCGGAACACCGGGAACCGACACACGGGTCGCTATTTTGGATCGTTTAAAGGTTTAATTCGCACCGCGCCGTCGCTCAACTGACACACAGAACAAGGAAACTCATTTCCCTAACAAGTCCCGCCTCTTTTTCTTCTGATCAGCCAATCGGACTCTAGAACACACTGGACGCCTATGAATGCTATTGGATAAGCGATGAGCCAATGGTTTGC